>JAZEWU010000005.1:11704190-11735468 GCA_036362915.1 Geotria australis | reverse complement strand
GAGAGACACCGAGAGGGAGGCAAGGCACGGCTTGGTGATCTGGGTTAAAATCCTGGGCGGTTCACGCTGTTGGAAATCGGTGTCTGAAGCGTGTCTCGGTGTGGTTCAGTTGGGCTCGTGGGGGGCTTTATAGACAACAGTGGTGCACCCAGTGTAACGGTAGACGGTAATGTGTCATCTCCATCCATCCATTTTCTAAACCGCTTGTCCTGGTGAGGGTCATCTCCACCTTTATGAATGCTTATTGAATATGCCAGTCACAATAGCCTGGAATGCCAAATGGAGATATTTTATTGCGTGTGTAATATGTATATGTTTATCGTCAAATAGGCACCGTTCCACGCTGACGGAAAAGCCTATGCACCTACATACATACATACAAAGACAAAGATCCACCGTCTAGCTTTAGCAGACTGTAGGGTCAAGTACCGTTAGCGAGCACCTATGAAGGCCGACACGGCACACGACGGGATGGGTGGCCATCACCACGCCCGGCCGTCTTTGTCTCACTAGTGGCGATGTTTACACACCGCACTAGGTACTCATTTCAGGCTGAGTCGATCTAGGGGATGCCTACGGCCTGTTCAGAAAATAGTCACTAGTGTTGGCCGTCAGTGGAATTTGAACTCGGGTCGCCAGGTTTGTAGCCCAGCGCGCTAATCACTGGGCTACCGCTCCCCATATACATACACACTCACAGACTTGGACACACACGCAATGTACACATTAGTAATTAACCCGTAATTTCACTTGCAATCAAAGGGGGAGCAGTGGTGGTTGTGCACCCGTATAGTTCGGGGGGCTCTACCAAGACATGGCTGGTGGAGGGGGGGGGGATGCCCATGGTGATAATAATAAATCGCTAATTAAAGACCTTTTCAAACATATAGAGTGAGGCTTTTGTTTTTTCTGCTCGAGTAATTGGAGCCAGACTCACTCTCCCGTGGGAGCTCATCATTCTCTTAATCCAGTGAATTTGTCAGCACATGGAGAGAAACAATAGATTACCAAATGTGATATCCTTATAAAATTAAAAAACAAACAGTTTCCATTACGGGTTTGTTCCATACGTTCCTACATAATTTAAAATGTGTTTCTTTATTGATCCCCGCTCTAATAGGAAACATCATTGACACCTTAATTTATCGGTGTTGATGCACTGGAGCGTTCTTAGGGCGCCTGGGGAAGCTGAGAAGAGGGAGTGGGTGTACGTTGGGTTCTCCGGCAGCCAAAGCGTGTGTTTTGGCGTCACGTCCACAGTTAGAGAGCGATATTTTGCCACAGCTATCACAATTTTGTGCTCTTCAGACCTGTTCTGTCGGGATAGCCGTGTCGAGCGGTCTCCTCTCCCTTGCGGCGTTTCGCCTCACACTTTGGACGAATCATCAGCAATGATTATCCATTATAATCTCGCTCCTGTACACGAACTGATCTCACCGCTCCATCTCTATGATGGACGTCTTGTGTGTGTTCCTTATGACCACCAGCCGGCAGCCTGCGCAAGCCCTCTTGCTGTCATTAACAGTCAATATGATGTCTCTAGCTTGCACGCGCGCTCTCATCTTTTTCTCTCTGTGTCTATGACTGTAATTACGAATGTGCACCTGTCCTTGCTTCCATGTGCACTGTTCAGCGTTTGTGCTGTTTGCTTTGTCACTGTCAACGTTTTTCATCCATGTGTTGTGGCCGGTAATATGCACAGAATAAAACCGTGTATATGTAGGTGCCTTGGTTCGTTGCATCTCATTGCCAAATTCAGTTTTCAAAAAATATTATAAATGGCTCTCGTCTACCACTGTATGTTTCGTTATCATTTCGTCCTGGCTCACCTTCATCAGTTGCCTTGCATTTTGGTCCCTTAGTTTAGCGACGTTTTTGTGCATACTTTTATTTGGTCATATTTATGTTGATACTAACTTGGCAAACTTTTATATTAATGTATCTAGTCGTTCCCTCTAATTCATGTATATTGGTTGTTATAATGACATTGTAATCAGTAAATCTGATTTAGTTATTTTCTACATTTATGTTCTTGCCTTTATTTATCTAACCCAATTGTTGGGAAAACATGTCCTTGTGAATCACATTAGTGACAGCGTGCTTCTTTCCCTGAGTCGCCTCTTTCATACACTTTCCATCCTCTCTGCATGCAATCGCAGCGTAGCCTTTCCATTGGTGTTGTTTTATAATTTCTACATACTTTTAAAAATAGTTTTGGCCACAGTTTGAGAGGGATTGGATGACTACAGCATTGTGTGCATGACTGCTTCAGTCAATTCCAATGGTATCATATACCGTTGTATCAAGTACCATTCTGTTCCATTATATTGATTCACTCATAAACCATATTTATGTGCACAAAATGTACCTCTCGGGCACAGGCCTGGTGTGTGTATTGTATAATTGTGTGTGCGTTCATGCCAGTGAGTTTGTGACTGAATGTTTAATAACATTATTATATTATTCACCGAGAAAAAAAGATCAGTGTGTCAATACCGTTTGGGATTCGTGTCCAATTCCTTAAGTATTGTATCGTGTTGGAGGAAAACAGATTTACCCAGAAAAAATATGCGCGAGAGGTTAATGCTCAAAAATCATATCATAGGTCGACAGCTTACGAGCAGCACTGCATTCTAATGGCCTCTGCATACCCTGTAGGTTTGGGATTATTACTCAAATGAAAGTGATCAACAACTGTTCCTCCAGGCACGCATCAACCATGTCAGTCGTGTACGTGTGTGTATGTGGTGGGGAGCGGTGGCTCAGTGGTTAGCGCACTGGGCTGCAAATCTGGATACCCGAGTTCACTTCCCGCTCATGGCAAACAGCAGTGATGATATTCTTAATCGGTCCTGCCAGGCATGGTCCTGGCCACCCACCCGCTCGTGTGCTGTACTGCACTTTATAGTTGCTTGCTAACCCTTGACCCTACAGTTTGTTCAGTCAGTCAGTCAGTTTGTTTTATTAAGCTGGAAGGAACTGTTGAGCTATGTAGCTCTTTGTAACAGTTGTCCAGCAGGGAGGGGCAAGTAAACAAAGGGTGCAAAGCAGGGCTATACCGCGGAAGGGACGCTAGTCCATCACAGGGCACCAGGGGCAATTTAATCAGTAGGCCAATTAACCTATGCAGCAGCATGTTTTTGGACTGTGGGAGGGAACCGGAGTACCCGGTGAAAACCCACGCAGACACGGGGAGAACATGTAAATTCCACACAGAAAGGCACCCGAGCCGGGACTCGAACCCAGGAACTTCTTGCTGTGAAGTGGCAGCGCTACTCAACGAGCCACCGTGCCTCAGAGCCGCCGTTTGTTAAGGCTATGCGGATAATCTTTGTGTTTGTCTGTAGGTGTGAGGCGCACGGTGTGGAGGGCCCAGGCACACCTGTGGAGGAGGTGTGGTGCGACCCCACGGAGAGACTGCAGGACGCGCGAGCGTGTGTGCTGCAGTGCCCTGGAGAGTGCGTCATGTCTGAGTGGGGGCCCTGGACCAAGTGCCCACAGGTAACCACCTGCATGGCCCTAATATTGTGACTGTTTTTCTTCCACTTCACCCCCAACCCTAACCCAAGTCCTTTCCACCCACACCCCTCGTCCTCAATTCCCACAAGTTAAACTCAGAAGTGACATTTTCAAAAATCTCACCTTCTTAACTTAAAGATGAATGTGCAGCCCTGCAATTGCCTGCTTGTGCAATTGCTGCGGAGAGGGCCTCCAGTAGAGGAAACAAGAGAGAATTTGGCCTACTCTTCCATGCTCATCAATAATTTTGGAAACGTTGGAAGTACCGACACTTTACCTCACGACACAAAAACCTGCGGGCCGACTGTGGTGTACCCATTTATTATTCTGGGTTGAAATAAGTAGGGGAATTGGAAAAAAACCTTCCCACTGTTACTAGTATGGTGCCAGAATAATTGGAAGTCCAGTGTGATAACCATTGCAGCATAGCAGCATCCCTCCTTATTCATTTGTAAAATCGTTGATAAACTATAACAATTACCACAGCCGTTGCAATGTTGCTATTGCATTGTTGATGTACGGTATATGGGCAGGTCAACCTTTACAATATATAAATAAATACAATTTATAACACGCACATATCCATTAAATTTCGACGGTATTCATTTGAAGAGAGAACGACTCAGAGGTGCAAGGAAACTGCAGATAGGCAGGGGAAGGGGAAGACAGCCAGGCGGTTTGCCGGCGCCAACATTTTGCCACACACTGCATCCTATAGATTATGATGTTATCCTATAGATTATGATGTTTTCTGTGAAGCACACATGTTACCACTGGGCCACCCTACTGCCATAGCATGCACAAACTCAATACATACTCAACACTCATTGTCAAGACACTTGTTCTCTGATGAGTGTGTACTAATGGGGCGTCCATGCAAACGTAGCGTTTAACACTGCTTTTGATTTTTAGAATATTGTTCTAAAATTGGCCATCCTTTGTAAATGTTTAACATACTGCACAAAACCCAAATGCACCCAGGTACTTTGTTACCATGTGTTCCAGGGCATTAGAAATGTTGTTATTAATGTTGGAGATGTTGAAAGCTTTTCATACTTTCTCCATTAATGGACTAAGACTGCTTAGACATGCACTGGAATTTTAATGCACGGTGCCTTCATAACTAAAAATAAAAACCTCACATACAACACTGAAGACAATACACATACATATTTGTAGCTAATTAAAATGTCATATCTTGTGCTGACGGGCTTGCCAATAGTTTATAATGGGCTCAGGAGTGGATGGGGTATTAATGCTGCGCAGGGGATGCTGTATAAATACTGGTGTATAAACACCGTGCTGGGGTGAGAATTGTTTCCGAAGCAGTTCTTTTGGGATAGCCGTGTCGAGCGTTCGCTCACTCTCCTTCGCGATGTTTTGCCTTCCATGCTGGAAGGAGAGAGCGGGAACGCTCGACACGGCTATCCCAAAAGAACAGCTCTAAAGAGCAACCATCAGTCAGTGTCTCATCAGTAGAATAAGGCTTGTTTCAACCATTGCTAGTGAACTCTGTTATATATGAATCCGGGTTTAACGCAAAACTATACAGCAAAGTAATAATTAACGTTGTTGTAGGGAATATAAGTAACAAAATATATAGACAATCAAACGCTTTCCCATTAACTATCCCGCCACTTGAAAAAATCCAAGTTTTTTTTTACACAACTCATCAGCCACACGAGGTGGGAAGCACACTTAGATTACAGGTTTCTTTCTCCAGAGAGACCTGAGTTACCTAAGCAATTTCAAAGCAGATACACAAGTGGGAAAAGCAGTTCATTCATTACAAAATCCAAAATCGTTTTTGAAAAACAATCTATTATATTACATTACAAATCAGTTAGATAGTATACTGTGAAATAAACATCAACACAAATCTATAATATAATTGAGTTACAAACTAAGGTGAGGTGTTAGGCTGTTACCAAATGCATTTCCATTCAGATTGCCTTAGTAATGATCAAGCAAAGCATTATGATCATCATCATGGATTTTGAGGCACGAAATATCCTCTTCCCGGGTGAACAAGTGATGGAAGCCAAAAGCAACACAGATCAGAAATCATTGCCATCATCAGCCATGATCATTTCACTGTTGGATGAAGGCTCCTCCTCAAGCCATCACAACTTGCCATAACGTTACAAGGTTTTGAAGGCAGGTTTGTCAATTCGTGAAGGTTTTCTGGCTCTCAAAGTATTCCATGGGTTTTGTCTGGGAACCCTGCATGTTTTGTAATCACACAAATATTTGCAAAATAAATTGGTTAAACACACCAAGCTGCATTTTCACAGCTTATTAAAGAAAATTCTGGAAAAGTAAACAGCAGTGTAATACACTGTGGAATGTGGGTAAACAGAACTTAGATGAAAATAATAGGCTCGTTTCTGGCATCAAAACTCATACAAGGTCATTACTAGAGTTGTTTTTTTACGCTAAATGCACGTATAATCCATTTGGACTGTGCACTGAATAGATATAAATTATTAATAGTAATAATAGTGAGCAATAACATTGGGAGAAACTACACTAAGCTGAATTATGTCTAAATTTGGTCCAATTTAATGTTGAAAATTAGGTAACTGTTAATTCCCAACTTTAGCACCATTGCCACATTTATTTTTGTTTTATTGAGCCAATCATTAGCATATCCTTTATCCTGCATTGTATTTTTGCATTACAGTCACAAACCATTATGCAGTAAAAAAAAAATGCAAATGTGTTATTGTGTGCTAGATAAATATACTACCTTTTTAAGAAGATATTGTTGGCAGGGATTGAAGACCATCTGATGCCCACTTTTTGTAGTAACATCGGCCCAGTATTTGTATGAAAGTCTAGGGAAGGAGGGCACGAGATGGAGCGATTTGCAATTCGAATTGTTGCTCAGTTTACAAATGCCCCGAGCTGTGCATTATACATTTTGTCTTGATACCGTTTCTAAATACGTATTAGGCGACTGTGGTAGCCATGCATACATCGGCTGCAATATATCTTCCTAAATGTTGATATTCACTGTGCTATTGGTATATTGCACTTTATGAAGATAACATGCACGCGCAATAAAGGGGAGGAATAAGCTGCCACTATACAGTGAAATCTAAGTAAGGGGGAGAGCTTCTCTGTTAGTGTCGCCGGCGATAGCACATTCATTACTTAGCTCTCTGCAGTGTTAATAAGACATATTCACTCATGCATACTCCCTGTCCTGTGATTTGATCCTGTGGTTCAGACTTCTAAGTGCCAAGCTAAATCCAAGGCGGATCACGGGAGGCGTTTAGCCTCATCGCCCGCAGTGCCTCCAACACTCACTTCACCGCAGCTGCAAAGTTCTTGAATATATGTCAGACAATAACTACTCGCTGCATGCCTCTATGAATTTGGCATCATGCTAGGTTGACAGAGTCCATGAATAATACCATTTGTTTATCCAGGAGAGCCTCACTGAGTCTTAAGATTCTTTTTCAGGAGGCTGCTGCATTGAAATGTTTGGTCAATTCCATGTTGCAGTTGTCCTTTAAACAGAAGCCATTCATATGGAAATGGTTTGTCGTGACGTGGAGCGTTTTTATATGAACGTACATGTCAAGTCTCAGGGATTAACCTTCACAATCAAGGATTGAACCTGAGATTTACAGTTTTTCACAGTTCTGCTTGTGTCTCACATCCGTCCAATGGATTCTCAAATTGTTTATTTTTTGCCTGAAATTAATGCACTGAGCACTATTAATATCAGTGCACCAGCATCTGCTGCCGATTTCTCAGCTCTAATGTAAAGGGTCAGCTACAAAAGTTACAGCCTTTCTATTAGTTAAAGGCATGGAATAATTAAAAACAATCCAAGGTTATTTTTATTACTTCATTTAGTGTTGCTGTTCACTAAGTAGGATACATTAGCCTTTTGCTATGACTCAAACTCATTTAGTAATATCCCCCTCACCCTCTGCCGCCCCTTTGCTATAGAAGTCGACTGGCCCTTGCCTGCATCACAATTAAATGTTCCTGTACCCCCGTTTCTTGGCTTTTTCTCTCAGTCTCTTGGGTTGTCTCAGGTTTTTGTTTTTTCCCCAAGGTTTTGCAATAGGGGTCTGACTGATTTGAATAATTTTGGGATGATATGCAGTTGTGAATGTTTATGACTACAGTCACTTTTACCAGATGAACATTGTGACGAACTAAACATTCATTCCAAACCAATGTATGTTTTATATAAATACATATACAACTATTCAAGGATATAATTTTGCCATGTTTGAAAAAGTCAACTTAATCTCAAAATTCTACTTCGGAGAAACATTTCACCTAAAGCTCTAAACGTGATTAAATTAACATACTGGCCCAGCACGTGCAGTTAATTTGCAGTGACAGGCTGAGGAAACAAATACATAAATAACCCATCTCACTGCATTACAGTATTTCGGTTGAATAGCGGGTGCCAATTGGATCTGTGGCGAGCTTTTGTGGGCAGATCTCACGAGTGTGTGTTAACGAAGCATGTGTGATGCCACGATACCTCAGAGAGACAAACGTGGCAAGAATGTGTTCAGCCCAAACCCTCCCAGCCACATGCCAGCCATTGGGGAGATGCTGCGTGTGTCGTTGGTGTGTACGTGGAAGAGGCAGTGGACATACACGATTAATCTTGTACAGGGTTGCGGTGAACCGGAGCCTATCCCGGCAGACACAGGGCGCAAGGCAGGACTATACCCAGGATGGGACGCCAGTCCATCACAGGGCAACGGGGGCAATTTCGTCCGCAGGCCTATTAACCTATGCAGCAGCATGTCTTTGTATTGTGGGAGGAAAACGAAGTACTCTACGAAAAGCCACACGGACACGGCTATGTAGCAAGAAAAATTGGAGCTTCAAAAAATGTATGCTGAATCTCACCAGTTGCCCAAATCCTATCCCCCCCATGAGTTTTTTGTATTTTAACAAAGGTCAAGCTACAGCGTTGCCCTAACCACAATCCTGTTTGCCCCCTTTTCCCCGAATGTGGACTAGGTGCACCATCAATACACCCATCGCAGTTCCCTGTGAGCCCCAAAACCAAGAGCAATTGGCGGTTGCGGGTTTTTCAGAGGAGCAGTATTTTTTCTGCCAGCAGCACCTCCCATGGCATCGGGCATTGCTAAAATGTCCCCTGGTCACTCATTCAAATAGATATTTCAAAAGTAAAGACCCATTGAGGAGTATTGTTAGTGAATACCTATGAACGCTGTGATAACTAATGGAGTTGAATGAGATTGGCCGTGTGGCCACCATTCTCTGCTCGGTGCCAGTTATTGGTGACACACAGCACACCACACCGGGCACTGCATGGATTTTAGGCTCAATTGACACAGAGGAGGCCAGGGTCAGGTAATTTTATAACTTGCAAATGGTGTTGTTTACGGCAAGGGTCATTAGGATTTTAACACAATATGCAAATCGCTATTGCCAGAGTAGAGTATATATGTAATAGCAATATGCAGTGTAAAGATAAAGTGACCTCTTTCAACCTGGATATATTCTTGGTGTATCTATTGATGCTCAAAACAGCACACGTGCTCTATTGTACGATTGCTACATAAAGGATATGGATTCCAGCTAAGCTGCATATTACCATATGTCAGCATGACTTTTCTTTACATTTTTTATATTTGCCACCTATTATATTTAAATCATCGGAGGGAGACAGACACACGCAGCAAAATCCTTGGAAGTAGGCAGTACGTGCCCCTGCGCAAAGGAGCGGCTGGCTTCCAGAAAACAATCTCGCAGTCTGAGCTGCTTCTCGAGCCTCGTCGAGTGGTTCCTCCTCTCTGTCGAGACTCGACGATGGTGCGCTGTCACATGCTCTATGAAGATTGTCACGTTTTGATTGAATCGTTGCGGTTCTCGGCGCTGTAATATGCTGAATTAAGTGGTTAAAAAAAACGGACATTTTCTCTGAGCCGGCAGTGGTGGCCTGGCGGAGCCCATCGACTCGCTCCACTCAACAGCCTGGTTTAATCTTGGATAGCTGCCCACATTCAACCTAGGTGCTTAGCGGTGCAGTCCAGTGCTCTGACGCGGATGTTATCTTCTTGAGAAAGCTTTCCGCGTCTCATTTTAAATTCAAATTGCATCAAACGTGTTGCTGTTTCAGCGACTTATCGTGTGCAGGTAGCATATACAAGTGCAGTTAATTACAACATGATAAATGAACTGGCTACCCGTTTAGTTGATGATCCATCTTTATGCAGCGATACTGACTTTGGCCCCCATAAGCCACGGGACCCGCCGCAAAGACATAGGTTACACTGATTGGGAGATTCAATTCATAGCCCAACAAGCGCCGCACCTCCCACCGAGCGTAATACTCCCGGTAAGTCATATACCGCGCACTACATTTGCTATTCATTTATGATTGCTGCTGTTGTTTACCATTATTATTTTCTTTTACTGCAGCCGGCGATGTTGCTGTGTAATTGGATGCGCCAGTTCAGTTGTCGCTATTCGAGCGCGCGGGCGAGTGCGTGCAAGCCATTAACGTTGACTTATAATGCGTGAGTGAAGGTCACGGAGCGGCGCCACGGCGCAGCCCATGGCAGCAGTCTGAGCCTGGCAGCGCGCTGCTCATCCCTCACCGTGCGCTCTTCGGATAAATAATTAAAGCTCGCAGCCGTCCCCTCACCCTTATCTGTACGAACAGCATACGCGCCGCCGCTGTTTCGGTGCTGATCACGCGTGTTGCCCTTCGCCTCTGCGCGCCGACAAGTGTACGCGATCAATAGCCGAGTGACGGGCGCGAGCGTTGTGGACGCCGATGTACAAGTGGCGGTCAAAAAGTTTTGGGAATGAGAGGCTGCTGTGACTGTTTTTTCACGATGACTTTATGTTATTGTTCATGTCAGTTGTCTTGTGGCAATGTCAGAAACGGAGAGCTTGGATATACAATACGGTGCATTAAGTAACGGATTGCTCGAGGGATTATTGGTTCTATTACCAGCGCAATCAGATAACACGAACATAGTTGGAAAGAAAAGTTTCACCCGTGTTTCCCAAGTGTGCCACTGGACGGGAGGCAATAAGTGGGGCTAGGTGCCATCATTGGAATCATCAAGCACATCATGCTTGGTGTGGTTTGTAGGGAGGGCGTTTCCCGCCTTGGGGAGGCAGGATCTTGCGGCGGCTGTCTGAGTATTCGACCATGAAAAAAAGTAGTCTGTTACAATTTATGGTCAATTAATGAAATAATCATAACCGTGTTATAAATTTGGTGTAGCGTGGCACTCATTTTCATTGGTGATCTTGAGCCAGCCATATTTCCATTCCAGAGTTCCGGTTATATATTGCTTTAAACAGCCAGCATGTTAACTTGCCCTTAGCAGTCTGAAATAGCGTGAGTATATGACTCCGAAGACAGGAATGTCGGACAGGCATTGACATGCCTTTGTATTTGAGGTGGCTCAGGGTTATGAGTTCTTTACTGCAGTTGTATTCAAAGTAATTATGTTTCAGACAACTTTTCACCATTGGAAATAAAAAGTTAACATTTGTCACGTTGCATGCAAGCACAGAGAGTGTACAAGTTGACAATAGACTCGACGACGTGTGATAAACACAGAAAAACGTAAACAATGGTAAATATCATTTCATTATTAACAGCTAGCTTGTAAGTTACAATTCAAGAAAGTGTAATTGCTCCAAAAAAGCAGTTATGATATTAAGTACTCAACATTAAAAAAAATCCGCAATTAAAATTGCAATTACGATAACGCCCATGCTGCCATGCGCCTTGTCTAGTGTAATGTATATTTAATACACATGCTGAGCCCATGGGTTTGCCTTAAGCAATGTTTTAATGGCACACTTTGATTTCTTAGTGCATATCAACAATGACATGATATTAATCGGGACTGCATTTCCCACTGCTTGTAAGTGCTATTTTTGTGTGGGTAGCAGCCCCATATGCGCTTGTGCACTCGCATGTTAAGGTTGCTCATTGTACAAATAATTGAACATGTACATTAATTTGGCTGTTGTTGGGGGCACATTCCATGAAAATATGTATTGAAGATTACGGAATGTCTAACATTTTTTGTGATTCCTCTTTGAAAACATTACAGTGTATCTGGGATGTAGAAGGAAGCTGTTCAACGACATTAGAAAGAGACGGTGAAAGTTTCTCGGACAGATTATGAGGAAATTGAGAATCTGGTTCTAATTGGAAAAGATTATGGAGAGATCATGGACGTGCGAGATTGACTTATGTCAGGGGTCTCTCTAAGTGGATGACTATGTCAACAGACATTCCTAGACCATCCAAAAGGAGGGGTTTGTGGAAGACCATTGTCACCAACATCCTGTTAGGATATGGTACCTAGAAGAAGATGTATCTCGGTGGGCTTTTTCTTCGTTTATAGTAAGTAATGAAATTGACCATCGGATTAGCAATAACTGAGTATCAGGCACTTGTTCCTGGCCTTAATAGGTGCTTGCTAACAGAACTCGCCCCAGCAGTCTGTATGGTTACACGAGAGAGCTGTGCGTGTGTGTGTAGTGTGTTGTCGGGATCAGTAGTGTAGCGGTGAACGCACTGCGCTACGCACCCAGCAACCCAAGATCGATTCCCACTCACGGCCAACACCAGTGATGATTTTTTAACTGGTCCTGGGCCTCCCCGAGGTCGACTCAGCCTCAAGTGAGTACCTGCTGCAGTGTATAAACCACCACTAGGAAGACAAAGGCTGCCGGGCGTAGTGCTGGTCATCCACACCCTCGCGTGCCGTACCGGCCTTCATAGGTGCTCGCTAACAGCAGTTGACCGTACAGTGTGTTAAGGCTATATGGGGGATCTTTGTCTTTGTGTGCGCGCGTAGCCGTGCGAGGTGGACTCTGTGCGGATCCGCTCGCGGTTCATCCAGCGGATGCCGGCGGACGGAGAGATGTGCCCCGACGACACCGAGTCGGAGCCTTGTGCCCCACAGCGCTCATGCTTCTACTACCACTACAACGCCACCGGTGGGTGTTGCGTGCATGCCCGCTCCAAGGATTTTCTCCGCGTATCGGTTTGCTTATGCCCGGAACGGTGATTTATTCTGGACACCGCTGTAATTCTAGTCAGCTGCCGTGCAAACCATTTTGGGTTTAGTGTTCCCAAGTATTAAATATAACAATAACAGCTATGACCAAATGACTCAGAATGCACTCGAACATGGCACGCCTGGTAATAGTAATAAGGAGGCCTTAAGATGCATGGGAAGCAAAACGTCGCAAAGGAGAGGGAGGGAGCGCTCGACGTGGCTATCCCGAAAGAACAGCTTTGAAAATAAATTTTTATTATCACCCCTTGAGGGCCTATTTATGAGTTAAACTGTGAGGTCTCCGATTATTTAAGTAATCGAGCCGTGATAACCTACATCAGTACAATAATAACACAATGTATAACGCGTGCGTGGACAAGACACGGTTATGGAGGCACGAGGAAACGGCAGAGAGGGGGGGAGTCAGCCAGGCGGTCAGCCGGCGCCAACCTGCCAGACGCTGCCTACTCTTTATTATGATATTATCGGCCAATTAATTGATGAGTGTTTTCAGTTATGGGAGGAAAACGGTGAACCTGGAGGAAACCAACACAGAAGAGGGGGGAACACACAAACTCCGCACAGAAAGGCGCCCGAGGTGAGAATCGAACTGCCTCGGGCAGGACTTTCTTTCTGTGAGGAGCAGATGTTACTGCTGCACCACCCTGCCACATAGTAGAGTTAAGCGTGAGTAGTGCCTGAGCAGTGCTTGGATGACTACCATGCATATAATCGGTGTAATAGGCGATGTAGCCGGTAGCGTGCAGTGCTTTCCATTCCGTTTTTGTTCTGTGCCACTGGCCAACCTTCCCCGATCCGCACTAACCGTCTTGGTGAATAATGGTGAAATTACACTCACTGTCAGCATAGAGTGGTGAGGGCCTCATCCAGAAGTGGATTTACAAATGGCCTGTACATGTGTGTATTCAAGAATGTTTGAAGTCTTAAATTGAGGATTTATTTTTGGTCACTTTCTGAGAAACAGCATTTGTTGATCAAACATCAGATATGTTCGACTCCTCAAAGGGCACTTTTGTAGATTGGATTGCTTACTATCTCGTGTTTTTGGACTGCTGCCGTCTTCCGTTGTGTAGCAACTGCACTGCTCTGCCAGAATGTTCTATAAATCGATGCTTTTTATTCATTGAAAAATACAGTGCATGTTGTAGGGAAACACATTTCCAGATACAACGCTTGTGAGAAGGAACATTTTAAGTATGCACATTACCACTTTTGTAGCACATTCTGCTTATGGAGTTCAAGAACTCCTTTATGCTAACCCATCAGAAATACATTGTGTGCATGTGCTGAACGGTCTGATCCGAATGTCAGAGGGAAGTAGTTTTCCACTGACTGAAAACGTTCTTCTTAAAGCACTGGAATTTTGCTTTTCACGACAACATGTATACTGTATATATTTAAATATTGTGCTGTCATTTGCCTATTTACGTCATAATTTTGATCCAGCTCCTACCTAATGTAATTGCTTTAGCTAAAAATATTGTGCTTTGTTTTCCAAGTTGTGTCCTTCCAACAATTGTCTTATTTAGTTTAGCAAACCTTTGCCTATTTTTTGTTCTGCTCATCTTGTGTCTAACCCTGTTCATTACGTTTTTCTTCAAACACTTCCCATAGTTAATTTCCATTCGTCATTACAACAACTACATCATCAGAGATGGTCCATCCTTTCTCTATGTATGTTCATGCCTTTATTTTTATAATTTCGTTTTTGGAAAATATTTGTAACGTTATCTGTAAATAGTCTGTGTGAGAAGAGTATCTCTTTGTCAGACTGACATTTGGATTTTGGTACTTCTATCTTTATGTACCCTTATTATAACTTTTCCCTTCTTGATGATTTTGGTCATTTCTATTAAAAATCCACGGAGAAGCAAAATTGTGAAATGGAAGGCACCACTATAAATAATTAAATAACCAACGTTGTCGTAGACAATTTGCATTTATAAAATCAAAGCAGACTAGAACATCATTCAGGATATTGCACCTCCAGACAATTACAGTGGATGGAAAAATGTTAACATGTTGAAATTGTGTTGGTAATAGTTCTGCATATGTAATGTACGGAGAAATTGTACCATGGGGTGGTGTGGTGTGTACAGCATTGGTCCAAGAACATATTGCTTCTGTGCTTGACAATCATGCTGAAGAGCCACTCAGCTGACTTTATAATCGCTAATCGGTGTGTTGAATCATGATACGTGAACATATATCATTGTAGTAGTGTATGTGTCCCCCTGCTGGCTTACACTGGTCTTTACTTTTAGGGGAGGGAAGTTTCCTCGCTTGTTTTATACGTGTGCCGGAGAAGGGAATGTATATTTGGTGTTAAAGTGGTTGGTAAAGTGGCTAAAGCCAAGTACTCAGTCCTGCCAGCACTTAGAGTGTCCAATTCATTTTGTACATTGACTCTAATGTTCACATTAGCTTCGGCCATTGTGTATAAGTTTTAATTGTCAATCTCAAAATATAACGTAAACTAGAACCATAAAAGTGTCTTTTTGCCCTAAACAACTTTATCAGTAATATAGATTTATTTAGCATCTTAATACTAGGAGCAAGTCCAGGCACTGCATAAAAAACTATTCATGTAAAATAGTATTAAGGAGACATAATATACATAAATAAAGGCTTGCCACAGTGACCAAGAAACTATAAACATCAAACAAAAGCAGAACATTGGATTGAAATTAGATAAAATATTAATCCATAACCCACCATCTGACCGAATGTCTAAAATCCTATGCTGTGTAACTCTACAGTCATTCTGGTCTCGTTTAAAAAATAAGTCTCACGGCTCTCACTGAGCCGTCACCTGGTCAAGGAGGGAGCCTGAAGATGCCTCCAATGTCGGATGCGACACGGCGCCAAGGAGAGAGGAGCAACGCTCGGCACGGCTAACCTGAAAGAGCAGCTCTTCAGAGCAATTCTCAAGAAAAGAGCGCCCTGTCAAATGTACGCGA
This sequence comes from Geotria australis, assembly GCA_036362915.1. Taxonomy (NCBI): domain Eukaryota; kingdom Metazoa; phylum Chordata; class Hyperoartia; order Petromyzontiformes; family Geotriidae; genus Geotria; species Geotria australis. The sequence continues at coordinate 11,719,918 of JAZEWU010000005.1, read as the reverse complement.
ACGCTTGTGACACGTGCGTGTGTGTATTGCTCACGACGCAGGATGGGGCTCGTGCGTGCTGGGCGGCCCGGCGGTGTGCGGCCAAGGCAGTCGGGCACGGGCCCTGGAGTGCGTTCGTAATGACCTCAAGCCCGTGGACTTGCGCATCTGCCAGACGGTGAGCGACAGAACCATTGATATCCCTTCCCTCACCTTCGTTTGCATGTCGTAGTGTGGTAGCCTGGGGTTGGGGGGCAGGGGGATAGGGTGTGGTTAAGATTTACTTTCCAAAGCTGGTCTTTTGGGATAGCCATGTCAAGTGCTCCCACTCTCTCCTTGTCGACATTTTGCCTCCAACTCTCAGTCTCAGAACGCCTGAGGATGCCTCCAACGTGGGAGGTGAAACGTTGCAAAGGAGAGAGGAGCAACCATCGGCAGGGCTATCCCAATCTATAAATGCTACTATTATTATTAAAAGAAGAGCTTTGCCAAGCAAATCTCATACATTGAGCGATGAAAATCTAAATCAGTACAGTGCGTGGATTGTCAAAGTTGGGTGCATATTTATTTTTTTGTATATTTTAATGTCATCACCAATTGCGTCGCATTTGTGTTACGCGTTGTGTCATGTAGTGAAGAAATATAATCCCAGCACTCATGCAGTCAGCAGAACCCATCATCCTGTCAGGGAATGAGCCAACAATGTGACAACAGAGTTAATTCTCTTCTAAAGTTGGGATAAGAGGTTAAAGGTTTTCCAAGCCACTGCTGGTGTCAGGGCGTCGACTAGAGAGAGCTCTGGAGAGCCCTTCTAGACGGTATTACCCTACCAGGCTGGCCAGATATTCTGGAAGAGGCTGGCTAACCGACACGCACTTTACTTCTCCATAAGAGACCCTATTGATCATTAAACAGTGTCGTACCCACGTCTACTGCTGAGTGGACAAAAACAGGAGGAATTTTTTAAAACTTGCTCATTATTTCAACTGCCACACTCGAAGGATTGAATCGAGGATAAGAAGAATTCAGAATAAATCGCGCGTAATTAACCATCTGCTTAATGGAGCTTCCTGAAAGATATTTCCATTACTGTTATAGTTTTGTACTTTTGCACAAAACGCTCTTTTGTTAGTCATTCTCAGGTGACAATGAAATTGGTTACTGTAAATGATTATAATTATTCGAATTCATTAAATAACACACTGTACCGATGTAGTTTTCACGTTGCGATTCATGATGGTCACTTTTCAAAGTTGTTCTTTTGGGATAGCCGTGTCGTGCGCTCTCCAATGTGGGAGGCACAGCTCTGAAAAGCAACCATCAAAAAACACCATCTGAAATAAATTTGAATAACCAGCACAGTCATTACTTGCTCTGGGTTTTGGGACATGTTGATGGAAAAAAACCTGCGCGTGATTTATACGACGTCGCATCTTATTAGAACGCCTGGAATGCATTTCAGGACAGGAGCCACGGGGCAGGCTGAAGCTAACAACCTTATTAAGGTTATTTGAGCCCCAAGGTCTGATACAAGTCAGAACAAGTGACAGAAGTAGATGGTCGGGGGTGCAGGGAAGAATTATGAGGAGTGGATGTGCTTGGGAGAACATTGGCTAATGCTTTTGTGGCCGTAACTTCATTGTAATACCGACGATGAAGTACGACTGTGTATGTTTCAGCGGTCGGGCTGTGTATTTCTCTACGTTGTGTATTTTTGGGCTGTACCGTGTGTTGTGCGGTGTAGTGTCCGACGTTTTGCTCCACGTTCTGAGACATTGCGGTACAACTCGAAAACACACGGAGAAGCCCTACAATGAAGCCTTTTTTTCGACATATTGCAGCTGGATAGATCCGCCGAGATGCATACCTCTTAGTTACCAGGCCATGCAGAGCTCCGCTGTGGATATTCATTTGAAGGGCAGCTGGATGTGAGTAAATTTCCAAATGACAACACCGGTCATGACCTTTGTGAATGATTTCGCTTGGGTATAAATGGCCACTTGTGGCAGGTGACCATACACTTGAGTAACAGCACGCAAAAAGTCAGAGGTGTGAATTAACTTGTCAAACCTTTTCATCGATCATCTCAACGGTGAACGTGGCGAGCTTGGCTGCCCAGCCGTTTAATGACACGTGTGCATGTGCATGGCATACCAACTGTAACAGCAACGCTGATGAACTATACGTGATAAATGTGTCCGGTATGCCATTAATATTCGAAAGGAACACCTCCCAGGCATCTATATTGCCCTCCTAATAGCAGTGGCATATTCAGCAATTGTCTCATAAAGAAGAAGGTTGTCACGATTCACGGGGTGGGTGGGAACACAGAAATATTTGTGTTGAGCAAGAGCACATTTTGCAGACCATTAGGAATGGCTGAGGGCAGCACAAGAAATTGGATGGGAGTGTTCCACTCCAGCCCCCCAATGTCTCTCATCTACTTTCCTTTTGATTCACTCGCTTCGAAGACATCAGTTTTACAATTCTGTTGTTCCCACTCATTTCTTTGTGCCGAGTTCGGGTTGGCATAACTGCATGTTGCCTGCCAAGACCTATAGACTCACACAATGTACACATGCACACACCCAAGCATACACACATCCACGTGCACACACGCACTCGCTCATTCATAAGAAAATACATTGTGCTGTTTCTCTTAGCTTCACAGAACCCCTGGGATACATTAATCACACCAGTGTGTTAATATGTAATGCGAGCATCGTGCAAACTTAGCATCTGAGTAAACCCTATGCACAGGATCCTGGCCCTGAATGCCAGTACATCACAGCATCAATTATTAATGTGTGGCTTAAAATTGTGCCCTGGATTATTGATGCTCTCGGCTCGTCCACTCGGAAATATATCCTATTTGGCTTCTGTCTGGCGAGAGCTACAAATCTGAGTGTGTGTTCACTGCCGGCTCGGCTCACGGGACTTGGCTACCCTCTGTCCCTGGCCGCTCATCAGCCCCCACCCGCCCAAACCCTGTTTATACGGTGCCCCCCAACCATCACTGTGGCCCCCACACTCTCGCATATCTCTCTAGAGCACCCTTAGCTCACTGCTAATTGCCGCTGTATATCATGGTGGGGGTGATGCGGCGTTGGATAAGGTGTGCGCATTGAAGTGTTTGACCCAACTGTTGTGCCCTTGCGCTTGCGAATTTGTCCCTTGGCATCTGCAACCGAGATTGTGTGTTACGGTAATAGGCTGCCATGGAACACTACAAAATGCCTTTTTACAGCCGTCATTTGTTTCGTTAATTCACAAGGTCGGTACGTTGGTCCTGCGAGCAGGCATGCTTTCAAGCAGTGGTCACAAATGTTGTGTTGGGAATATCAGATGTAAAGGATATCATGTGTGCTGACGGTGATGTATGTAACATTGCCATAACCTGTGAAGCAACCATGAACTGTAATACCGTATAAGTAGCTTGATGGGACTTTAAGCACCTCACTATTGAAGTGTTTTGAATGTACATTACATATAAAGATCGTAAAAATATATAGCATGAAAAAAGATTTCACAATATAAAAGGAATTCATAGGGGGATTTTTTTTTTCTGGTAGTTTTTATTGCGCATTTTTACGATTCTGCTCCACATTTGCGGTGTGGTTTTGTGTCCAGCAGCCTCCATCGCTGTCGCAGCATCGCAAAATCATTCCAAGGTTATTGAGCACTTCATGCAGCCTCTATATTTACCGATAATACAATAAATCACAAAAAGGATCTTCAATCGAGACTAAGGTGGCGCAGGCCACGTGGGAAGACGGAGGACAACTTGAAGGGAGGGCACGAGGCCTCGCTAGGACGTTGAGTCCCTCGTGGCTGGGAGGAGGGGGGTACATGGGTGGTAGTGCCGCCACTAATGGGCGATAATTAACGCGGGTTTATCAGCCGCAAGAGACGCCGTCCGCAGGTTTGCCATATTAAGGCCGCTTATTATTCCACTGATGCAATTAACGCGTGATGGATTGGTGGGCTGAAATGATATCTGGTAAAGCCATTAGCGTGAGCGATGGGGGGGCGCGGTCCAGCATCTGTGTTGTGCGAGCGGGCACGGGAATGTAGACGGATTCGGGGGACCAGGGGTTGGGATGTAAGACAGCGGGAGGGAGATGGGTAAGTGGGTGGGTGGTAGTGGTTAGTGTGCTGGTGGGGGGGGGGGTGTGTTTGCAGGTGTTGTTCTTGGACAAGTTGAGTAGGGAACTGCGGGGCCACGGTGGCCCTGGGCGCTAGGTTTGATGAGCTGCACCACTGAGCTACCACTGCCAGCTTGCGTTGCACCACAGTGGGACCGGTGCTTTACCACCCGTTGATTTCTACCCCTCGCGTTCTCCAGTGTCCCTCCAAATGTGATGCTCGAGTGTATTAAAAAAAAGCATGCTCTTGTTCCTATGCATCATCCTCTCCCTCCTGGGTGTCGTTATGACCATTCATGGGAATTCACCCATGGTCCTTATCTAGACCCCCAGGTTGAGGAGAATTGAGCGAGCCCCAGTTGTCGGGGGAGCCCGTGCCCATTGTGTGCAATGCACATAATTGAGTGATTGATCGTTTTATGTGCGCTTCATAATAAATCTCTTTCTCACACTTTACATGAGCTCTCTGGGGGAAATGTGAACTGGCCCACTTTTGCTTTGACGGTAAATTATGTTTGTTTGTCATATACTATGATGTGGTTATGGATTTTTATTTCATATTATATTGACTATTCACTAAAGTTATTGGGCTGTGGCGGAACAAGTCGCTAAAAAGAATGACGGCCGGTGGTCAAGACTAACGAAGGAGTGACAGCCAATGGGAGGGAACACACTCACCTAGATATTCTAATCTCAGGCAGAAATTATATCAGCTTTGGTGGAAGAGCTCAAATAATTGTCGCAACGTGCCTCCGACGTGGGAGGCGAAACGTCGTGAGGAGAGAGAAAACCTCCATCATTCCATCCATCTCGTTAATGCAAAGTTGAACGGTTTTTATCAAGGATTCCAGAGTTAATGCCACAGTTGTCAGACTTACATTGGGCTTGATCCCACTTGACTGAATTGATTCAACTTCTGCTCCAGGAGTGTGAATCGAACTGGTGGCCTCTGGATTGCTAGTCCAGAGTACTAGTCATTACACCTTGGCAGGATCCTTAGCTTGTATTGCCTGAAATAACAAACTTAAGTTGACATTCGCCTTAAAGAGTTTTTCATGGAATCACAACTGCAGCTTTCGTACATTTGTATGGTGGCAAACATGATGGGTTGAGATGCGATCAAAGTGAAGCAACTGGCATTCTCAAATCACTGCTGCAACACATAATTAAATGTTAAATTTTGTTTTAAGTACTGCTATGTGGCATTGTGAAGTTACCGAAACATAAAATGTGCGGATAAATGAAATTCAATACGTTCTTAGGTTTCCCATGTTTGCGCTGCTCTTGCCTGGATACGCGAAGGATTGGAAATATTATCCTGTTATTGCAGTAGTCCTCGGCACTATCTCACTGTGACGGTAACATATCAATATCGTCCCTTTGGACAGCGGTTGAATATGGATTTTGTTTCTTGTACAGTCGTGAGTTTCTCTATTGCACAGTCACGGGCTGTTGCAATGATTTTCCAGAATGCACACTTGTCAATACCCCGTGTAATTCAAGGTGGCGTAGGCTGTTTGAAAATAAATCTACTTCATGGCATTGTTGTAAGTGAATGAAGTAATCATCAGCAGCAGCCTTGGTCAATCCACTGCTGGATGAGGGTCTTGCCAAGCCATTGCTGCTTCTCACCAACCTTAAATGTAATAATCCATCTGGTATCTGTACATAAGCTGATTGCATTGCCCCACCTACTCAACGGACGTCTGCTTAGACGCGTTCCATTGTTTGGCTGCCACGATATTATTATGAAGTAATAGTAGACATTCGTGTTTAAACTCTAGATGTGTGCCAGAGTAAAACATATTATTTATTGTCTGCGTAACCTTCCCTAAGACTTGAAAGATTATTTTCTTAAGTTCGGCTTGTTCTTCCAAAGAAAATGAATGCAATGCACTGTGTTTTGTTAAATTTATCACGCACCTTTCTATATAGCGTCTCATTATTTCAAATACCGTGTTTGCCCATTGGAACATGATGTGCTTTTTAAATTAGACCTACCTGGCAGATGTAACCTGCACAACCCACACACACAATTACATGGTGCATATATCCACTCAGACAGGAACACAGAAACACATCCATGCATGTATACACCGAACACATTAATATGTACGTACATACACGCAGTCATACAAATACATATACGGGTTCATACAAATACATACAGACATGTGGAAGGCGCTATATAAATTGATATTATTATACTCACACCGGAACACTGAACACAACCATGCATACATATACTTTATATGTACACACAACACATACATACGTATGTACATACAGTCAAACAAATACACACACAGATGTGGAGAAGCTGAATTTGCTTATCACTTTTGAAGGCCCGCATGGCACAGGTGTTACGGGAGTGGTGGTGCCAGCGCAATGCGCAAGCTGTGTAGCACCGACTGTGCAACGCGATTACGATGTGCAGGGACGGCACCGCATCCTGTACTGGATTTCAGGTGTCAATGCAGCTCATCACAATCATCTTTATCCCAGTCACCTCCCAAGTGGTCGTTATATGAGCAGGTTAGTAGATTTCCCCTGGTTTGACTAGCTCTCACCAAAGTAATGTGTTATTTCCACCACCGACTCAGAACCACCTTCGGAGATGAGTGCTCTTTTGCAGGACAGTCGTCTTGCGATCAGACCTGTTGCGCCAAGTGCACATGCACTCATGCTCATACGTGTGTATATGAGATGGATTGGTTATCGATTGGCAGACATGGTCTCCATGGGTAGGGATCGCAATATGATCCATGACACTTGTGGTGGAAGCCCTTCACCTCGTGCCAAGTTATGATGGCTTACTATTTGCTCCAACCATCCCGCAAACCGGAACAGCATATGGCTCGCTCAGGACAATAGCAAACAATTGTCATGGTGGATAATATCCTGGCACTGAAACCTTCCGTCACAGCAAAAATCCTCAAGTGGATGAATGGCATCCTAGAAGTCCCGATTGTCATTGGGCATCGCAGGACATGAATTGGTTAGGGCAGTGGTTTTTAAACGTCTGCGCCTCAAGGCCAACTTGGCCCACTTGGGTATGGTTTCCAAGGACCACTAGGTGGCGCTCGCGGCCCACTGATAGGTCGCGACCCACCGGTTGATCCCGACAACCCTCCCAACGTGTACACACCGAGACTGGGCTCGGTGACCCGTCATCAGACTCGCCTACAGCTCGCCAAGGTGAGCAGTGAGTTGAAGAAATCGCCGACTCCCATTGCCAAATTAACCAACATCCAGAGCAGACAAGTGCTCATGAGCCCCACAGAGTTGAGACATGGGGAGTCTTTGCCTCATGCACCCTAACCCTAACCAGGATATTGTCAGAGGGCTTAGTTTGACATTTATCCGAATCACAGCTGCATACATCTTCATTCTGTAAAACAATTGTATCTAGCGCAGGTTTTTGCAACATGCAGTTATGCACACGTGTGTTCATAATCACCGTGATTTTCAAGTGACTATAACTAGGGCTGTTTTTTCACGCGTGAAATGTAATTATAATTATGAATCCACCTGTGCATACCAGCTTTCTCCAGCGCACAATGAAGGCATTGGTGAGCGCAGATAGATAGTTGTTTATTATTACAGCTTGTACCTATGGATGAGTTTGTGGGGAGTGTGTGCGCGCGTGTGCATTAGAACGGCGTCTGTGCGTATCCCCCTGTGTGCATGCTGATTTTGCCATTAGATCATACATATGAATAATCTGTATAAATGCTTCTGATTAACAGTTCAACTAAAATCTCTAATTTTGGGTTATGTCCACCCCTTGACTGACTCGTCCTGTATGTAATTAGTAATTACATTAAAGTGTGGGTGCGAGTGCTTTGTAACATTGGTTAGCAGACGTTGCTATTAACCTTGTGACTATGGTTTTATATATGACCATCCATGTGACCGGTATCATTCGATATCCGAACCTATTTTGGACCACCCTTAAATTGACTCACCATAAAATGAGTACCTGTTGCAATATGTCAGTGTCACGCTGAGAGACAAAAAGATGGTTTTATGGTTCTGCTGGCCACACCATATCCTGTGTCATGCTGACCTTTATAAGTAATTATTATTTGTGAGATAAATAGTTGGGGTTGTTTGTCATTGGGCCACTGTGTGTGCTCGTGTTAGGTTGTCACAGTCTTCTCTGCAATAGTGTCACTGGAACATACAGTTTTACCAACTAATTGTATGTAGTGCATTTCACTGGAATTTTTATTTGAGCAAACTTTATTGTATAAAGGAACAATTGCATTTCAATACTGGTTGTTTTTGGTAGTGGATTTAGGGACACTATGCTATGCTAATAAGTGTATACTTTATTCCCAGGGCTAATGATATCTACCACTTTTGGCCAGTCATGCATAGCATGAAAATGTCACACATACATCAGAGAAAAAGAGTATCGTGCTAATTTGGTGATATCAAATGTCTTTATATAAAACACAAAAAACAGAAACAGGGAGGTTATAAAACTCCATCTCTATCCCAGCAACTCTGGTACAATTCCTGGCAGGTAGTATCCATACCTTGCACTGACTATCTTCAAAGTTAAAAGCTTGCCTTTAGCAAATGGTGCATTTTCAACACTAAGCAGTGATGAGGCAGATGCGGCCCAGGAGAGCTTAGTTCCTATCCATAAAAGCCAGCTCTGACCGTAATAGGTACTTGCTCACAGCACTTAATCTGACAGTCGATGAGCCCAATAATGATACATTCCTACTAAAACATATTTTTTGCCGTGAGGTTAAGATAATCAACCCAGATATCTTCCAGAAGTAGCCATACATCAGAGCTCCTAGCGGAGACCAAGAAAATCACTAGAGGCCCAAACCAATCGATTTGCTTTCCCGACGACTACAGTGCCCAGCTTCTGCCACACAGGCTTTACTGAATGGTGAGGCCATTCCTGGTCTGATATTCTTTCCCCACTTTACCGTGGGCTCAGTGACGCTGAGGTGACTTAATCACTGTCTTCCCTACGCTAATTCGCTTGCTGTGGGCAGATCGGTCTGGACATGCCTCGTCCTCTGAGTGAGCCGTGCTCCGTGGAATGCCCTCTGGACTGCCGCATCTCCAGCTGGACGCCGTGGTCAGCCTGCTCGCGCACGTGTGGCCTGACAGGTCGGTGACCGTTTGCCTACGTGTGTTTGGGATGTTGGCCGAGTGGGTTTTGCACTTGCACACGATGGTCCTTGTGAAAATGTGTTGATTGCAGGCTGTTTAAACATGTCACGAATTAAGATTCATCGTTATGCTCGCCCTGCTCGCTGCCAGATAGTTGCAAGGTGCAGCCGCACACTCGCATTCACGTCGCGAGATGCTACCTCGTCCACGTTCAGCTGGCGACTCGGCGTCTTTTAAAATTATAACAGACTATAAACACGTCTCGCACGCTCAGTTCAAGTGTGGCATGTGATGTAAACAAATCGCACGTGGTACAGTCGATCCAAAATCGTTTGCATCGAATGTGCGGAAGCGATTCGATCGTGACGTTAAGCCTAATTCTGCCACGCTCCCCCCCCTCCTGACGTATGGACGTCAATCCACAGCACTCCTACCTGAAGCAGCTCGTGTGTGTGTGTGCGTGCGTGCGCGCGTGGGTGCTGGTCACCCTTCATAGGTGCTCACTAACGGCACTTGCCCCTACAGTCTGTTAAGGCTATACGGGGGATCTTTGTCTTTGCGCCTATCTGGCTGTGACGACGTGTAACGATGCACGCGTGTGTGTCCACGGCGGCCGCAGGGACGATGAAGCGGAGCCGCAGGGTTCTCCGCGCCGCTCGCGGCTTTGGCCGGCCCTGCCCGTCCCAGCTGCAGCAAAGCAAACCGTGCACTCCCATGCCCTGCTACCGCCTGCAGCTGGGAGACTGGTCCCCCTGCCAGTTGGACGTGAGCTTTCCCCCATAATCCCCACCAACAACAAACGGGCCTCAATAGAGCCGTGGGGCCGCAAACTCTCGCCCCCACCCCTCCCTCCGACCCGACCTCGCAGACACTCCCCAAGGGGGTCACACGAACGGCTATTGCCATTTTCATGAGCGCTTCACGGTCCGCTTGGCGCGCCCCCAAATGTCTTTTCATTAAAAATAAATAATCATCGCAGCGCGAGTCGTTATGTTATGTTGAATAGTGTATTGCAAAATGGTAGGGGACATTAATCTCGCCTGGCCCAGAGTGCCCTTGAATATGACACTATTTATTGACTTCTTTAGCAGTCTAAACATCGTTAGGCTTCGCCGTAAATTAATGCGACGATTCTATATAAAAGTTCAATCGTATTTTAGAGGCGAGGAGAAACATTTCCGTAACTAAACTGATCAGAATAACTCATGGAAAAGCATTAAAAGAAAATCGTAAGTGTTTGTGAGTTTTATGGGCATTTTCGTTAATTTTGTTTATATGTGGCAATATTTCATAAATGTCACAAAGTTGGCAGTTGCCCCCGGACCTATTCGTGCAATGTCATGGGTGATGAGGAGCAGGAGGCTGCTGTCAGTGGAGCGTTTTCGTGCATGAGTGCTCACGTAATAAAACATTTAAAAATACGTTTTGAGCCTTCACACATGTACAAAGAGCAGACGACATCACCAAACACCAAACTCAATTGAAATTCTAAAAGTACTACCCATGATTTATGTTGCAAATTCACATCCGTGGACATGTTTACATTGTGCGTTTTGTGAAAAGGAAACTATTTGTTGTAAAATGAGGTAGAGGTATATCGTTTTTTTCTTTTAATCTCTTTGCAAGACAAAGGGCCTTTACTTGAGCTGTTATAAAACTCATTAGTATCAAACCGTTTTGTAATGTATCATTGTCAAACAGACAGGCTTCCTGCGTGAATAGAGACAGTTAATGTTTTGCTCTGTGGTTTTACATTATTATTGGGTTGGAGTACGGTCGTAAGGAGTTTTGTGGGATGAGGTTTGGGAGCGAACACGAGAAAATAATGAAGTGGGATAAAATGAGAGGAACAAAATACATCGTAAAGGAAGAAGGAATGTAACGTTACATGGGTGAGACGGTGGAATCAGTGATATGAATGGTCGAGAGAAAGAGAGACCCAAGATGACATCTTGTGGCTAGTGAGCAGTCGCAATACATCAACATTTCATCTCCAGTGATCAGCCAACCGGTAGCATGGCCCTAGAGACAATGAAGTCATGCGACTAATTGTCTCCAGTTTGACTAATTACCTCTCCGCGGTGAGAGGCAGCCCTGACTTGCGTGTCTTCCTACACGCTCCGTTTCCATCGCAACATCTCGCTTGTCTCATTTGAGTAGGCTTTTTTGAGCCATTGCAAATCTTTGCCATCCTCATACATTATGCCTCCCAGTCTTGCCTTTTACCACACATCTCTCTGCGCTCTTGAGGGTTTTTTCAGCCCCTTTTGTTTTGCTCAATTGAAGGTCAACTGTGAAATGTCCTCGGACTTTTCCCAGAGCGTAGTCTACAAACTTCTTTCACTCGTCCTTCCAAGGTAGCGAGTGTACGAGTTTGAGTTTCATTCTATTTATAATGTAACTCTTTAAATCCTTAGAGGTAGATTTAGCTGGCCTTGCGAGCACTAATTTTGAATGTCTATTGTTCTGTGCGCTCCTGAGACTATCAGGCTCGGTACACCTGAGAAAACCTTATATACCAAGAGTAATGACCAAGGACTTGAACCTTGACTCTCAAACATGCTGGCTAAGTGCCCTAAAAAATACATCAATGCCTTTGAGTTGCCCAGCCACCTGTATTTTTCCTTTGTTTTGCTTCTCCCTGCACATATGTTATCCTCTCAGTGTCTGTCTCATGAGAGTACCTGGAATCAAGGTGATTGTGAGCGGTGAACAATCGAGTAAGATGCCATGTTACCAAATAAATGTGATATGATTTAATAATCCCTGCTCTTGGAAAAGAATGTCCGTTGGATTACCACTACATAAGACTGGATATTTGAGAAACCTATTGTAGCTTGTGGGTTCCTGCCCATAAAACCTCTGACACTGGCCGCAAGCTCCCCCGCACCAATGGAAGTTGTCATGCCCAGTAATGAGCTCAGAAGCTTTTCTTCACTGGAGTGTCAACGCTATCTGCCGCTGCTAAATCTCTGACACTGTCCGGCAGATGTCTTGCCACTGGTCCTGGCTTGAGTGTTTATAGCGTCAATAGCAGAGCAAGGCTTTACTCCTGATAACAATCGCGGCGCGATTGGCTCTGGAGTGCTTGCTCTTTGTCAGTCTAAAATCCTCTCACAAGCCTCTTTTCCTACTCCTGTCTTCGATTATCGCCTAAATGTACCCCCTCAGCTTCTCTTGCTATGATACCTTGTTACGATATTTCGTCTTCGCGATCTTGACCTTCCGACCTCATGCACCTCAGCAACACCCTGATTCTCTGACCCTTTCTGTTGTGTTCTGGCATGGCATTGAACGGGTATATTATCGTGTGGGCACGGTGATGCCCGGAGCGGTTTGGTGTATGAGGAGCATGGGGTTGCATGGCATCGTGTGGTGCGATATTGCGAGTTTTGCCATCCTGTCGCCCAGGGAGGAGACTGCGGCGAGGGTGTCCACGTGCGGGAGCTCACGTGTCTGTCCCACAACGGTTCGGGCGACGACCCTGGCAAGAAGGTGGAACAGAGCCTCTGCGAGGAGGTGCCTTGGCGAGAAGTGATGGGGGCGCTGGGTGAGGAGGGGAGACAGCCCGAACTGCACAAATCCTGTATCGTGCCCTGTCCAGGTAACGCCTTTTCACTTTGACTGTGGGTGTGCGTGTGCCACGTGGGTGTGTGTGTGTGTGTACTAAAGTCTGTTAAGGCTGCACAGTGTGCAGAGTGGTATTGTAGTGGTTAGCACACTGCGCTGTATTCTGTTTCAAGCTCATCGCCAACATCAGTGAAAAATATCTCAACCGGTCCCCAGCCTCCCCTAGGTCGACTCAACGTTAAATGAGTACATACAGAGGTGTCTAAACTATGTAGACAGACAGCTGAGCTTGGTGCGGGTTACACCACCACCTCATGTTACACGCTGGCCTTAATAGGTTTTCCGTAATTATACCTGCTCTTTTAGTCCATAAGAGCTATATGGAGGGATCTTTGCCATTACGTGGATGTGTGAATGTGTGCCTTCACACACAATTATTTACGAGGGTATTACGGCTATTTTCCATTATGGGGATATAGCTCATTTAGTAAAACCACCAGATCCTAAAACATGAAAGATAATCTCCAAATCACAGCCAGGGTCGACTCACTCCAGTGGCCGTTGTCTTCATCATCATCAATACCAGTCAACATCATCATCCCACCAAGGATGATAAAATGAGTAGCTCCTGATGAGCTGCACCACATAGAGGGAAGGCAATTGTCGTCTTGTAGAGAGACTGGTCCATGCCATAAGAAGATAACAATGGTTAGGGCACTGGACATGCAATTGAGAGGTTGCTGGCTACTGTAGATTTGATCTCCCGGAACAGCAATTGAAGCGATTGTAAGGGTCTGAAATCCTTTCCCCTCTGTCCACCCAGCAGTTTACATTGGCAAACCGCAACTGGTTATTCAGCAATTTGCGGGTGGGGAGTAATATGTGGAGTATGCCAAATACTCTGTACAGGGACATTCTTTAGTTCACCCTAGTGGAAACTCTTCTGCCAGAAGTAGCACGAGCAATTAATGGCACGGCTTTACCTGTACATTTTTGTTTATTTACCCAGAAAAGCATGAGGTGAGTCAATAATATTTCTCAGGAGAGTTATTCTTGGGGGAATTATGACCAATTTGCTAAATAGTATGGGGGTTTTGCGTGGGAGAAAACCACATTGCCTGCAGAATATGTGTGACTTATTCGCCATCTACATACTAGGACCGTCCCTTGACGCGGTAGAGGAAGAGCTATTCATATCCAATAATATCACATAACTTTCAAGAAAAGCCATGCATACGTGACAATTAAACGCAACATGAAGGTAGGACTAAAAGTGGATAAAGGAATAAAAGCATACATATAACATTCTGGAAGGAGTGTAGGTGTCTCGCACACAGTTATTTCTCCATCAGTCATGAACCCCCTCCTCCCACCTCCTGCATCTGTAACGCACAGTATAACAGGTATGGGTTGGCTCAGTAGCAACTAAGGTGCCCAGTATTGCCTCCTATCACAGCTCATTTCGGTATGGTTGCATTGACTTCCTACTTGACTGGAAGCCTTTGATTTGTCTCACGATGAATCGTACACAAACATGCTGGCCACATACCGAAGATCACAACTAAACGAAATGTCTCTTTTGTGGAATTTACTATATAAAGGTTCTGCACACGTGCTTGATAATGGCAGAGCAACTGTAATTTTATTCAGCCAGCGCATATGCTTTTTCACGTGAACACACACACGCAAAGCAACGCACAGACTGCCGAAAACGTATACACTTTGTAACTCGCAGATACCCTTATTTACTCATTGATATTCAATGCTCTTTATCTCACACAAGGTTGCAACACGCGAGAAAAACTGAGAACAGCTATAACAAATCCTATTATATAAAACTACCCACATTTGATGTTCAATAAAAGTGGCTTATTCAAAATAAGGAGGCAACACTGCTTCTCACAGGAAATAAGGCGGCTGTAATTAATGCCACGAAATACAAATTTGAAACAAATTAAGATATTACACTACAGCGCTGTAAATTATATTAAAATGTCTTCTTTTTTATCTGGCATTGTATGTTGTCCCGCATTGTGCATGGTGTGCATGCATACATATTTATTCAGAGCAGGGCATTTTTATTCATTCGCATAAGCAAAATAAGTTCAGTTTTTCAAAGCAATATGATTCTAAAATTATTTATAGATATGATGTGAATTTTTTAGGTGTTTTTAATTCGAACGAAGCTTGAGGGAAAAATAACGTTACTCGGTGGGCTGGGAACGGTTTTAAATACTGTACGTATCATTTGTTTCACTGTACATGTTGTTTAGAACATCATTGCCGAGCTGCCTCCTTATAAGCAGGTCCCGCATTCTTGGGGGGGTTGAGAACATATGTTGCATTAGTATTTCTGGTCATAAATATTACAAATACACTGGTACACAACGGAATAGGATTGGGAAAGGGGCATGTACATTCGGAAAATAGGGGACTTGAATTACTGCGGGGCAGTCGGGTCAGGCTAGAAGGGACAGGGTAGAAAATAAAAGGGAGAGGAAATTGTTTAAGGTGACTCTTCTTTGTCACAGTGAAAGGCCAGAGGGCTTTGCTACACGATGGACATGTAGCATTAACCCAGACAAGCTTGGTCTAAAGGTGGTGCTTTTTTATGACTCCCGGAGGAAACCACTGATGGGGATCCCAGCTAGCTGCCTTTGAGCTTCTCACACAGACATATTTCATTGCTGTGTCAGCAACTCTGTGAGTTGACAATGGGTTAAAAGAGCCGCCTATTATTTAACATTATGCTGCACGTTTCTTATTGAACTCGGCGACCACTGGAGTTTTGCCGAGCGGCGAGATTGCCTCAGATCTAAGGTGTGCCAAACTGACCCATTTCTTGCTGCATCACGTTGCGAAATTACACATGTCAATGATTTTCCAGTTCCC
>JAZEWU010000005.1:11671218-11704061 GCA_036362915.1 Geotria australis | reverse complement strand
TCACATGCCTAATCCAGTCTACCAGCGACCTTGAAATCTTCCTTGAGTAATTAAGCCCTGATTATATGTTTGCCAGATGTGCGGCGTTAACTTTCGTGGATATAAATGTGCATCAGAGCCAATATTCTGTACGAAGTGGTTTCAACACCCCGCACCATTTGTGGTGCGACATGCAAAGTCTACACACCTACACATTGTAAGGCACTCCAAATTGCAACTGTCTAAGTGAAATGTTTGGCTGTGCCAAGTACCTGGAGCTTTTTCTAAGGGCACTTCATGTTGTCACACAGGTGCTAAGTGTATACAAAAAAACTACACACGTTCTCAGTGTAGCACTCAGCAACTCACCACGACATCCCTTTGCAGTTGCAGTTTCTTAAATTGAGTTTGAATGGAGTGTTTTCATAAACCTGCACACTTTCATCGAACGGTCTATAATCCACTTATAATCAGTGCCTGGGAAGGAAAAGCAAAACACCCCGATGTGCATTAAATGTAGTTGACGTGAGAGGTGGAGTCGTTTATTCCGCGAAATCCTCTCCGCTCTTGCGTTGCCACACAAGACGTCCCTGGATTCCCCCGAGCTCCAGAGCCGTTTGTCAGCCGTAGCACGCTTTGCCCGCGTGCCGACACAGAACATTTGTTACGAAGCCAGAGAGGCTGCCTTAGCGAGTGATTACTTTCCTCCAATTACAGCGCACATGATGAAGTTTATCTGCGCACGTGTGCACAAAATTAATGAAAAATACAGTGGAAATTGAAAAGACCTTCCAGGGGTGGGTGGTTGAATGACAAAAATATATATATATATATCTAATATTCGACATGCATGAACATTTCTTGGAGAATTTCTACGGTTTACGGTGTGGTCACTGCTTTGTATATTTAAAAAACACAATTGACTCGCACGACGGTGAGCGAAATTGTCTCTCGCTTACACACACTGTACAGCAGTGGCTCTGGACGGAGGTAATCAACAGACGGTCAGCCTTTATTTAAGTTGAAATGAACCATTGACCTATGCAGCTCTTAACGGTTGTCCAGCGGGGAGGGGCACGCAAGTTACAACAGAGATAGATGTGTATTATTACAGCAGAAAATACCCAGTGAGCGAGTACGGACTAACAAATAGCGCGATCGCCTCACAGCAAGAAGCTCCCGGATTTGATTCCCGACTCGGGTGACTTTTTGTGTGGCGTCTGCATGTTCTCCCCGTGTCTGCGTGGGTTTTCGCCAGGTACTCCGGTTTCCTCCCACAGTCCAAATACATGCTCCCTAGGTCAATTTTCCTGACTAAATTTCCCACGGTGCCCTGAGATGTTATAACTTGCTTACCCCTCACTGCACAACTGTTAAAACGAGCTACGTAGCTCAACGGTTCCTTCCTGCTTAGATAAAACGGACTGGCTCACTGACTAAACCAATACAAATTAAATTAAACCACCGGACCACACAATGTCTGCACCAGTAGCTGACCTAAGTGCGAGACGGTGCTGGCTGCACTTGGGGGGTTTGCGTGTTTCATCATTGGCAATCAAGTTTTTTCTACATTCAGAATATAATTGTTTTACTTATTGGGGGACATTTAGCGATGGTAATATATGTTTATTATGCACAAACTATATATACTCGTATGCATGCATGTATTATGTGTTTGGAGTAATGCTATGTTTTTTGTGTGTGTGTGTGTACATCTAATAAGGTGGTGGCCGAACCGTATTGGCAGTCCTTTCACGTACCAATCATGTTTGCTTATTTTGTTGTTATTTCATTTATTTTATTATTTAACTCACTTCTTTTTCATTACTGTGTTCATCGCAGCACTTTGTGACCCTCGGGTGAAAGGCGCTATATAAATTGAAATTATTATTTTGCGTTTAAGTACACACATTTTGTTTGCTTTTCACGAATAGCTGCTTGAAGCAGATTTATAAGCAAGGCAATGGGCGAATTTATTGCATCATTGCAGCTTTTCAGTACGAAAATACTGACCACGAATATACTGAAAAGCAGGGTATTATGAAGTGCTTTTGTTTTGGTTTTTATTCACAACGCTTAGCAACACAACTTATATTGGGAGTATTCTCTTCTTCCAATCCTTTAGTCTTTTGAGCCGTTGGGGATAAGACTGCTTCCTTCGTTGACGTCCCTTTGCGGCGATATTTCCACTCCTCTGCGTCCATCGCTGTGTCTTCCAACCGAGATAGCATCCATTATTGTCCAATGTTTTATGATTGACATCCTGTCCGGTTGTGGTTTCCTCTCCCCTCCCAGAGCACCTTCGATGCCGAGAGCAGGGAGAGGAGGTTTTAATCTGCTCTGCGGTCTCTCGTGCAGGTGACTGCCGGCTAGGCACGTGGTCCGCATGGGGGGTCTGCCAGTTGAGCTGCAGGCACGGTGTTCCTGTGGCCGGACCGAGAGGGCCGGGGGTGCAGGTTCGCTCCCAGCATGTGGAACTCCCGCAACACGGCACGCTCGGCAGCTGCCCTCTCCCGCAGTGGGAGGCTCGCGAGTGCTCTGGTGGGGAATGTGTGGCGCACACAGTACCTCGCACACACACACACACATTAATCATACGCTCAGGACCCTCTTAATGCTGTAGAGGGTGCGGTGACCTGGAGCCTATCCTGGCAGAGGCAGGGGCGCAAGGCAGGGCTATGTCCTGGATGGGATACCAGTCCATCGCAGGGCATCCGCGGCAATTTAGTCAGCAGGCCAATTAAGCTAGGTAGCAGTATGTCCTTGGGCTGTGGGAGGACACCGGGGTACAAGGCGAAAACACACTCAGACATTGGGAGGACATACAAACGCCACACGGAAAGGCTCCTTAGGCTGAGCTGAAAGACAACGATGTCCAGAGACTGACCATCGTGCTTCGAAGAATCGCAAAGAAGAAGAAGCCGGGGATCGAACCCAGGTTTTCTTGCTGTGAGGTGGCAGCGCTACTGGCTTTGCAGTCATGCCTTCCTGCACACACACATTTTCACCCTTAAAAGTAAACAACTGCCTTCTCGCTTATACATTCGGCCTTGTTCACTTATCTCTGTTTTTGCTTCTGTACTGGATTATTATGCATTAAGATGCTCCCATGGAGTAATGGTTAGTACATTGGACAATCCAGAGGTCCCTGGATAAATCTCCTGGCAAGGCAATTGAAACAAAACTGGAAGTCTTAAATCTCCCCTTCTCTACCCATCCAGCAGTACATACGGGTACACCACCATAATTTGGCAGGTCGCATGTGGTGTGTGGGGATACCTTTTAAAACATCTCACCAGCGTGGAAGAGGAGGCCACACACCCTTCAGAGGGCCTCTCTCGACCTCCCTCTAGTAGAGACCCTTCCGTCAGTAATGGCGTGAGAAAGCAATTGCATGGCTGCGCCTTTCCCAGCCGTGCAATTGCTTCACAGCAATAAGGTCCCGGGTGCGATTCCCTGCTCGGGTGCACACAGGCGTGTGCATGTATGCATGTACATATAAGTGTGTGTACATGGATTATAAGTGCGTGAGGCCGAGCTGAAAGACAACGATGTCCAGAGTCTGACCATCGTGCTTTGAAGAATCGCAAAGAAGAAGAAGTGCGTGATTGTATGCAACATCTCCCATGCATACTGGTGTGAATGTCGTGCGCCTGCTGATACAGACAAGCATGCACTTGCATTGTTAAAAATGTCCCCAGGGTGCTATAATTGAGCGGAATGCCTGCTTCCCAAAACAACCCTGTTGCTATGGCGTGTCTCCATATTGCAGTGCTGTATAATAATAATAAAAAGGCTAATATCTCCAAAAACATCAAAACCAGTGGACTATATTCTTTTACTTAAAACATATATTTACAGCAATGTAAATTGGATTTATATTCTATGTGGGTTCAAAGAAACATGCATATACCATTGCAGAAGCATATGCCAAGCATAAATGCGCAGTCATTTATTCAGAGCGATACATTTCAGTAAATAATCTACATTGGTGCAGATACATGCCTGCATATTCCATTGCACACACACACACAAGTACAAATGTGCAGTAATCCAAGTAAGGATTTACGCACACATCACATCACATGTCCTGACAATTTCCTGTATAGTACATTTCCAGACAAAATAAATCTGAAACATATACTGGAACACACACGTCACATATCCCAGCTGTACATTTTTTATGGCTAGCACATCTCGCCAAACAAAAACAAAATGAAACATACTCTAGTGTTTCTTGTCTTTATTACGGTCCTCCATTTTTGGGCTTGGCTCTTATTCCTCATCTGTGGAATGTGCTTCGCTGTGTTGTACTCTGAACTACTGCGGCGTGCTGCACCTTACTATGCGTTGGCGGGCTGCGTGTGGCAGGGGGGCAGTGCTACAGCTATGAGTGGCACGTCGGGCCTTGGGGAGGGGGCCGACGGGACGTCTGGTGTCAGCGGTCAGACGGAGTCAATGTCACAGGTGTGGGACTCGCGTTGTGCTACTGCCATCTCTGCCTTGCCCTCCTACCCTCAAATCCACCTTGTCACAGCGTGCTCTCCCTCACCCTATGGCGGTAGTGACGGTGCCGAGAAGTACGCGTATTTGTCGCTTGTTGCGGAGGTTCGTGGTTCGAGCCTCCTTGGCCGACCTGGTTAGTACTGCAAGGGTATTCATTAAAAAATATATAATGTGCCGTTTGCGTCATAATATACGATGCACCGTCTTCTTTGAATAACGTGGTGTTATTCAGAAGACAGTTGGCCATGTGTGCCGGCGTCATGGTATGATTTATGCAAACTTTAACAATTCCTGAAAAGGGATAACACATCGCAACATCCCCCCTCCATATCTGGCTTTGCTAGGTAAATAATTGTCAATGATATTAAATACTGTTCTTTTGGGATAGCCGTGTCGAGCGTTCCTCCTCTCTCCGTGACGTTTCACATCCCACGTTGCAGGCAGAACGCCTGTCATACTTTGTAAATTACGGACATGGAGACACCATCAGAGCATAGCAGTTGAAACGTCATGAAGGGGAGCGAATAAACACTCGACACAGCTATCCTGAAAAACAGTGATGGAGCACAATTATTGTCAATGATAATAGTGAAAAGTTGTGCATTATGGCCGTCGTTTACAAAGTATAATCACATGCAGTGTTATATTCATTTTGGGCATATTCGAAATTAAATTCTCTCAGGCAAGGTATGACCAATGGACCTTGCTGAAGAGTGTGGCAGATAAATCAGTTATTTACACTTGCCTCACAGGCAACATAGATCAGCCTCCTCATTTTTAGGTTTCATTCCCAAACACTCACTCACTCGACTGCAATGTGTGCTTTCCTGGACATTGTTCCCTGCAATTTAAGACTTTGCTTCGCTGTTTTTGACTTTGTATCTGCAGGTGGCTGTTCTCCCACCAATCAGCCCAAAGCCGTACACTCCTGCGTACCACCCTGCCTCCTGCCACACTCTTACTGTGCCGAGGTCAGCGAGTAGCCAACATGGTCACTGCAATACCAGCCCACTCAATCACTCAAACTCGCACTGCTTCCACTTGCTTTCTGTTTACACACTTTGTGATTTCTTTTGCAAAGCCATTGCGCTATACTATACAGTTTTCTGGAGATTAACTACAAAGTTCAACTGCTGCAGTTGAATAGGTCTCAAGCATCATCAGCACCGTTGCAAAAAAGCTCAAAATAAGTCGTGTTTTTTGTGCTGACAGAGTGCCTCTTAGAGGGGGCAGTCTTCATAGTAACATTTTGTAAACAACAGTGGATTTGTTTAGCACACCTGATGAAACCCAGAAGGTGACAACTTGTGCAGAGTTTGCTTATAAATACTGCTGGTTAATGTAAGTCTATAAGTACCGATGTAGGTTTTCACAGCTCGATATATGGGAATCGCTCTCCATGGCTGTTCTTTCTGGATAGCCATGTCGAGTGTTCCTTCTCTCTCCTTCGTGATGTTTCGCCTCCCACAAAGGAAGTACATTTATCGTATGTTTTTGTTATTACCCCTAATCGACACCATGCGCATAATGGAATGTTTAATTTCATGAAGAATTCGTCATTATACAATTCTTGTTTTCATCTTTATGCAGTGTGTTATGTACACATGCTTACACATATATCCCTGCTCAAAAAAACTATAAATGATATATAGACTTGTATTATTACAGCAGAAAATACTCGATGAGCTCGCAAGCTCTGGATGTAGGATTCCAGCGATTCAACACACGTTCGAACTAACCAACGCAAACATTGATCATGGCAGCCATTATTACATGTATCTACATGCGCTGCGAAATATTTACGAAGGCATTGGAAATTAGCATGGGCTTATTCCACGTTGGTCTTTACTAGGGGTTTAGTGTTCAGTGTTAAGCCGACTACCCTACTTTGCCAAGCAGCCCAATGCTCGACAATGTCATGCTCACTTGAACCATTTTACAATGCCACTTTTACATTTCAATTTGCAGATGGGTTACATTATATTTAATATGTGCTGTAATTAAAAAATAATTAATCCGTACATCATTGCAAAAAACTAATTTAGCGTGTTTGCTGTAATGGCTCTCCAGCGTGTAATCTGCTTACTGGAAGAATTCTCTTCATTAGGAACTGTAATGTACTGGTGTCATGTATGCACATGTCCATCTCTTGAGAATGTAAATAAAATACTAGACAGTCACGCGCACATCCTCACACATGCTCATACATGCGCACCCGTCACACTTGATGCTCAGATATGATCACGGTCAAACTTGAGCCAATCAAAGTTTTCAATGTACTACCATATGTTGGTTGCCTGCGCAAACCACAATGAGTAAACCAATGTCAACATTTTCTGTAAATGATGAGCAACTCAATACACGTACAGATTCTAAACAAGACTAATAGTAAGCCACTAATAATTTATAGACTTATTAAGCGCCTATAGCTCTCTGCTGAGATTGTGGGTTGTACCGCATGTTGTTCGGCATGACGCGCTATGTTTCACTGCAGTTCCATTTCTAAAGAGTCTCCCAGCACGTGAAGCGAAATGGACACAAATGCCGAACAACATGCTGTACGACCCGAAGATACTTCGAAGAGCTGTGCGGCGCAACTGTGAAAATCCTTCGCAGTACTACGTTATTTAGTTCTTTAGTTCCAGGTCTTTGTTCCTGTGCATGCCGCCCAGGGGGATGTTTGTGTATGCGAGGAGGGCTACCAGGAGGTGGTCACTCCTCGGGGCTCGCTGGAGCACTGCACCCAGGTGTCGCGGGGCAGGGAGCGCCTGCCGGAAGGGCAGGGCTGGGGGCACGGCTTGGGGGAAGGGGCAGCGCCGCCCAGCAGTCCCGGGCCGGCCAGGGAGGCGGGAAGCTGGGCGTTGCAGCCGTTCGGCGAAGGTGAGTCCCGACATCCCCCTCACGCATTCTGCACCATAGCCTTGCTGCCCTGTGTGTGTGTCAAACCTGGGATGTGTATAGATGTGTGGGGAGCGATAGCTCAGTGGTTTGCATACTGGGCTACAAACCTGGCAACCCGAGTTTGAATCCCGCTCATGGCCAACACTAGTGACGATTTTCTGGACCGGTCTCCCCTAGGTCGACTCAGCCTCAAATGATTACCTAGTGCGATGTGTAAACATTGCCATTAGGCAGACAAAGGCGGCCAGGTGTGGTGCTGGCCACCCACCCCCTCGTGTGCCGTGTCGACCTTCATAGGTGCTCGCTAACGGCACTTCACCCTAGAGTCTATTAAGGCTATACAGGGATCTTTGTCTTTATGTATTGATGTAGCTTTTCACAGCTCTTTGTATGAGAATGTATCTATATAGCCGTTCTTTTGGGATAGCCGTTTCCGCTCTGTCTCCTTCGCAACGGTTCGCCTCCCACGTCGGAAGCATCATCAGAAGGTTGCGAGAAGGGCTTCCAGAACGCTGATGATGCCATCAGAAGCCTGATGATGGCTCCAACATGGGAGGTGAAATATCAGACCTGGGATATGTAAGTGCAAATGCAGTGGTTGCGTGCTCTGTATGGTAGCTGACATCGTTATGGATATTTGTCATTTAATTTCAGTAGCCTCAATTTAAAAGACACGGTGGTTCATAATTGCTTTATCCGTGGAGAATAGACGAACGGTTATTACATGGGCAAAGTCATTAATTTTATTTAATTAATAGCAATGATGGGGGGGCGTGATGGTGCAGTGGTTAATCACACTGCACTATGAACCTGGTCACCCGAGTTTTAATCTTGGTCATAGCTAACATCAGTGGCGAGTGATATCAGAACCGGACCTAGGCCCCCCTTCATGAACGTACTCTAACCAGTGTTGTGATGTATGATAAAAACAACCTTCATGACCGACATGACAAAAAGAGGTCTGTACATTGTCAAAAGGCTCTAAACGATTATGATTTTTACACAATTTATATGTGTCATAATAGCTAAAGCTACATTTCATGAGAAATTAGAATATAGATTTTTGAGTCAGGCGTGCATTTGTGACGCAACATGTGACCTCAGATGGCAAGCTGCGGGGATGGGTATATGGAGTGGTGGTGGCTTCTCTCCTCATCATTGGGTTCCTCCTCTTCGCAGCTTACCTCTTCTGGTAAGGGTACCTGCGATGCTGACACACTTTTAATTTGAACACTAAACCCTTTCCATCATCATCTTCACTGTCAAAAATATCTTGATGGATCTTACTTCATCTTTTTTTGAAAATTGGCTTTGATTTGTTTTTAAGAGTTTAAGGATAAGAACCATTTAATCAATTAATTACTAAGAAAAATGTGACTTCTTACTAACCAATGAAAAACCATCTGGAAAAATCCAGTAATTGCCTACATTTGTATATATAGTAAGGATATTGACATTAAACTGCATTGGCTTCGATTTTTTTTTCTTAAAGATAACACATGGAACACTCAATCAGTTATTTTTTTAATCACCTCATACTCACTACTAGGAAATTAGATAAGAATGGTTTGTAATTGTTAGTGTTTTTTATTGAATGAGGGTAATCAGCATAATCCCACAACCTTCATTCTCAGATTGGCAGTAATTATGATTCTGACTGCGCATATATTCAGACGTTGTTTGGGAGCGATCGTTGAGTAAGGGGGACAACAGCATTAAGTTTGTTGTTCCAGGAGGAGATCAAAGAGACCCAGGCGGCGAGTGCCCAAGAGGAAGCCTCTCCCACTGCCCTTTGATGGCGATGCTGACCTGTAGCCCGTGGGCAGTGCTGAGATCGCCGCTGCCCACTGCCGCACTCTGCTGCGACACAGCTCAACGATCCGGTCCATGTACCCAGGGACAACGCTCCACTTTGTGACCCACCCTGACCTTGACAATATCCCAGAGAGCAGCGGAAGGCGGAGCAGAGCATCTTGAGGAGGAGTGCAGTGTGTTTTTTTTCTCTCATTTTTCATGGAGTGCTCCAAGAAAAAAGAACGCTGTCGGAGAACTGAGTGGCAGAAGAAAACCCCCAAGGACACACCGTCCGTGAGCCCTGTGCTGTGCTCCATCTTGCATTTCCCTCCCTAAAGTATTTTCTAATGAGGCTTGCATGTACAGAAACAATCTATTTTGAAGCGCTGATTGAAATCCATATGTATTTTTTATTTACATGATTATTTAGAAGGTTCCTGTGTAGTTTTTCCCCCACTTCAGTGAATAGCTACTGGGCGCCGGTCTGCCGTCCCGTATACTCCAAGCACTCATTTACCAAGGCCCAATAACAGAAGACGAATTGCATTTTCAGTTTCGTAATGAAGCCAGCGGACCGAAGCAAAATTGAATTTTAAGTGAAAAAATTTCTTATTTTATACTTGAATGGACATTATCTGCTGGAAGACTCTAAGTAGTGTGTTGGTCAAGGAGTCGGCTGCATCTGTCATGTTATTGGAGTCGCCAGGACGATTATGGTCACTGCATGACTGCTGAAAGGGACAGGGAAAGATGAACATAAAACGATATGAACACACATATATAAATAAACATGTAAAACATTTTTAATATATATAGAGAAAAAAAACGTGTGAGCATCTAATTGCGAGTGCTTGGGTTAGAGGTCCTGGATTTTTCGAGAACTGCTGTAACTTTTTACATAAGGAGCAACGCACTTTTTTGTAATTTCCTTAAAATTCAAACGTGGTGTTTGTGTTCTGCCCGACGGTTTCCTGGATGGCACATCATCGCACATCGTCACTCGGAGAGCTAGAACTTACTGTCATCAATCACCACCAACATTCCCCCACACCCTTCAACTCCATCCAGCCTCACCCATCTCACATATCCTGTAATCGATCACGTAATTTTGAATTGTGCGACCTTCCTCTTTTGTGAAACAATCAAAAAGTATTAATTTTTGTGCAGGGTCTGCTAAATTACTATGGTCACCAATGTGCAGTATGTTGTGTGGCTCAGCTTGTGCTCGGGTCATATTACAGAGGTCAAACAGTTGAGACCTTTGTTAACAGTTGACCATTATGGGGGAATACGGGTCTATTTTGGCTAAAATACCCCATACAGGAAGAAACAATCAAATGATAGAGGTTAGCATAATGCTTTGTGTTAAAACGAGGGTTTTGGGTAGCATACTAATCTAAAAATGGACACCTTTTAAATGCACACATTTTTTATTATATCCCACAGGGATATAATCTAAAATCACGCTTTTTTTGTGAAATATGTTCATTTTTATTGGCTGCCACAAGTTTCAAAACAACGAGTAAAAAAACCAGGTGGCCACCGTATGAATGGCTGGGAGGCAGGCGAGTGCTGTGTATGGAAAGATTTGATAAGTTATGCATAATGGTTCTGAAAGACACAACTGCAGCATTTGAGTCAGCTGTGCCATACTGTTGTGGCCCAGTGTGGTGTGACATGGCGCAAGGGGGAAGCAGTGACATGAGTCAGCAGTCGAGCCTCTGCTGCTTGAAGAAAGGCTTTCCTCACCATATCACTAGAGGGAGTTGTTTTACCATACTTCACCACTTTGGTTATTGCGGGCTAGTGAAGTGGGGTCAGGACCGCTTCAAATATCACTGACCACTGATGTTAGCCGTGGCCAGGAGTCAAATGTTGGTGGCTAGTTTTTGTAGCAGAGTGTGCTTGTATCTGTGCCACTGCTCCACGTATAGCATATATAGCGTTTCGGTCACGGGGAAAAGTAAGCCATGTCACATGTCAATCCTCACTTGTCCTCATATCTGAAGTCCATTTGAGTAGGTGCCAAGTCAGGGTGAAAGGTGTACAAATTCACTCCTTTGAGGCGTTTTTTTTTCTGTTTAAAGAACCCTTTTATGTGACATGTCACTTGCTGACCTTGCCTTTTGTCAAGAAACCTTTATGAAAACACTGCCTGTTGAGGGAGAATGATCTTTATCAACCTTTGCAAACATCCACAAGTCTTACGCGAAAGAAATGAAACCCCACCTGCTACCAAGATAGAGAAAGGAAGGCCCTGTCACCTGCCGTGTCTCATCACGAAGGCTACGATTTTGGCGATAGGGGGAGGGTCACTGTTGTTACAGAAATTGTGAATTCTAAAACTTGGAAGTAGCTGTAGAAATGCTCCAGATGAGCCACTTCCCTGTATTTCCTTTGAGAAGTGCCATACACCACTCGCTGTGGTTCCATTGCATGAAAGGGATGGGGAAGGGCTATACATTTCACTTGATTGGATTTTGTTTTTAACTTTTAAAATGTTATTTTCACAGTTGGTTTTTATTTAAAGCTAAATCTATATTTTTTTAGATTAAAAAAAAAGCTGTTCAGTGCCCCACCTTATCGGTAACCGTTTTATTATTTTTGACATCATGACCTTTTTTTATTAATTCTAATTTTTTTTGTCACACTTAAGCCGTGAATTTTGCTAAAAAATTAGCGTGCCAAAGTCGTAGTTCTGCTCGTTTTGTCTACTTCAGGGCCCAGCTGACATTGCCTGCAGGCATGCCACCCTTGGTCGATGTTGATTGCAATGGATGTCACGTTTCCACTCTCCAGCAGCCCGTGTCCATACGAGCCCTCTGCAACGAGTGTCCATCACGAACCCTCCCTCTCATCACTCATCAACCAATGAGCAAAGCTGGGGTGCACTGAGACGCAGCATCTGTGACTCACGTGTTATTGTTATTGCGTTGAAAAAAATTACAAAACAAAGCAGCAATGAAAAACGTGTTGTTTATTTATTTTTAGTTTACAGCGAAACAATTTGAGCTACCTTAATTTGAAAACATGTTAATTGGCACCAAAATAAAAGTGTGATTCTTTTTAACTCTGTGTGAGCGCGCGAGAGTGTGAGTAGAGTGGGGAGGTGTGTTATCGGACATGTGCATGTATGACAGGATGCCTGATTGTGAAACAAAGGTGTGCACAATCCAGTGTGCACGTGTGTGCGTGCGTGTATGTTTGATGTATATGCATTTCATGTGTGTGCATGTGGTGATGGCTTTTGAATTTTCCGCACGGGATAGCTTTGACACTGATATAGCGTCTTAAGACCTTGTGGTGAACGAGATTAATTCAGGACTTGTATCCCCAGAGGTCGTGGGTTCAAATCTAATTTATTGTCACTTTATTTTAAATTTAAAAATATAAAATATGAAAATAAAAAAAATGTATAAAATCTTTCTGTGTGTGAATAATGTAAAATACGATATATATAAATTGTGCATGCTTGTTCTTGTATGTCTATAACATGATTTTCATATATTGCTGAAAAGAATGGGAAAATATTAGACCAGTGGTTGTCTGAGTAATCTTCTTGAGCAATATTTTCAAATAAAAATGTGTTTTTACTATCCATGCTGAAGCAAAAATATTCCACAAACATTGTAAAGTGGATCAAGACTATGAAATACTTTTCCTGCAATTGGAATAGTTTTCTATGAAATAATTTTGTCACATTTAATCATTTATTTTCCATATGCCCCAAGTGCCCAGCACACCAATGTGTGTGCTAGACGTTGTTGTGTAGTACACCATCTCTTGGCTTTTATCCAATTGCAGTAAGTTCAGTGAATATTCAATATCCAAATAGAAGTTAAACAATTAAGTTGAACTATATAGCAACTTGTAAATCATGTGACCAATATTTTAAAGCAATTGAGATTTTAATAACATTGCATCTTGACAATTTACAAATTTTCAATAGAACATATTTTCTCTTAATGTTGATGTTTATGCCGCATAAACATTGGCTCTTTTCCAAGTTTTTGGTTAATATATATCCACTGCCAAACTGCACATATAACCAAAATTAAATTAGATATAATTCTTACACTATATCTCAATATAACCATGAAAGCAAACACTAACCCACATAGAGACCCTCTCATGTGTATTATTCAGTTTAATGATATATGCTGTTCGCCAATAAAACAACAATTCATTTGCATTCACAGCTGGCATACTTGTTGCTCATAATCTGAGAAAAAAATACTGCAGTCAAATATAATTGTGCGTATGACTGCAACGACATTTTAGCAAATTGAAAACATGTTTTATTGCAAAAACATTAATATCCACAATGGTTAAAATAAATTGTGCTTGCAAGTGTGGAATAATAATTGTAACTTTATAAAAACATTTGCCAATTTGTTTGAGTAGGTCTCGTGTAAAACTGCAAACCATTTTTTTTTTATGTTCTTACTGTGCAAAAAATATTAGTGAACTAATACTTTGATTCAGGAACAAATTCTAGAAAGGACTGAGGGCAGTTAGCTTATTTATACACATTTGTTGAATCTAAGCATAGGTTATTCAACTGATGGAATTGCCAGAAATCAGTCAATCAATTGTATTGCAATAAAATCAGTCGCACGCCTCAATCGGGCAGAGCGATCCACACGATACGCTGCCAGGCAACCCTGTTATGTGCCCGACGCCATGCTGAGTGAAGGCCCAGATACTATGCCCACATACAGTACTGCAATGTGGTAAAGCTAAATGAAAGAACGTACTTGTGTAATGTTATATTAATTCAATATAATTGCAAGTGTCACTGATTTACCTTCCTTTGAAAAATGAGGCTTAAAAAATATGGTTGCATTCCTTTTTTTATTCAAAAAACTATTTCCATGCAGATACATGCATTTGTTTGCCTATGTGTATATGTTTATCGAAATTTGCACAATTTAGTGATATTAAAAAAAATTATAGGCAGGTTATGCTCCGAGGTAACATGCTTAACTTGTAAAGGGCATAGTGGAAACTTAAGACAGCACATTTGCCTCCTAAGGGCCAAACTGCTGGGTTAATTAGAATTGCACTCATTTTTAAAGGGCAGCATAAAAGGGTTGAGAGATGCATGGTCCAGAATGCATGGTGTGTACTCAAGGCACAAGTCCTCTTCACACCAAGGACGTTTCTTCAGAGGTGCCTGGGTTTCTTATTCCTAGGTTATAATCTAGTGCAGGCAGTTATCTGCGCCTAAAATAGGTTTTCAAGTGTACCCAGGTTATGGTCTGCGGCTGGTCAACAGGCTACTAAATTGACGTATTCCAGCTCTGAGAATGTAAAAGAAATGTTGATGTTATTTATACGCTCTACAAACGTGTTTCATGTATAAAAAGTGGAGGTGCATTCATACATACTGTGCTGTAGTTATGTGATGTTCCTTCTAACATAGGGTGGTGTAAATCTTGCTGTCAGAATTCCAAATATATGTCTCGTGACATGACAGTGATATAACATAATTGGAATATAAAAAAATGAAGTTTATTCCAAATAGCAAGACACGTTGCAACAAAAGGAATCACTGTTCATGGTCAAGAATAATGATGGAGTGGCAGCCGAAGGATGCAACACATCTGAGAGGATATCTTTTGGAAATCCTCACCCACCAGTTGTTGTTGGGATAATCCAAACTGGCCAGCAACGTGTACAGGTAATCGCATTTCTTCCACTGAATCACTGAGAGAATGTAAAGCCCACTGCGTGGAATATTTATGTGGCTCTTGTAATTTACAAACCCCGGCGCCCTGTTAAGTAAAAACGTTTAAGTGCCTCTTGACCCCCCCCCCCCACAGGGCACTGCAATGGCTCATCAATGCCTGTAATGATCACCTATGTCCGGTTCTACTTTTCCAAAAGCATTCCTGGCAAAGTGTTCTAAGGATGAGTGGAAGATTAGGAAATCGAATTGAACAGTCCCTAGCATTTAGAGTGCCTGTAAAGGGCATTCATGTTATATCACACAAAATCTTAATTTCCCAAATGTTTGGCGCCGATAAACAATGCTTAAAAGGTTTAAAAAAATCAAGGTATTGTGCATTGGGATATACTGCATAATGTTTTCATTCTCTTTAGCGCATCGGAAAATATTTGGCAAACATTTATCAGATAACATCCGCGGAGCTCCAATTTTCAGGCCATGCGTAAAATGAATTCAAAACCAAATAACAGCTGGAAGTCACCTCCAATGAGGTGTATAATAATACATATTTAAACAGCTCACTACCCTCCTCAGGGACAGTATACCTGTTTAAAATTATAATGCATCATCATTACAATAGTGCACGGGCCAGGGCTCAAATGTTTCGATTTGACTACCAAAGTGAGTGACTAAATCTGCTATGGTTATCAGTTATCCTGTTGTCTGAACTGTCTGAAATCATGTGATGGACATTTCAGGTAGCCAGCTAAATCCCATTTCTCAACACTGCTACCATTTTCAAAAATGTTCACCAATTGACAAACTGTACCTCAGAAATTGGCCTCTAGTTTGGAATTTGTTCAAGGCAAATGCAGTTAACTATTAATTCCCTCAAAATGGTAGTGAAATCTGGCCTGGCTCATAGACTATAATTTTTATGGATTACACAGCCGATTGTATTGCGGAGTCACCAAAGTGGCCTTTTTTAGGAGTGAAATGTATACATTATTGTGGAATATATCAAATCTGGTCTGGCTCATCACAAAAATGCACTTAATATGGAGCAAGCAAACTATAGCCGTCTGCCAACAGACTCTTCCCGCCTCTGTAATGTCACTGAACCATTCTGAATGTATGTGAATAATAAGTGTAAGTGCGTTAAATTATTTCGTATGCCATAGCCCGCTCTTTCCAATGAAAAACCACTGTTGTCTTATTTATTTTATTAGGCGGTTTGGAAATGCAAACAAACGCCAAGAATGTTGATTTCTGCTGCAAATGGTGTGCTTAATCGCCTCCACTAGGTGGCGCTTTGAACATTCAAGTCTGGAGAGGTCCACGCATTGACGGTGCACCCATCTACCACACGGAACCGCTTCAAGTTTACGTCCTAGTCTAGCCCGTTCGGTGAGTCCACTGTGGAATATTTAACCATAGTAGTCACTCCTGAGCCATATCGGCATGGGAGCTAGAATCTACTCGGAACGATATGTTAAACGTGACCTTGCAGCACTTATATTACAAGATGTTTAACTTCATCTGCGAACACTTAATTAGTTGTCTCGTCTAGTGTCTAAATAGTGAAGACACTAAAAAAAAAAATAGGGACCAGATTATGCTCGGAACTATATGATAAACGTGCCCTTGCAGCACTGATATAACAAGATGATTCCACCGGCTGAAAACAGCGTGAGAAGTTAAGAGACGCTATGTGGCTTTGACGCCACATTCTCCTGACACTGAACTCGGCTCCCCTCATCACAGGGATCTCCCCACACGCTCCCCACGTTCTCAATCAGGAAACACTTTTAAAAAATAATTAAGCGGAACAACCTGGATTTGAACCCACGGCTTACATGTCGTTCTCTCCACATCCCTGTGCGGCGCTTTGTGACCCTTGGGTGAAAAGCGCTCAATAAATGCTATTATTATTACAGTGGAAAGCAGCCACTCATCCCACTGAGCCGCAGAGCTGCACCATACACCTGGCGCCCGTAACGCTTTCATAAATTTTCTCCGGCGTCGATGACATTGAGCGAAAATTCCACAGACAATAGTTTATTACACTGAACACTGTCACCGACGCCGGGAAGAGTACTTCACAGTTCCCGACCTGGAGTCCTAGGAGTGGCTTCGTAGCTTGCTGGGCTAAACACTTAGGCTTCCAAGTATGAACCCAGAGTTCAACGCCAGGTGCCTAACGGAATTATTTTTTGTGGTGTGTTCTGTTGTGTGTTATGTGTAACTTTTCTTGTGTGTCTCTGTGTGTGTCTCTATGTGCCCAAGCAACTACTGTTTGGCCGGATAGAGGAGGAGGCTAAACGGACGCGGTATGGGCTAGAGAAGAGATGGACTGCTGCGGCACAGGAGGACCTGGAGCTGGGTGGACTTGCTGAAAACTGGTACCAACGGTGTCAAGATCGACCTCTGTGGAGGAGGTTCGTGAAGGACGCTCCTGTCATTGTTTTACATTGAGTTAATGATAGTACAGTACAAGTTTATCTTTTTACAAAATGGCTCTGGTGTCCCGATCTTTTGTAAGTCTAAGCTGGCAACCCTATTTTTTGTTGCATCGCAGGAATCCCACTTCCAGAGCTTGCGGGCTCACTGGGTATTTTCTGCAGATGGCAAGAGGTCTATCCACAAACGGCCACATTGGCTCAACGGATCTTTAGTTTGACCGGGTCCTGCCATTCGTCAAGAGAACGGTCCGCATGACCACCATCGAGAGCCCGAGACACATAGAAAGGGGAATTGGGAGCTCGACCGGGCGGCCGAGATAAGGCGTTGTGGTTGCCGGCAGGAACCACACGCTTCCTATCCGCAGCGAACACACGCAGGCGCACACTCACACGACGCGCACTTTATTTGCACTGCACTGCACAGCACCACCAACACCATATTAGTCTCCCCATGTTCACAGTCCTGTATACCTACAGCCCTGTTTGTCAATCCACTGCTGGATTAAGGGGCTACAGCCCTGTTTGTCAATCCACTGCTGGATTAACCGTCACAATCCCCCCCCCATATAACGTTGTGATGACTGCAATTGCATAATTCCTCGTGACAGTTACTCACCGACAATTTCTCGTTTTTCATCATTATACTTACGGGCGATTTCGCTTCGGTGGCACTCGCATGCCGTCTTACAATCATCCAGTAATAATCGCCCACCTCGTCTCGTACCGCATTCGCGTGGGAGGCCACGCGGCGGGTGTCTCACGGAATTTCTTAGCATCCCCCCGCGAGAATAGGAGTTTAGCATTTCAGCACATGACTCAGGGCTACCGACTGATGAAGAGATCCGTGTGGTTATCGCATTGCATGGGCTATTACCTCCCAAAAAAAGATGTAAGTTCAATTCACCGGCCACCGCTAACATCAGTGATGAGTGCAGCATCACAAATGTGACCACCAGGACTCAGTGTGCATGCTGGAATTAGCTGCTTCCATGAGCATGTGTTGTATGTACTGGGTTCACACGACACTATAAACTGCTATATTGATGTCAACGTAAGAAATTATCGAGTCTCTGAGAGCGGGGAATCAATCATTACATCCCTAGCACGAATCATACACTGTATACGTGCGCAATCACACGTACTGTGAACCGCAGGTGAATGGGGAGATGGGCAGATGGAGGTGCCAGGGTGAAATGAATTTGTGACATTTAAGCAAGGAGCAAATATCACGCTCTCAATGAAGAAGGCCAGCAGAGAGCAAGAGACAAGGTGTGAAACAATTCCTTCACGTTTTAGGTTAAATTGCGGTGTAGGTCTGTTCCAAGTGCATAACGACCGTGCCTTTGCGTATACGTGTATCGCAAACTCGTCAACTGTCAAGTTGTTCATTTATTCGTAATAAGCATCAAATAATTGCACATTATTATACAGTTCGTGCATAATATTCCACAGCCTTTTGGTATTCCGCTGCTGGACGAAGACCTACCGATGCCGTATCGGTTCGTAGGCGGTGTTTGACCATGCTTCTCAAACGGGTAAATGTGTGAAGTGTCCGAATGAGACAGGACTGGATTAGATATCACTCCACCCCTGTGTTAGCGGTGGCCGAGAATCAAACTCGTGTTTGGCGGTTTCATAGCACAGTACACAAATAACCCGCCGTAAGTGGAAAATTAAAGACAAGCCATGGTGCGATTGTAGCCATGCGACCCAAACTATGGGCCACATATTAAACCGGTGTTGTCTACGCTCATTCAGCAGAGGAACAGCGAAACTACACCAACTATCTCCTGAAGCCCTCTCGTGACATTTGGCATTTCGCTCGTCAACATAGTGCCATACGTAAGAATAACATAAAATAGATTCAAAATCGGTCCCGATTAGTCCACTGCTTTGATTAAAGTGTCTCTGAAACACGACAGATGACGAGGCTGTTCGTATACGTCATCAAGTTATTGTCTATTATAAAATTAACATTTGCAGTAATTTTCAATGAACCATTTGCAGTGACATGTGTAAAATGGTAAAACGGTGAGATTTTTCCACATTGCCCTTCATTTATGGAGGAACCTCCACAATACCGTTTGTTTAAATATCCTGACGCTCAAGACTTATTTCCTAGAGGGTCATGCAGTAATAATAATAAACATCTATCTATGCAGTCGGAGGTTTGGCCATGCATTCCTATAAATGAGTGCATGGAAGTCCGATCACCCTGATTGTAAACGGATAACACCCCACTCTTACGATGGTATAACGCTCACAGCACCAAACAGATAAGCATCTGTAATGACACAGCTCCACACCAGTCGTTTTATGGGCTCCTCCAATTTACTCCTGCGTATTTAACTCTCTGCCCTCGGCTTTAGCTCCATATGGCAACGATGGAGGACGGGACGGTGGCGCAGTGAATAGCGCTGCCGCCTCACAGCAAAACCCACCCCGGTTTGAATCCCGGCCCGGGGGCCTTTTTGTATGGAGTTTGCATGTTCTCCCCGTGTCCTCGTAAGTTTTCGCCGGGCACTCCGGTTTCCTCCCACAGTCCAAAGACATGCTGCTACATATGTTAATTAGTCTGGGTACTAAATTGCCCCCGGTGCCCTGTGATGGACTGGCGTTCTATCCTGGGTACAGCCCTGCCTTGCGCCATGTGCCTGCCGGGATAGGCTCCGGCTCACCGCGACCCTGTGCACAGTGTACAGGATTAAGCAGTTTCTGGCAATGAATTGATGGATGGAAACGCTGGAAATGTGGCACTTGGGGGCGCTCTACCGATTTTCCCAAAAGGCAATACGTATCTGCATTTATATTTCATAGTGTAAATAGGTATACGTCTCTACATTTGATAACACGACAGACTCTCCCAGGGCGTGCATGGCTTTTTTAAAGGTCAGGGAATCAAATTGCCCTTTGTCCCTGCGATGATGATGTTTCCAATGAGACCACACTTGTCAATATTTGGCCATTTCTGTAGGAGTGTAATCTTGCACACTGACACACAGACACGCGTTTCATGGACTTATTACTACTACTCTATGCCATTTAGCCAGTGCTATATTTTACGAGGGTCTGCATTTGGATGTTTGGACAATTCGAGTAATGAAGTGTTTGGCTTCGTGTGACAGACTCAATCCAGTGAGCGGACCACATCTATCTGTGGACTCCAGCCAGGGTTTAATTTCAAACAGGTCTGAGCGGGTTCGGGGACCAAGACAAATATTTCCGCACGCGGTACACCGGACTATCAGATCGGGGGATATAAGCACGGCACCGTAGGCAGTATCATCACCAGTTGTTATAGAACTGTTATTATCCTGTGTTAGCAAATCACCTGGAACGCACCCAATTAACCCATCACGAGAAGCTAGGCTGGCTTGAGCCTGCATTATTGCACAGTGCTCGAATGAGCGAGCAGCGTGCACCACAAGGTGTTATTATAGGCTGTGGCACGTTGTGGTCAGTCGAGGCAAGTGTAGTGCAGGAAATGCCATGATTGTATTGTACTATGCGCCCACGTCTCTACGCGCCGCCTTCACGAACCCCGCACGAACCAGGGATAGGGGAGGGATGGTGGTTTCACAGTACAGTCAGTACTTTACCACGCACACCCCACGACCCGGTACAGCTCTGGGACCGGGGGGTTGGGGGAGCCCTCATCCAGCAGTGGATTGACAACAGCTCGCCTTGGCATCATTTTGTCAACTTAAAAACTAGCGCGTGCGTACGCGTGCGTGGGTGGGTGACGCTAAAGGAACAACGGGGCCAGCGTTGAGTCATATCTCTGTCTCACGGAAAAGAACTGGCGACTCGCAAAGGGCATCTAGCGGTAGAGAGAAAATAACCAGCACGCTGACATGAGACGAGAGAGCAGCAGGGCTGGTGTGCGACAGGCCAGCTCATTACAGCCCCGTGCAGGGAGGGCACGGGCGCACTCGGACGGCCCTCGCATCAATCATCCGCCACAAGATTATTCCCCAGGGAAGGCCAACTCAACACTTCTGCTGTGCCGCATCCGTTGCAGGTTGGTGTACGCAAAACATCCTCTCTGTTTTGACAAACACGTGGTGCTAGAGTCAAATCCGTTCGTTAAAGCTGCTGTTGGACTGGCTTGCACGCTGTGGTGTAGAAAAACAAGAACGTGGAACATTCCTCAATAACACTGCCTTCAATGGAAACGAAAAATAGTAGACGACGTTTCGGCCCAATAACCCGCTCTTC
Source organism: Geotria australis (assembly GCA_036362915.1). Taxonomy (NCBI): domain Eukaryota; kingdom Metazoa; phylum Chordata; class Hyperoartia; order Petromyzontiformes; family Geotriidae; genus Geotria; species Geotria australis. The sequence continues at coordinate 11,682,530 of JAZEWU010000005.1, read as the reverse complement.
TTTATAGCGGCTGTCAAAGTAGATGTCAAATCTCCCTTTTAAGAAGGGTACTTGCCAGAAACGTCGGCTGTAACTTTGCGTGCTTTCCCTTTAACACAGCATTTCTTGACGAATACGTTCAACCTTCCTTAATCTGATTGTACACCAGTGCCCAGCGCATTGTCACAAATTTGTGCCCGGTTTATGCTAGACTGTCGGTGTGTGAGTGATGTTTTACTAAGTCGTGGTGGTGAATGAATGGCCCGAGGTCCATGAGGAAATGAAACGCCGTTCAGTACAGTACTGCCTTTGCTAAACCATTTTCGGGTCGAATGTGAAACGTTAAGTGTTTATATAATTACTGTGAACAACTTGCCTGATTTCATTGCTCATTAGCGTAGCTACTTTAGTCATACAGTCTCAGGGTGGCTGTTCCATTTTCGTAAGTGGGTTTCAACGTCATTCTCCGTTAAGGAAATTAAGTGAGTTTGGGCAGAACACGTGGCTACAAGGAACTGATGGGTGCCGGTTATCGAGGCTGACGACAGACTGGCAATCCAAGGATGGAACACATAGGGCACCTAACGCGGAGATAAAGTGATGAGATCGCATCATATGCAGATATTAAGATGCATTGTTGGATGGATGGCGATGGCTTGGGAAGGGCTTTATTCAGTAGTGGATAGATCATGTCCGCTGATGATGGTTCCCGTATTTATACACTTGACTGCTTTCGCATGCTATCAGCAACATACATTATACAGATACTATCAACTATAATAGTATCTACACTACCATGCTACATATACAGCACCATTGCCCCCAAACAATAGTCGTACATCGTCTGAATTAGATACTTTGAACAAATGAGCACTGCATGCCGCAAGGTCCTATAAACGTGATTTTTTTGTCCTCCCAAGTGTTCATACTTTACATAAGTGGTGGTTTGTGGCAAGTAGTGTGCGCGGAGATAAAAGTGAAATTACATCTTCGCCAGAGGAGCTGATCTCTCAGGTAGAGCTGGGATATCAGATTACAATGCCTATGTGTACATGTATCCAGATCGTGCATCGTTCAAACAGCAGGTCTGGCACGTGAGATCAATTTACTAAGTATCATGTTTGCGATTTGTACTTTTTAAAATAGACCAGCTAACAGGTAGTGGACATGGAAGCCTCGTGTGATTCACAATATACATGTGTCTCCATTGCCAATCAAACATATACAGCAGAACTCCTCTTATCCGCAGTGATATGGGGACCAATATTGCAGATCCTATGACCCGCAGGGTTATTGGGGTAAACTGTGTGGATAGCCCACACGTTCGAAGATGAATTTGTCCCGTGATTCATCTGCAAAAGAAATTGCGAATATTAGGAAGCCGTTTGGTCATGTATTCTGGGTAAAATCGCAGACAACTGAGACTAACAAACAACAAGACATGGGGCCACGGATATGTAAGACTTTTAAAGCCGACCCTAGAGCGGTCGTGAATGAAGGAACCGCGGGTGATAGGGCCGTGCGAGTTCTCCAGTACAGTTTGTACCGTATCCGTCTTTACCGCTGTGATTTCTAGTCTCTGAATTAAAACACGTTCTCCATTTTGTTTGCATATGATGCAAATTAGGCATGGTTTTGGAGAGAAGCAGCAGGTTGAGCATATTCAAAGAACATTACAGCTATAACTACTGTACTTCCCTTTCTGCACATTGCCCCAACATTTGTTGTAAAAATAGGTCTAGGTACTTTACGTCACTAAATAATAAATTTATCATCACTTTAAGGGACGTGCAAATGAACACGAAAACTGTTACCGACTGACAATTCGAAGTCTCGTTAGATACACGTAACATTGCCTGCCTGGCATTGCCAAGTTCCCCAAATAAGTAGGTGTATGTCATTACATACTCTTATTATATGTTGGCCATTTTCAGTTGACTTCGAAAGGCTTTGCATTCAACTTCTGTGTGTATATTTAGGGGTCTCGTCTGAGTTAGCAGTAAAATTCCCTGGGGGATCATTTGTGGATACTGGTAGGTTGAAGGGTTTAACTTGTGCCGGCAACTCGCGTTTAAGTGTTTTCACATTTTTCAGCAGATGGTTTAGGAATCACACCGGGTGCCACCTGGAGACCAGGTCTGCCGTGTGCTGCCATGGATGCTGCAAGTCTCCCAGATAAGAAGGGCCCGACTCTGCCTGATGCTGTCGGGCTGCGTAGAACAAGAAGTGCCAAGCGGCATCTCTGGCTAGCCAGCAGGGGAAGCTGGCAGGCAACTGCTGTGGACGTACAAGCGCCGACACCCACCGTAGGGAGCAGTTCCTCCAGAGTTCACCGTGGACACCAGGGCGGCAGCTTGCATGCGGGACGCACCCCTCAAGCGTCGTAAGTAAAACGAAAAGAAACTGTGAATGCCCTCCGTTGCACCCAATTTTAAAACAGGGATGGAGCGAGCAGCAACATTCCCACTGGGATTGTAATGACGCATCGATTAACATTGATTAATTAGCTAACAATGCATTGATTCGGGTTTACAAGAATCAATTTGTTGACGTTTTAACGTGTTTGCATCACCGGTCCTTCATCCTAACTGTAAAATAAAAATAAAAATTGATTCTTGAAATAAAGCCTGATCTGTATCATGGCAATTCATTGAATCGTATTGGGGACATTATTACAACCTTGCTTTTTAGAGACTAATCGGAGAGACATGGGAATTGCGTCGTTCTTCATATATTATTTATTGTATTTAGCCTTACAGATTTTGGCTACTGTCTGAGCCCTCAATCGCTGGATTTCATAATTAGATATACATATACGTATTCACAATACAGGTATGTAAGCATTCACACAAGGGAACACAAACAGTTGATTTATCATTAGTTGCCACTTTGAGAAGCTCCGTAGGTTTCGTTTTCACGACCCACTTGAGGCTGTGCTTTAATCACAGGGTCCTTTGTAGCTATTGGTTTTTCTTCCACGCAAGCCTAACATTACCAACATCACTCTGTAAGCAGCAGGCCTCCACCACTGCTCCTCTTTTGTGTAAAAAAAACAAACCACGAAGCAAGTGAAACATTGAGCTCTCGCTGTTTCTCCCAGCAGTGTACGCGAGCTACTTTGTAAGCGTTCAGAGGACCCGGAGGAGGTCCTGTATAACCTGGGCTTCGGGAAGGATGAGCCGGACGTCACCACCAAGATCCCAGCGCGTTACTTGTCGAGCGTCTCTCAGGCCCGGGGGATCAACGGGCAGGTGCTCCTCATGTCGCAGCTCGCACGCCTCTCGGGCGAGAATCCTGCCCTCGAGCGTAAGTCACCTCAATATTTATCTTCAGTGATTTGTTTTACTCGCAGGCATGGCAGACTAGGCCAGGTCCACCTTCAGCTGCGTGACGATCAACAGATACTTAGATGTTTAATATTACGGCTGGAAAAATACCCAGTGAGCTTGCAAGCTCCGGATGTGGGATTCCTGCGATACAACAAACGCTCAGACTAATCAAAGCAAACAATGTATAAAAAATAAAATCTTGATTAATAATGGTTTATGGTATGTAAAAAATCATCCATGCATCATAAAAATGTATAATATAAAATTGGCAAATTCTGCACTAAATATTACAGACGACTTAAATTTTACCTTTACTTTAAAATGTGTTAGCGATTGCTGGCAGAGGCCCCTGGGCTGCAGCCCCTAAAGCCCACGCCTTAATCCGGCACTGGTCACACCTTTGTGTTTACAGGCCGTTTCCACCAGGTCAGGACGCTGGCCAATGTGGCTGACACGTTTAACCAGATCTACTCTCAGGTGTCGGGCGTCCACGTCCCAATGCTGTTGCCACCAGCGCGTACCCGCAGCCTGTTCGCGCAGCAGGGAAAGGACGGCCGAGAGGAGGAGGATTCCGATATCGTTGGCAACGTGCAGCCGTCTGGCAAGACAAAGGTTGCCCGCAGGCTCATCAAGACTCTGTCCAAGCACAAGCTGTTTGGTGGCACCATTAGCACGATGGATGATAACCGCTTGACGCAGGTCACACTGCAATGCACTCTTCCCACAGCCAAGGCTGGACAAACGTCATCACAGCGACCCGCCAGCGGCACGACTCGTGCCCCTTTCACAAGACAGAGCACCCTGGCTGAACCGTCGCTTAAGACTGTGCATGTGCAGTATGGTGAGGCTGTCAAATCAGGAGGTTTAAACAACATTAGTCTGAAAATAGACGGAGAAGAAGACTCGCGCACTTGTAGGGATTGCAGAGGCCTTGACTCAGGGAGAGAGAGGGTCACTTTGCGAGAGTCTGGAATCTCAAAGCTCACAAGCTTCATGGTGGGCACAGACGCTGGAAGATCGAGGGCTTGTGGGGAGCGCACGGAGGAGCGCTCCGATGTCGTAGACGCCCTACACACGAAATTAACTGATGGGGTGGAAACTCCCATGAGCAGCAGGCAGCCGTGCATCCTACGACCCAGTGCAGTAATGCACAGAGATAAAGGATCACCAATCACCCAAGACGGCCCACAGGACAAGCCCAGACACAAAGACTCATTTGACCTGGAAGAGGTGGGATGTCGGGTTCGTGGGTTAGGGATGTCAGCTACCTACCTTAGAAAACCCATTATCTTTATTTTCCCACATGTTCATATTTTCCACCTGCTAGTATAATGTAATAACCGAATTTCATTTTAAAGAAAATTGTTGTTTAATATTTAAGATTTTTTAAAATCACTCGTGAATTATTATAAGAAAAATTAAAAGATATTTTTGGTTGAACCATCCCAGCAAACGCATAATTATTTTCATATAATTTCATTGCAGTCATATATATATCATAGCAGTCTACCTTGGTTGACATGATGCATGAGAGGGTTAATGTAGCGTAACCTCAATCTAAATCACGTGAGATCCCTTTGCCACATGTCCTTTATATGGAGGATTCTGAACTTGGGATGATAGATGCTAGGGAAGAGTGTACAAAACCGATATATACTGTATAAGTGTGAGCATATGTAATTATATTTATTCTACGGCACATTACAGTGCAGTTCAAAGGAAAATAACTTCGTATAAAATATGTATTACTAAGGATAATAAATCATACTGTACTATAAAATAAAAAGTAAAGTGCATTCTTACTACCTGCTATTATGAAAATGCAATGCTACACACGCATACTGCCACTGATGGGGATCTTCAATCGGGCAGCGGATATAAAGCGGTTTGAAGAAAATATACACGTACACATTTTCAGCAAAATATGAATGTGTTTATGCCAAGTCCTAAATCACCTCACCCTCGACCCTAGGTTTTGAGTAATGATGGAGAGAGCTGCCGAGCAGGGCTGCACTCAGCGGGTGTGAGGCAGTGCTGGGGTAAGAGGACATTTCTAAGTTAAAGCAATGTGTATATGCTTCCCACCGTTCCCAAAGCTGTCCATACTTCAGCCACCCCTCCCCCCCTCTATGTCGCTCATGGAACCTACACACACGGATGCATGCATGCATATACACACCGTAGCTCGGGCCCTCAGATGGAACCTGATATAACTACGAGTATTTTTTTTGCCCAGGGTGATTAATTTCTACACACTCCCAATGGATCGTATCCTTATCGCGTGGGAGGGGTTCACATGTTCCAATGAAGCCTGGAGCTATGTCACCTGGAATCTAGCGCTGCATGGTCTGCCTTGCTGAACAGGTCTCGCGAGATGTTTCACACACATAACAATCCAAAGACCCTCCAGCTAAAGGAGGTTGGTGTGGGCTGTAAAATGCTGCTCCAACACACTCACCATTGGGCGGTAATCGGCCAACCCAGGTTAAGCTGGATACCGGCCGTTTAAACTGGCAACATCCATGCTACTATCGACTCTGTTGCTGTGTAATATATGGAGCAATTACTTTGACGCTACGCAATCCTCTGTTGAGAAGAGGATCATAACAAATGAGTGGGGAATTTAGAAATGAATCACCCTGTAGTTTTTATCAACTATTCTCAACTAAAAAAAATTACGTTAGATTTGTTGCAACAATGTTTCATCTGTTTTCTATCTTTTGGATATCAATGGCAAATTGTATCTGAATTGTCTCAAATTTTTGCTTTCTAGCCGACATAGAAAATCAATAGAACTGACTCGGTCAGGCTGTTAAGACTGTGTTGTTGAAATGAGACTATTCATCCGTTTGTCTTTGCGTATCTGTGCGTATGTCACTGCACAATCACATGTGCCACCGCTCCGTGTGTGTGCTGCACAGAGCTCCCAGCGCGGACCGGCAGCGCACATTCAGACAGCAGTGGCTATGCAGAGGACCCGACCATTTTCGACTGCAGCTCTGCTGTCCAACAGCAGGTACGCATGCAGACTGAGGTTTGCCGCGATGAAATTTCACCACGATACGAGAGGATATTGTTTCACCAACTGACGATTTTCGCGATATTCGTTCCTCAAAATTGTGTAATTGTAGCTTCCATTTTTTTGTATTTCATGGGTCGGCAGTGTACCGCACCCATGCCATGAGTGGCACGTGCACTGAAAGTAATTAACGGCGAAGAAAAAGTTGAAAACTATGCTTTTTACTGCTCTGTCAATCTCGAAATTATGCTACTGGATGAAAGCTGTAGAAAGAAAAACTATTCAATTGGTTTATTTACCATTGTTTATAAAAAGTATAAATTGGCTCGCAGATCCATAAATAAGAGTGAATAAGTTAACGCTTGGCATGCCACTTCTGAAAGGTTGGCAACCCCTGTTGTAGTTTTTGTGCATTGCTGTATTTCCAGGAGAAATCTAACTTAAACGTTCTTGAACTTAAATTTACACACTCAACCTGCCAAAAGGTCTAATCATATAATGCATACGCTGTCAGTTACACAGTACTTAATTATAAAAATGTATTGTAACTCGTAAAATTATGACTCATATAACCACTGAGCTATCAATTACTCAGAGAAACATTTTATTGTAATTGATAATATCTACAGTATGTATGTAGAACTTTAAGGATTGTGTCATATCGTTAATATTTAGAAAAAAATAAAGAAATTAAACGCAAAACGATAATCACATTATTTTACGAGATAGAAGATATGATTATCATGGTTTTTACTGTACGATATATCATCTTGGCTTATCATGGGAAGCCTAATGCAGATCCATCTGCCTGATGGAGATATAACCGTCTGATAGAGATCGATTTTAATTTATAATCAGGGTACAACCTGCTAACGATGCACACATTTTTCAATGGAAAATGTCAATGGCGTAACCTAATGAAATGAATATTCTTAAGATTAAGTGGGAATGCTGGAAGTATTTTTTATTGTTCAGCCACAGTTACCATTCAACCAGTGATTAACATATTGCACTCTAAATCCGGCAACTGTAGTTCATTTGAAAAGGTCAATTCCTGGTAAAAGCTAACATCAGTGGTGAATGATATATTTTAACCGGCCCTGGGCGCCCCTGCGTGACCACCCTACATTGACCAGCATAGTGAGGTATAGTCAAACAACCCCCACATCTGCCTTCATCCGGCATTAGATTGACAACAGGGTGCTAGTATCGTTAGACTAAAGAGCCCTAATTTTATAAATTCTCCCACATTTCCCTAAAGCAGAATCAATGTGTATATCACATGTTGGGTCCGCAATTCTCAAAGGTCCAGTTTTGACAGCCCCCAAGTGCACGCATCATCATACGTGTCTTAAGTGGAGGAGTTAGCATCAAAGAGTGAGCTACCGATCAAGGTAAAAGGATTAGACCTTGAGAATGTCTTGCATTAATAATCCCCCGTTAGTGTGCTGTGATGGGAGCTCGGTTGCTTTACGTTTGACCCATGAACGGTGTCTGATAATTAACAGCACGGCACGGAGTCGCTGAGCGGTGCTGACAGCCAAGGGAGCCAGGGGACCCCACTCGCACCATCAGTCTACCCTGAAGTTTTGCCGTGTGAGTCAGTGCTTCCTCGCTGTGACGTGCAACCGTGGCCTGACCTCGGTGCGGCCGCGCCCTTGGCTGACAAGTGTCATCGCGACGGAGAAAGAATTGAGCCCAAGGCAGACCCTGCAAAGAGCTCCTACGAGCAACCCGGAGGATTGCACTCGTCCACTTTTGAGGATTTCATCGGAGGGTCGCAGACGCTGCCTGGGTCTCCTGGCTCATTGGGAAGCGCACTCATCTGCAAAGTGCCTCGGAGGAACCTATTCTCATCACGCGCAACCGACGAGCGACGCGCAGCCTGCCAGACAGTGCGCGTCCCCGGAGAGAACGACGGCGTGAATGCTGATGACGAATGTGCAGCGAACGCACCTGGCGTCGCACGACATCGCTCGCTGAGGGAACACACCAAGCAGCGGTCGGTGTCCACCCAAACGGACAGTGTGGACACGTCCAACACAATCGGCTGTGTTGTCCCTACAGCGTGCGCGTTCTCGCATCTGCGACTGCGCTCCCGCACCATGATGGAGATGGGAGAGGGAAGAAGGAGCTGCGAGTTTGATATGCCCAGCAGAGGATGCATACCCAGCGCCCAAGACGGAACCCAAGGCCATCAGGAGCTGGTGTGCACCAGCAACAATTGCCTCGTGGTGGCATGTGTGTGCGGGCATCGTGATCATCATCACTTCCGACATTGGCACCATGGTCGAATGTACCCGGAGCGCATCGATTGCCGCGATCCTCGTGAGCCACGTGTGCTCCTGCGGTCACATAGTCTGGATGACCTTACCTTGAGTAGACGTAGACTGCACTACAGCCTCACTGTCCAAGTATGAACCTGTCTTTGTGATTCGCAACCACTGCCGATGGGATGCAAAATGCTGTTAAATGTATCCCGTGTATTCCTGTGTTGATGTCGCCACCTGGTGGTATTTGTGCTATATTCAGCGAAAATAAAATTGCACTGCAGTCGAAATAAAGCTGGAAGATGTAGAGCCTCGTTATTAGTTTGCCTAACACACCCTACCAACAAAGAAGACAAATTATCCATATGCATCATGCTTTATGCAAATTATTGCTAAGCTATATTTGTCCTCGGAAGTGTTTCATTAGCGATAGCAAAGTTACAAATGCTGTCGTGGTTGAATCGTGAGCACACTGGACATGCAATCCAGAGGTTGCCTGTTCGTTCTCCTTTCATGGCAGTTGAAACAGTTGCCAAGTTTCTCAATTTCCTCCCCACCGCCTCAGTCCACCCGGCAGTATAAATAGTTGCGCCACGGTCAATTGACGTGACACGTGGTGGGATAAAGTGTAGGCCCTCTCAACTCCTTCAAAACGTCTGAACAGCATGAAGGTGTAGATCAAATATACTGTGGAGGGGCTCACCGGAGCTCCCTAGACTGGAGGCCCGTCTGCCAGCGGTGGCTTGGGCAAGCAATTTCAGGGCTGCACTTTTAACGTTTTCTCGTCAGCGGCTTGTCTGACACAGTCCTACTAACAAACATGCAACAAGGACTTAGTGCCGGTCCCACAGGGAGTTATAATTTCTACACGCAGCACTAAGACCCACCACAGTAGCAGATGGCTGGATTGGTAATGGTAATGTTTTTTCGGTAATAACACTTACCCAAGATCAACAGCTTGGGTAGGCAAACTTAATTTTGCAGAGTGCACTGCCTGGTGCGTGTGAAAATAATTAAATACATCGATATATGACGATTACTAATTGGGTTTCCACTGGCCGTTATCCATATTCACAAAAAGCGTCCTCTCTAAGATGTGGCAACGGCTGTCAGCTGTAAAAATATGCCATGACTGCACCCTCCTCTGTAACAAGTTGCCTCCTCCGTAACAATTTGGCTTCAGACAAGGGGGTTGGGAAAGGAGGAAAAGAGATTCAGTGGTGGTTTGAGGAGTCCTACTGGAAAGTAGCAGTGGATTAACCACTAATAATAACAAATGAATCATGTAACATTGTAAAAATAAATTAGGGTACTTATAAAGCACCCAATGAGCAACGCTCTGCAATTGCGCTGTTTGTATTCAGTTCACGTCTCGTGGTAGGCGATATTAAATTGGTGGGATTTCAGTCGACTATAGACATAGACAAAGACTGGAAAGTTGTTAACTCCACAAGGTAGTTCGTTCCAAAACAATGGACCGGCAACTGAAAACTCCTGCTCAGCGAATTTCGTGCGGAGTCATTACAATAACCTAAAAACGCTGCATTACGGCAATGTGTGTTCAGGGCAGATCCACTCAGTAAATATTCCACCTACACTGTCACCTTCCTTATACTTGAACATGAAGTTAGCAGAGTCCGTACGCTTGGAGTAATCTCTCTTGAGCTATCGTTTTCCTCCGTATCAAACTCTGCAGATCATGTGGCCTCCACTTGCACATTTCCGACATCCACCACTTTTTTGCGCCATCCAATTTTGGGACCATTAAAAATACTGTAACTCTCTCCTCTTGCCTCCCCAAATCCTTCCCAAAAGGTGTCCCATTCCTGTGTCCTCTTCACGCCTCTCCCTGCTATCGTGTTATCTTCATTCATCACAGTGCTAAGTATTTTATTCAAGCGTCCAGAATCTGCTGCACTGTGCAGGACAACTATCTGTGGTATCTCCTGTGGTGAAGTTGTGGCACAGTGGCAGAACACTGCGCTACCGACCTGGCGAACTTGGTTAAATTCCCGGCCATAGCTACCAGGATAGGTAGCTGATATTTTGAACTGGTCCTGGTGTTCCCCGAGGTTGATTCAACCTTCAATGAGTGCCTGGTGCGGTGTGAAAACATTAGATCTGTGGAGACGAAGGTGGCTGGCAATGTGTAGTGCTGAGACCACACCACCCCCTCGAGCATTGTACTGGCCTTCATAGTGGATGTGTCTATGTTTTGTGGTGCTGGGGATTAGACATGCAACCCTTGTACCACGACCAAGTTAGTAGCGGCTGCCACAGTACCTGCCTCCCACAGTCTCTGTAGAGCAGTCAACCAGGCTCTGTCGGCTGTTCTCTGCACGTATTGATCACCGCGTCTCTGCTTGCCCAAGGCTGCATCATCACACGCCTCGTCTCTGACAGTTATCGGTCACACCTGGTGCTTTAAGTCTGCAAAGACAAAGATCCCCCGTATAGCCGTAACAGACTGTAGGGGCAAGTGCCGTTAGCGAGCACCTATGAAGGTCGACACGGCACAGTCTGCGTTACTGGTGTCACGTACGCATGGTCTTAAATTTCAGTCCCTCTCACCTGGAACAATATAATTCTGTGTTGACAGTTTCAGGAATGTCAGCACCCCTTTAATGTATTGATCCTTTGGGCGTTCAGTATTACCTTTCACACTACTCTATTTAAATTGTCCAAATTCTTGCAAAATGGGAACATTGTAAAATA
>JAZEWU010000005.1:11644750-11670414 GCA_036362915.1 Geotria australis | reverse complement strand
TTCTTTCCCGGGACGCTCACCACCACAAAGCCAAGGCAATCCCGCACAACAGCCCGTGCGTCTCTCACTACTAACGATGCAGGCTTACCTGTATGCTCGATATGTGGCTAGAATTTAGCGAACAACACAAAATGTAATGTTGAAAGACATTTCCAGAACAAACACACAGCAGAGACCATTAGACCCTTTTTGCCGTTGTACAAATAAAGTATAAAATACGACGCTTTTACCCTTACCGGCAATGAGAACACAGTGTTAAGATGTTTAAACACCAAGTGAACACAAACACACAGCATTTGCTGAAAAAAGTACCAAGCAGGAGATGAAAGAAAAAGAGCGATTTCGGAACTGCTGCGGAACGCTGAGCAGAGCGTGCTCTGCTCAGCAAATGATGAAGTGGATCAAGTCTGAAGTGGATCAAGTCTCCAAACTCATGAAGTAGATCAAGTCTCCAAACTCAACTACTGCTGCTAGTTTTGCGGCAGCTCAGGAGATAGTAAGGTGCGGAAAGCCGTTCACAGATGGAGAATACATGATAGAATCATTTATTAAAATATGAGAACATCTATTCTTGGACATCAAAAACAAAAGTGAAATTGTTCAGAAAATTAGAGATATGCCTCTCTCTGCAAAGACCGTCAAGGACAGAACCATTATGATGGCAGAAAACATCACCAGTCAACAAATTGCGGACATTAATTCAGCTCCAGCATTCTCCATCGCCTGTGATGAGTCAAGTGATGTCAACGATATTGAACAGACAGCGCTGTTATGCAGGTATGTGAACTCTGATGGGCCGCAGGAAGAAATCATTGAGTTGATACCGCTAAAAGGCTAAACACGGGGGAGGACATTTGTGAGGCTGTGTGTCAGGAAGGGCTGTAAAATTCTGCTCCAATAGCCCCACTATTGGGCGGCAACCGGTCAACCTCAGTCAACCTGAATACCGGCCGTTTAAAATGACAACAGCAATAACAACCGTTAGACTGTAAATGTCATGCAGACACTAAACTCTGTGCAGACTAATTCAGTACACCAACCTGTCCCATGAACATGTGCTCACAGAAGCAGCTTGCCTTATCTGAATCCGATAGCAAGTTTTTCTATTACTGACCATCAGATGGAGCCACAATACAAGACATCAACAGCAGAAAACATAGCAGCTTATTTGAGAGCATGGCTCTTTTTTTACTACCTTTCTAACAGCGTTTCAGTTAATTACCAAAGTAATACCAATGGCATGTAAATATTGATGATTAAATGCATTGATGTTAATTTTTAGTTTACTACATTTAATTTTAAGGAGGTGGGAGGACAATGTATACTTATGTACAGGCTAACACACGCAAGGACAGGCACATATTCATGGTTGAACTTTAAAGATTATATTCTTCCTCTGAGTCCTGTAGTTCGGCAGCTGAATATATGAACTCTAATTGGCTTATGCCCTGATGTTTGACTTGGAGAAGACATAATCATACATTGCCTTCCATGGCCAACCATGTGACATTTTGATATAATGGTAAAACTCACAGCAATAAGCTTAACTGTAGCACAGCAAGCACATATACATTAATTCATAAAGCAACATGCACAGCAACGACCAATCTTTAATTCTAAGCAGCTTGGGGTGTTGACATGGTCTAGCTGTAACGCGTTTGCCGCTGGTTGCAGAAGTTCGCGGTTCAAATCCGGCAGGCAGTATTAACTGTAAACATATGCATCGCGTGCTTCACAGCGGATGTTAAAGAGTCCATAACGTCACTTGAAAAGGGTATATGCCATTGTGTGCTGGCTTCATGGTTTAAATTTGCAAACATTTTCCCCCTCTGAGCAAACTAATGCCCACTCACAGGCCAATACCAATTCACGTTGTACTGGAAAGGAACAAGCTGCCATTAGCAGGCTCCCTGCGTTTAAAAAAAATGCACTCTTCGTTACGTAATGGGCAAAATAGGAATGCAAGTATTATTATGAAAGGTATTTTTAACCTTGTAATTAAGTAGTCCTAGACTAATATATTACATGTCAGTGAAATGCAATCTCCATAGAGTGCTGTTTCTGCATGGTGTTGCTTGGATACATTAATTCAATATCCATCCATCCATTTTCAGAAACCGCTTAATCCTATACAGGGTCGCGGTGAGCCGGAGCCTATCCCGGCAGACACAGGGCGCAAGGCAGGGGAACACCAAGGATGGGACGCCAGTCCATCGCAGGGCGCCTGGGGAAATTTAGTCAGTTCGCCAATTAACCTGGCAGCATGTCTTTGGACGGTGGGAGGAAACCGGAGTGCCCGGCGAAAACCCACGCGGACACGGGGAGAACATGCAAACTCCACACAGAAAGGCACCCCGAGCCGAGATTCGAACCCGGGACCTTCTTGCTGTGAGGCGGAAGCGCTACCCACTACGCCACCGTGCCGCCCCTTAATTCAATATATAAGTCTAATTATCAGAAATACACTCCTTTGAAAAATACATTTCACACATTCAAGTGTGAGTTACAGCTCATTTGACTAAATTTGATATGCAATTAACCGCTCACAACACGTTGCCGAGTGTAAGAGACACCACATTGTGCCTTCGTATATTCGGTTTGTTTTTTTCCATATGCATGAATTGTGCTCCATCGGACAATGATTTTGCTCAGACCTCCAGTGCTCGATATAGGTCTGTTTCATCTGGCTGCCGTCTCTGTTCATATCTGGCCGAGAGCGCAGATTGCTATAAAAATGCAGATACCCTTTATGCTTGGATAGCTCTGGTCTCCATGAAAGACGTGAAATATTATTTTGCAGCCTGCAGCAATGCTGGTGTCACAGCACTGAGTATTAAACCAGTCTGCATTGTAAAAACTTTCGAGACTATTCCAGGGTATTACAGTTGAACATATACATGTTAGAGTGTTTTTTGGAAAATACGTACGATTGGATATTGGAAAGCAGTGCTATGCATTTTATTCCCACCAATGTTTTGTTTCCATGTTGAAAGTATGTAGCCATTCTCTTCACATAGCAGTAATACATTCCCCGATGTGTAATGTTGTATGCATTAATAGTCTATGGGTTAACACGTATTTTAAGTATACATTGCCAAAACCACAACTGAGTTGGAATATCTGGTTTAGAGTACATTACTGTGCTTCGAAGCAATAATACGAACAATATTACAAACAGCAAGGCCAACACTTGTTTCAATATTATTATATAGATCTGGGATATCTGATTATTTAAGAAATCGATTGAAAATGGATGGATTACTCTACCCGATATTGGTCCGGTTATTGAAATAATTGGATAACATGAAAATATCTGAGAACAGTCTCCAACGTGTTCCACTACATTTGAAGTGGTGAAGTCGTCAGCATCATTAGCTCCATCACGCTGGCCTTGGAGTGTCGGTGGTTTCCTGCCTTCGAGTGGTTGGATATTAGACTGGCCAAGGTAATACATCACAGAAAAAGTAGACGATTACAATATTTGGTCGAAATGTACAGCTCTAGTATTGTGTAAAAATTGTATAACATACTTTGTAGCGGCCGGCAGGGTGGCACAGTGGTAACATATGCGCCTCACAGAAAGAAAGGGGGTCAAGGTAGAAGCGTTCACGTCGCGATCCCTGTCAGGTAATACTTGATATTGCCTGCGAATTCTACCAGACACTTCGAGGCCGAGCTGAAAGACAACGATGTCCATAAGCTGACCATCGTGCTTCGAAGAATCGCAAAGAAGAAGACAGAAAGAACGGCCTGGCCGAGGCCGTCCGATTCCCACCTCGGGCGCCTTTCTGTGTGGAGTTTATGTGTTCACCCCCTGTTCTGCGTGGGTTTCCGCCTGGTTTTCCGGTTTCCTTCCACAACTAAAAAACATTCATCGATTGGCCGATAACATCATATATATAGGACGCAGTGTCTGAAAAATGTAGGCGCCGATTGACGCACAGCTGCCTTGCCCCCCTCTCCACCTCTCTGTGGTTTCCTCGTGCCCCTTTCTACATTTTACGAATAATGTGCACGTTATAAATTGTATTTCTAAATTGTTTTTATAAACTGTATTATTAAATATTTACGTATCTACTATTTATATCTCCAATGTTTATTTCCAATTTGGACATTCTTAATACGTTGCCATTGCCAGATTTCAATTGAACGCAATTATGATTTAAATTGCTCCTCTCAGCATTACAAGAGGCACAAATTAGCAAAATGGTTTAACAAATTCTCACATTCTTTCCAAACGGAATTTCAAGCAACAATTTAAATCACAGTGTAAAAAAAATCCATGGCTGTAAATGCGCAACAAAGTATTTGCATGTACGATATTTGAATAACTAAGGGTTTTTTTTATTTCTCATGCCCTGCAGTATCAACAAATCAGAGCATCTGCCTCCTTTATTCAGTGTGGACATTGTGCAATGCGTCCCAAAAAGCCATGGGCTCAGATCGTGTTCCACTGTGCACACTACAGACTTCTGACAGCACACATGGCTCGTGCATGAAGCGAGCCAAAAAAACTAAAGTCCTTGAGCAGGAATTTAAAAGTTACTGTGCTTCACATTCTGTGTAATTTTGTGTCTGCTGGGAAATAGCTTTGGCTATCCGCATTGCAATTAGGAGGAGACAGCGCCAGGACACTCTGGGATATTGCCTTGGAAATGAAGCAGTGTTCAATTGCAGCACATTCTCATCCGTCACACTCGGCGGCTTCACCTTTCTCCGTGAATGTTAATGTGGTTGCTTTAGATACGTTGAGGGCACATTCCCCATCACATCGCTGTAGGAATCACAAGATTTGTACAAACTAGGGGAGACTGCTGTATCACGTAGAATAAAGCCTCGCACTTTTGGCAAGAATCCGATGCCACGCAAGGAACCAATAACCATAAGGTTAAACGGCTCATGTATTCCAACATTTGGCAAAAGGCAAGACATGTCAAGGATAACTATTAACACCATGTGTGGCGTTTGTGTATATCCATAAAGGCAAACTATGTACATGTGCAGCGTTTTTGATTACTAAAACATGGTTTCCCTGATGGCGTTACATGACATGTATGTAAACGCTGAATCTTGTCCATGCTAAATGTATCCAAGCAGCGGAATGCAATTCTGTCACGTCTGAAAAGTCAAGTCGACGTGAATTCCTGATCAAATACAAGTGGTGTTCATCTCCTTTTCTTTAATGCCACATTCCTATGGCCTGACTTCATTTATCCACAGGAAAACCACCTTCACATGGTCTGCATAACGTAAATATAAATATGAACACGTATTCACCAATGGTGTGAAAATAAATATAATCAACTTAGCTTGACCTCCACAGGCTACACTTTAGCTGATCCATATGAATTGGCGATTGGTATATATATGTAGATTCAATTATATTTGGGGTGAGGCGCGTAGAGAAATATTCACTAGCCAGGGTAACGAGGCACAAGGCCAGCTATAACTTCAGAACATAAAAAACACTTGTATTGGAGGTAGCTGAGCCTAGAGCGACGGTGGATTGTGACTTTTATAACACAAGCTATTTGCAAGGCTCCCCGGGGCTTGAGCTGTGACCGCGTGTAGCCCTCACCACGGGGCACACGTGCCTCTGCTACTGGCTTGCTGACTCTGCCAGTCACAACTCCATTAATACGTTGCCACTGCCAAGTAAACAGCTGCCGTCGTGCACGCCAACCCTGCCACGTCTGCGCTGCCCGTAACCATTGCAACGCCTCCCGCTCGCAGAAGCATTTTAGCTAAAGTGTGCCATGTATCTGGGAAAATGCATGCCAATGCGGTAGAGTACGTGCCAATGCGATATCACAATAGACTAGTGCAGTGACGTGTTTCTCATGGCATTTACTACGGAATGTAAACTGTTGAAAAACTTAGCAAACAAGTGCTCCAACGTTGAGCTGAATCAAACAAACGTTACGTACAAGTAAAAGTAACGTTATTGGAGCACGGACACAACTGAAATATACAGCAGATTATGAATATCTACATCCATCCATCCATCCATTTTCAGAAACCGCTTAATCCAATACAGGGTCGCGGTGAGCCGGAGCCTATCCCGGCAGACACAGGGCGCAAGGCAGGGGAACACCAAGGATGGGACGCCAGTCCATCGCAAGGCGCCTGGGGAAATTTAGTCAGTACGCCAATTAACCTGGCAGCATGTCTTTGGACGGTGGGAGGAAACCGGAGTGCCCGGCGAAAACCCACGCGGACACGGGGAGAACATGCAAACTCCACACAGAAAGGCACCCCGAGCCGAGATTCGAACCCGGGACCTTCTTGCTGTGAGGCGGAAGCGCTACCCACTACGCCACCGTGCCGCCCCTGAATATCTACAGCAATTGTTTAATGCGCACAAGGATGGAAATTATAAAATACGTTGTGAGAGATCCCAGAGTCTAGTGCTTAAAAAAAAATAATGATTAAGGCAAGCAACATAGTATTGTGTCTGACCAGGGAAGCGTTCTATGAGTTTTTGTTTTACTGCTTTGACATGGATCAGACATATAAACATTGGCAAAGAACATTTAGAAAAATATGAAAAGTGTGCAAAGCATGCATGCTTGGAATTTTTCTAAGCAACAGAAAGAGAAAAATAAGGGTTACATCACAAATGCAAATTAGAGACTTCAAATTGACTATTGAAATAATTAGACTTAAGCATAAGAGGGTCTAAAGGCCAAACTGGCAAGGGAATGGCAGCCAAAGGAAAGAACGTGTCGAAGAGGATGGCCACCTTGGAGATTGAGCAAGTGAATCATCTTTGTATGGGAGTAAAATGCATTATGGTAACGTGGAATCAGAAGAGATGGTGAAGTCATGGGGAGGCCTTCACCAAGCTGTGGATAGATCATGGCTGCCGACGAATGCAGAAGCTGATCTCATTTGTTAAATTTAAAAAAATAATGAAAAATCTACACTTTATATGTGAAGGTATTGGTTGTGTAGAGAGGACTTGACCATGAGGTTTGTTAACCGTCTCTACTTGCAATTCTGCAGTCACATCATGGAGGGAAAACTCTCGCTGACATCTGGTTCCTCATGGGATTGCTCCCAATAAGAGTAGCTGTGTCGGGATGGAGATTGCTCAGGTTGAGCTGATGGCTGTTCAGTGCAGAAGAAGGCCGGGGGGGAGAAAGGAGCACCGCATTCCATGACGGTCCTCAGAAACGACTCAAGGGCCGTACAAAATATGCTCCTAAAATCTGGCAGGCAACGGTTGTAGGTAGGCTCAGAAAACCTCAAAGTCAAAACTTGAGATACGCATATCTGGGAGGATTTGATTGGTTGCTGCACCAGCGACACTCTCAACTCCATCTTATCGTTTAACAGCTACACCAACCACGTAATCAGATTTTGCAGTTGTGGCAGGAAACCGGATAACCCAGAGGAAACCAATGCAGAACAAGGGGAGAACACACAAACTCCACACAGAAATGCGTCCGAGACGGAAATCAAACCGTCTTGGCCAGACTCTCTTTCTGCGCCACCCTGCTACCCATGACCAGCACAGCGTGGCTGCGATACAGCTGTCAAATTACAAGAGGCCACGTACATCTCGAGACCTAGATATTTGCTGAAGCAAGAAAGTTGACCGAAATCTCAAGAATCTTTCTCTCTCACGAATCAATCACATTAACTGTTTAGTAAATGAAAAATATCTATTTTGACATTCACGATTCAATGACTGCATCATAACAATAAGAATCAGTGGTAATACATTAAAACAAATAATCATTTCGTGCATAGCATGTAACTGTCAAGCTGCCGCTTCAAAGAACTTGCAAAATTACGGACTACTTAACAATAATAACAGGAGGCTTTTGTACGTCATTACTGAGGGAAAATAAATACATCACGCTTCGAAACTACTAGACTTCTTCAGAAATTATGCCGATGGGGTGCTTGTAATACATGGAGTGGCTGAAGGGTTTCCATAAACCCGTTGGATTTCAATGAACACTCCGATATTGTTTTGGCATTTCCGCAAAGCACCGTAGGAATAAATCATTGTAAACCTTTTAAATACACGACTCAAAGTTATCGTTCGCATCATCGTGAGGAATATAACTAACAAAATATATAAGCAGACAAAATGTCTCCTTCAGATCTATGCTGCTACACGTAAATACTTAAAAAAAAAATACTTTCATTTAACATGGAGAGACAGATATACACAGTATACATTGCTGGCGTATCTATTTCATTAAATACGTGGATGGATTTCAACATATAGTACTAAAGACTTTCAACATAATGGGAAGAAGTGTTCATCAATGAACAAAAAAGTTCAGCACGGACTTAAAACATTGGTCCATTAAAAACAAATCCCCTCTCAATTCCGCAGCTCTTGCCGTCCCAATTATTGCAATCACTTTACATGTTCTGCAAGAGATAGCAACAGCGTGTTTCCAAAACTACATGTGGAGGGCAATAAAATATCATTGGCTTCTACGCTCTATTTGCATTTGTGGCGCTAACCCTGTTTGAAAAAGTATGGGATTACAGCGATTGCACGGCCAAGATATTTTCTACCTTCTTTTCAGTTTGCTGGCCTGTGACAATGTAGTGCTCAGTTTCTCCCCCCACCGTCAACAAGTTCTCTTCAAGCTCTGGTTGCTCTATTAACGCACTGCCAAACCAGCAGGCCCCTCGGAGCGCCTGGAGAGGCTGCTCGGTACGACTCCGCACTAATTGGCATTCGAAACACTCCTCAGCTAATCTGATGTGCTAATGCGTAAAATAAATATTTTATCAGCTGCCTGCTGCTGTGTTTTCCACAGTGATCTGCCCTTGGGGAGCAGGGAAGATGTTGGTGCGTGGAATTCACGCCACATTCTACCTGACGCCTGATGCTCCCGAGCTGCAGGATGCCTGGTTTGAGCCAATTATTTTTAATTATTCATTGCGGCTTGAACCAGAAAAATGCACGGTGCCAAATCATGCGAATTATTTACCCACTTTGAATGTATTATTATACTGTTTTAAAATGCTGATGTTACATTAATATATTAGCTCGGATGTAATGTGATTCCCAATCAAAACAAACTTAAAGAGACAAGCAAGCTCGTTCGCTTACATCAAATGTAGTTGAACACTTTGATACAAATCGCCGTGCTGTATGCACAGTGGCTCGTAATGCATTAATAGTTAATAATAATTATATGCGGCTCATCAGAGGGATAATGGACTATTAAGAGCTTGTCCACACTGCCTAATTCAATAATAACCTCTGCACACATTAGCCATAGCCAGTGAAGAAGGTGCAACACAATCACTTTTCACAATCCCTTGGCGAAGTATAAAATACATATATATGTGCTCCGTAACAATGTGTATGGATGTAAACCTTATACAAAGTTTATGCATACATTCATGCAATCATATACACACTGAAAACATACTTGCACTGTAGGTATACCAGCGGCTGCTCGCAAATACACAAACAATACATTTAGGTAAGGACGGACCATGCCTTGCTAGGAACATTAATTCATTCATTGTCAGAAACCGCTTAATCCTGTATAGGGTTGCAGTGGGCCGGTCCCTATCCCGACAGACACAGGGCGCAAGGCAGGGCTATACCCAGGACGGGACGCCAGTCCATCACAGGGCACTTTAGTCAGCTGGCCAATTAACCTATGCAGCAGCATGTCTTTGGACTGTGGGAGGAAACCGGAGTACCCGGCAAAAACCCACGCGGACACAGGGAGAACATGCAAACTCCACACAGAAAGGACCATTGTGAAGAAATCGCCATGTGGTTATAGGATTACATCACAGACACAGTGTCTGGCGGGTTCGCACCTGCTAACCACGTTGCTTGACTCCTCTCCCACTGCAGGTTACCTCACGCCTCTGAGGCGTTCGCTCTTCGAATGAACCACCTTCTAAATTCAATAAATATATGCCCGTTAGAATTGGTATTTTCTATTATTATTTACACAAATGGGCCTTGAGGTGCAAGAGATTGAGAATCCCAGGTCTAGAGTACCCTGTAATAGAGGCGCTTCCGCCATCAGTGGCCTGAGCTATAAATTGCAGGGCTGTACCTTTACCGCAGTGCAGTACAAAACAATAAGTCCATAATGCAAGAATGGCACCCATGCTGAAAGTTGCAAGGAATGAGGAGGAGATTAGCCTCAGGAAAGAAATGCAGTGAAATTTAATAGAAACACAGAACAACTGCAGGTGATGCACAAGATTGGTTCCACCTGGAGATTGTGCAAAATCCTACCGCCATCCTTCACAAATCTCCGCGAAAAAAACATTACCACCCTCAATTGATTTGCTTATCAAATATAATGGGCAAAAAATCCCCACAAAGAGTGAAAATAGACCAATTGTTATGCAACACACAATTTTCAAATTTGACACTGGCTCATAATACTATAACACAATACTATGCATTGAAAGTATTTGTAATTATAACGTACGTGTTAGGAAATTGTTTTTTATGAACAGCACTATAGTATTTCATTATAGAAGCATCTTTTCGTAGTGGCCCAACTACGATGAACAAGGCTGTAATGCTGTTTTCAGCCCACAGCCATAAATATCTTGAAACAGAACCAAACGCAACACAAAGAATATGTTTTAAATTAAAGTAATCCTGTGCAAGGTATTTTCCATGGTCACATGGGTAATAGAGTGGCGTTCACATTGTAGAGATGCTGCATGCAAGGGATGAGGCTCCATTTTTTGCATAAGCAAAATGGCCCTCTTGGCACTCTCATGATTCAGAGATGACCTCCAAAAAGCCTACTTATTAATAGCCAAACTACTGTTCCGTCTGTGATCTAAAAGGTATTATCTGAAACATTAACTGATTAATATTGGGGTTTTTTGTTAAGATACCTGGCCAGCAAGAAAGAATAGTCCAAATACCTCGATACGGGCTGTCTAGAGCTCCCTCTAATGGAGGCCTTTCCTCCAGAAGTGGCGTGAGCAAGAAAAGTAAAATGCAGGTCTGCATCTTTACCGTTATCATTTATCTCATTTCTTAAAGACAGTGAAAGTAGAACAATGTTAAGAATGTTAAGCTAGACTCCCTCTAGATTGTTGTTTTTTTTTCTTTTGGCACGTATCAAACTGTTGCCTAATGACAAACGTTTATTTTCGCTCATATGTATACACATCATATGTAGCACGTCTTGTCCTCATGGGGCTCAAAGCACTTTCCCTAAGTTATTTAAGTTAAAATTTAAACAATCACACTAAAATAAACGTTTAAAATGTCTATCAGGCACACATCAAAACCTTAGATAAACAGGAGGCCCTAGTATAAACAGTCAGAAGTATCTCATCTGGCAGTGAAATCCATGGTATTTATCTTTCCACTCAGGCTTCTCCCTCCACCCGTCAGAGGTGATATCACAGAACTGATAGACGTGCCATCCCAGTGGATATCAGATTCTGCAGTGAGTGATAGGTGATGTTTGAGCTATGGAGGGCCAAAACTAGAGGGCTTTATGTATTATCCTTAAAGCCCTGAACTCTAGCTGATAAGCCGTTGGCAGCCAGTTCAGCTTGAGAACAACCTGTGTAATCTGTTCCTGCTGGTCAGTACTCCAGAGCAAGCGCGTTGTGACATTCTGGACCAGCTGCAGCTGAATTAAGCTTTAATTAGAGTTAATCAAGTAATTTAGCCTCAAAAATACAAATGCACATAGAGCTGAAATGATTAGTCGACCAAGTTGACTGGTCGCCTAAAAATTGGAATTGTTTACTTATTTCATCCAACATTACTCAAGGGCCATTAATAATCACTGCCGCCTGACATCCTGCTTGCTAAATGTGGAAAACCTACAAGTCTCGCTCATCGAGACACGGCTGATGATGTTATCAAGCCGTGTCCATCACCACCTATTCACCAGCAGGCATGGGAACAGATAGAAGTTGCTTTTTTATCCAAACTATTGTCACGTTATCTAATTAGTCAACTAATCGAACCAATAAACAGTGGAGTGATCGATCCTACTTTAACAATTGGAAAGTCCAGCTCTTTATAACTGACCATTAAAAGGGCCACCCTGAATAGGCACAAAATAGTGCACCTTGTGAAGCAGCCGCAGTTGAAAGTCACCGCTCGGAAAATCACCATCTACATGACCACCCAGGTGGAGGTGGCTGTCTTATTGCCACGTGTCCTCGGCCAATGAGAACTGCAAGGCGCTCTCACCAGGCTGGGTCAGCTTGCGTTCCCACGTCGGCCCTCTCTGGCCAACCCGATCACTTGGGGTGTCAGAACTGGGTCAGTCAGCTCCTCTCTTGACCTGAACCACTGTGCACACGGCGTAAGAGAGACACACACACAACATGACGTCACTTTTGTGCTAATTATAATTTCGGTGCAAGTGGGGAAGGGGATAATTACCAAAGACAATAGTTAATAATAGATAATAGATTTTAACTAGCCCATGCCTGTGTTGGGCAAGAATTCTGGGAAATGGAGCAAGAGCGGCCAGGCCTATGCAGCCTCATGACTCATCATCAATGAGGACTGGTGGCCCAGATCCTGGTGCTCTTCCTGGGGCATGCAATACTGAACCAGTCATGTGGTGACAGGCTTGATTCACAGTGATCATGGAAACGCTGCATCAAATAACCCCGTGGCTATGCACTAAATTCCAAAGCGCTGCTTCCGTCCCCATTTCCAGAATGAGCTAAAGTGTATGCCCCTGGCAATATCCAGTGCCCTAACGCACATACATATTTTTCACTTAACTTCATGCATATGGGACTTTAAAATTGACTCAGTAATTTATTCTGGAAGGGTGTTGCATACGTCTACTGTACTACAGTATATATGTGAGATGCAAACTTTCATGCTTAATGATGTGAATACTGTACACGTTTAAATGGGCCATACTCTATTAGATGCTTGTTACAGACAAATGTCAATGACATGTAGTCATGTAGAAATCCCCTTGATTCTCACCATGACCCAAACCCTCTTGGGCATGGTTATTGGTGGACTGTCCATTATTGATTGCTCTATATTACACCACTTAACCTTCACAATGTGTCAGACTTCCCTTGGTCTGCTCAATGTTTATTGAAAACGATATAAACGTATAATAATTATAGTTGCATTTTATGTAGCGTCATTCATGCAAATTGCATTTCAAAACACTGAATACTGAACCACATTCAAATTGAAACTGTAGGTGACACACCACAGGCAACAAAGACACGATAACAGAGTTCCAAAAAGAGCCAACACAACCCGTTGAAAATATCACAGATACAACACAAACACAAGACAGGGTAGAGAGGTCAACACAAAATGAACCAGGTAGCGCGACAGTTAATCTCCTGATATCAGAAAAAATCAATGTAATACTTATACTAGTTTGATTTTATATATATTATTATACACGCAAAAAAACAATAAACTGTGCATTTAAAGTGTACTACAGTATATATGAGTTCCAGTGTCACCATCCATTGTACATTTATAACCAAGATCTCACTGAGAAGCAATACCTCTTGCATGATCAAATAAAATTACCTGCTCTATAAATTAATATTTGGACAAATATAAGCATTGAAATAGTTTCCAGAATTGTGATAAACAATGAAAGGTGTACATGTTTCCTACATTATACAGGACTGCCAAGACCCACATCAGCTAAATGAGGGGGTCAAGGTAGAAGCGTTCACGTCGCGATCCCTGTCAGGTAATACTTGGTATTGCCTGCGAATTCTACCAAACACTTCGAGGCCGAGCTGAAAGACAACGATGTCCAGAGGCTGACCATCGTGCTTCGAAGAATCGCAAAGAAGAAGTAGCCTTGAAAGGAGAATAATAGCAATTAGGGGCACTATTTCTTAAAGCTAAACCAAATGACTAAAATGTAAGGCAACCTGTCCAATTTCTTTTCCGTCTACATTTCATTGAGCTCGTTCACGTGGATTTCATGGGAAGAACGATGATATAGTAAAAAAAACTCACAGCATCAGCACATGCCTAATGTTAAAATAGAGTGCTGTGTGGATCATATTGCACACGATAATCCAATCATAGATACCTCACTCACTACTAAGCCTTTTAAATTTTGACTCTCCAACTTATATGCAAATCAGACTGGCTATGTTGGTTAAAATGTTTGAGGGAAAGTATTCAAGTGTGTCACAAGTCTATTGAGATTTGTGGGAGACGTGTAGAGGCTTTTCGTTCAATGGCTATTTTCTCTACAATTTCTCTCTGTTATTCAAGCAGGGTACATTTAAATGGATCACCCTTTACAGAACCTGCAGTAATTGTAGAGAACGTTAATGTTTTCACGTATTCACTGTATTCACTGTTGACCATGCCAAGGTAAAACATTGACCATCACCACCAGATGGCAGATTTGCACAAGAATACCTAGAGAATTCCCGAGCTGGGTTCAATTACACTACACTACTTGCCATACCAGTCGAAGATGTTGTGTTCATTTGTCATGTTTCGTCGAGAAATATTTACAATAGTTTTTTTTACATTCACCAGCTAAAACCATTATGGATTATTGTAAAGCACTGATCTTTCAGAAAAGCATTTAAACTTGCCATGCCTCCAACAACCTTCCTGTTATGGCCAGCAATTTGCATTCCAAAACCAAGTTCACCCTTGCAAGTCATTCCACCACATGTTAACTGACCTGCACATGTTTTTCATTGTTTAGAAAAGCATTCATAATATTTTAAACTCTTGCGTGCTTGGCTGAAAAAAAGAATACCATCTCTTTGGAATATGAGATTTACGATGGCCAAAAGAAGCATTACTGCTTCCAATTTTGCATTACACAACTTGAGTGATCAGTGCCAAAAATGAAAATGGTGAAAATATGGTAATGCCTATAAAGTAATTCCATGATATAACTCTGAGAAAATAAAACAATGTAGGATTAATGATGCATTTCATTTTAACTCATCGTAGGTTAGAAATACACCATTATTTTAAAGTTGTAAAACCGTGCCTTTGAGCGTTTATTACAGCACTAGATGGTGTCAACATTGCTGTGAGCACATCACGATTACATACATGACAGCTGTCAGAAATCTGTGGGAACAAAATGTAATGCCTGTTAACTACTACATTGGAGAATGGTAATGGCTTCATGAATACGTGATTATTCTCACAGGCAGTAGGTCCCACATCTAAATCCTTTCTACTTCACAGAAAGGTTAAAATGCAAAACAATATTATCATAATTCGTCCGGCATATTTGGAATGTGATGTGAATTTCACTCATAAACAATCATTTCCTAATATTTTTTTTTATAAAGTGAGGAAATTCTAGTTTAATTACGTAAATAAGTAATATTGTACGCAAATATGTAATGATACATTGGTTATCACTAGTATCAACCAAAATATGGTATCTTCTAACATTCTGAATAAATAAAACGCCTGTACGAATCTCATCAGCTTAAAACAAAGCTCTATTCATGGACCCATGTGTTTGGAGAATAGATGGGCAAAGGCTTCGTTCTGACCCAGCCAGATTTTTGCCCAGCCATTTGATTTATTTGACAGAGTGGACATTTCTTGGAAAGGCGTTTCCACAGAAAAGTTACCAACTTTCGACTGCATCCCACTGAGTTCCTGGAAGCATGGAGGGCACAGTGGGTGTTCATGCCACACTGGTGTACAGGGGTATTTTCCAGAGGGCCATTAGTTCAAGGAGCAATACAAAAAAATGCAACGGCTTCCCTCCGGTCAATATTGTTTTTACAATTATTCTGTGTTCCAAAATATTTGGCTAATAAAAATGTCAGAATATTTTTTTTTGCTGACCACTTTGTGATTTGTATGACATTTCCACACATCCTAAATAGATATTGCACTGTGTATAGAGCACCAACAAAAACATGTGGTCTGTTTCAATGGCAGATCAAATCCTGGCCATTTTACTAAGTCCAGTGCTTTCGATTTGTACATTTTAAGGATAGGTGAACAGGTAGAGGAAAACCCTGGTGTGTGGTCCACTGAGATACATACCAATATGTCTGTATTGCTAAGTCATTGCTACCCTAACATACAGCTGCCAAGCAGAGCTGGAATATTCATTAGTTAAAGTCAATTGCTCTTTCGATTTTGATTTCAAATAACGTGAAAATAGTCGCACATAAAGTCTCACCTCTGTTCCCACTTGTGCAGCGAGACGGAAGGTGATCATCAGCGCTTAGTGACCTCACAAATATTCTGAGCGTCACATTGTGTATAGCTTGTTGGGGGTTTCCTGCCTTCGGGATGCAGAATGCCAGGGCAGTCACCGTTTTTAAAGGGGCCTTAGTAATTGTCCCACTTAATGGACTAATCATCCCAGCTCTAGTCTCAAGCATACATGTTGCTCAGATATGCCCCATGCATCTCAGAACAAAAATAAGAAATAGCGACATACCAAAAGCAAAATGTTATTGCGATTAAACATGACACAACTTATTTTTGTAGTTCAAATTTTTAAATACCCAAGTTATGTTACCTCAAAATAATTGTCATTTCATTTTTTAGCTAGAATAATCTAAGGAGGAAACCAGAGAGTAACTTTGGAAAGGCTAAACACACAATTGAAATCAGCATATATCGACATGAAAGGCGCTATATAAATTGAAATTATTATTATTATTATCTCGAGTCTGATTAATATCTTGATTTTTTTTCAGAATGCTCATTGCTGTAACTCAAATTCGTTTGGCTCTTGAATATATGTCCAATATAACATAGACTGCATATTGAAATAGCATATAATTATACTGATGTAGGTGTTCATGGCTTGATGTATGAGAATTGCTCTTTTGGGATAGCCGTGTCGAGCGTTCACTAATGAGCGTAGATTTGGTTCTGGCAAGGGAGAGAGAAGGAACACTAGACATGGCTATCTGAAAGAGCAGCTATGGAGAGGAATTTTCATAACATATAATTTTAAATTCTGTACTTTAAAAAAAATTGTTCCAGAAAACTTAAACATATAATACAATACTTCATTACTGCTGTATTAATAAATGATGGAGTTAAACCAACCACATTTTACTTGGTAGCAAAAACAATTAATCATACCAAAACCCCCCCCAAATGTTGCTATTTGCAGCTGTAGATGTCAGAATGAGGATGGAAATATGGCTTCAAACACTCGCGTTCCCAGTTGTGTATACATTCTTGTAATAGTGGACATAATGATGTCACAAGCCAAATATTGTAAATCAACCTCTGGACTGGTCCACAATGAGATTTTAAAGGCCCGGTGTCCGAATATATTTGTGTAAACTATACAATTCGCAATGTCCCATGTACGCCGTATTTTTACCTCACCATGAAGAACCAAATCTATGCTCATAATAATAATAGCATTTATATAGCGCCTTTCACCCGAGGGTCACAAAGCGCTGCACAGAGCTGCAGAGAGAACGACATGTCAACAACGACAGAGCACGGAAAATCAAATCCATAGACTACGTTTGGTGTGGTTGACATATATTATTATAAAAGTTATTTTCTCATTCCAGAATGGTCACGTGGAATTCTGGCCCCAAAGAAAAGGAGCTGAAACACCTTGGAATGCTATCAGGAAGCTCGCAAGCACAAAAAACATTTCCTTTATTGTGAGACATGGAAAATCTTGCAGGCACAAGCACACTGTTTCATCTCTAAATACTCAGCTGCCGCCAGCCACCCAAATGGAATAAAGGTAAAACGTTTCAAAAAACGCATAAATTACGCTGAAGAAAAAAGTACGTACCCAGTGACATTATACGTTTGTTTAAATACCTGGCTATAACAATGATATTACAGATTTTTACAGATTGAGCGTGCCTAAATATTGCTATTGCTGTGCAATATTTATCATGCATGAAAGAACGGTTTTCCCTGCATGTTTTCTTAAATCGTTAAATTTGGAATAATGTGAAAACGAATAAAAGTTAAATAAACAGTGCAAATTCCAGGGCTAATAAATGTGAGTGCCGGTGGACCCTTGGGTAGATTAAGAAATCATAAAGGAAACCATGTAATACATGGGAATTATGGCTCAGTGTTTTGCTAAAATGATATACTGCAATGACCTGCTCAATATGCAATAAAAGTGCGGCTTGTTTATTTGAGAGTAAAACATCAATTCAGAGGGGTGCAGTTTATACGTTGGCTTACTAGAAAAACTGAGAGGTCTGCTTGCTCTACTAACTCATTCAGCCTGGTGATCAGTCCTGCACACATTTGACTCAATCCCATTTAACATAGTGAGTGTGTCATTTTAAATTTGCGTGCAAGACAAGATTTCCAATTTAATGTACAGTACGAGGTTTGTCTGGTGTAATTAAATATCTGTTACAAATCATTTCAAGTTTGGGTTTCTACTTGTGTATAATACGGTTCTATAAAATGAAAACGTTTTCTCAAGGACATTTATGATTTCATTAGTACTCTAGGTACGCTGAGCGTACATGTATATGCATGTGCGCTTATACGTATTGAAGTATGCATGGTATAAAATTAACAAATGGAACTAACACAATGAAATGTAGTGGAGCAAGAACAAAAGTATGCTTGATCATAAACTCTGAGTTGTGGTCATGTTCCACGTGTTTGTGGTTGGAAAGAATGACGGCTCTGCCTCAGGATTTAAGGCCAATGGATGCTTCAGCAGGTGCACACTGCGAGTCCGACCCAAGCTTGGAGATGATGAATCGCAGGCTTCTCCAAGCCAAATAGCCTCCAGAGGAAGCGTGGCCTTGTGTCGGCTTATTTCCAAGATATAGAGGTCACGCGGCATGATTGCACAGATGAGGTTAGAAGGGGGGCAGGCAAAGCGGGTTGAGAGCAGTTGATGGAAGAATGGGGGCGAGGGAGGGAAGGCCGGAAAATGGGCAAGGCATGAGGAAGAACTCGGATTGCGGGGAGGGGAATTGGCAGGAAAAAGCTATCTTGTGTATACGCTAACCCTGCCAGCTCCAATTACATGCAGGTCTTGTCACTAGACATGGGCTTTGCTAGGACGTTTCATGAATCCATCCACAATAATTTTTCAAATATCTCAGTTCAGACCAGCGTGATGTATTCCAGTGACCTATTGGTGATAATTGGTGAAAGAGTGAATCGATGATTTTACGATTATACTTAGAACTTTGATATATATATTACTGACGATGATCATAATAACAATTCTCCTAAACACATCACATTTAGCTTTTTCTGTAATATTATTTATGCGACTATAAATGTAATAAGACATACAACCTGTCCTAGTTACGCAAATAACTCTATGGAATCCGAAACATATGTTACATGATTTATGTTCAAGCAGTTCTGCAAAGATGTCCTTTTTCATAACAAAAGCCAGTATTATAGAAAATGTCTCTAACACAACCGTTAAATATAGTCACACAATTGCTTTGAATTTACACTTACATTCCACACCTACATTTTTCAGTTTTTAAGAAAATTAATTCAAAGTTATACATTATCATCATCAAAATGACATGCTAAAATGCTACCTCAATTAACATTTCAATTTGCGCTTGGGCATTGAAAACCACTAAGATATTTTAATGCACCGAGAATAATAAAGTAGACGCACCAAAAAATGCGGTGGTGAATTACAGAAAAGAAAACGAATTTCATGCAATGAAAAAGTCCTTCGTGGAAAATTTTCTGCACACGATACAAAGATGAATGGAAATTATTCAGTAACCTGAAATAAACTTGTGCCAGGGGCATACAATTCATACATCAGAGCTGCAACTCATTATTCCATGGTTGCACAGCTGCCTCTAAGCAATCAAGCACTGAAAACAAGAATGAGGAAATGCCAAGTGTCCTTGTCCAATGCGAGCCGCTGGTGAGACTTGCCACGTCATGTGGGCCGATGTGCAGACAGGCACGTCTGCTCTGCCCTACACAATGGCAAAACAATGGCGTAAATCCCAGAGCTAATGTGGCATACAAGGCTTTACACTCTGATGAATGTATTTAGAAATGTCCAATCATTCGAGATGACAATTAGACCCCAAGAGAGTCGGCGTCAAATTACTGAAATAAGAGTCATATCCTTTATCTGCACTTACCAGTTTCTGGGTCGATTAACCAATTAAACACGAAACAAGAGGTTCTATATCATTATTTTGCCGCAGTGTTATACAAAGCCTACCATTGTTCCTGTGGCGCAGTGGTTACCGCACGAGGCTATGAACCTAGTAACTCGAGTTCGCTTCCCCTCCTTGGCTAACGTAAATCGTGAGTTTTATCTGAACCGGTTCTGGCCGCTCCCTGTTACACCAACCCGCACTGACCATCGTGGTGAAGTATGGTCAAACAGCCTCCATAAAAGAAAAGGCATGGGAGTTATTTTATCCAGCAGAGTTGTGAATTATTTTAACTACCATTGTTTTAATTAACAAAGATTGCTTGAAATCCATGTGTCAATATATATGAAATCCAGTACTGTATTAATATTCTTCTTTAGGTTTTAATTATTGCGGACAAATTATCCCGAGATGTGTTAATGCAAAAAAAATCCCTTCTCTTCTGTAATCACAGCGATAATAATCCACACAAGGACACACTTTAAAGTGATAGGGGTGTGTGGGTTAGTGCAGATTTTTTTAGGGGGATAGTATGCGGTGGTGGAGGAGGGTGACATCACGCTCCAGTTGGCTTTAAAACACTGGTTCCTTTTGGCAGTAAGAGTGGGACCTTCTTAGGACAATACACCTCCGGCTGCATATTACCTTGCCAATCAAGCGAGATTCATTACCATTGGCTAAGTTGAGAGCGAATGGATGCAACTTGGCATAGCCACTTTAAGCAATCCAGTCTAGTCTTTCTCTTTCTCCATTTAAATTTAGTGAGTTTTTTTACAGCACACAACTAGCCTGATTGTCGTCGTTCTATGCCACTGCAAGGGGTGGTGGAAGATCCTGTTCCAAGCTGTCAGCATATCTCTCAGTAGGGTGTGCCGCTTCGATGCGATGGAATGACGGATGGGGTGCGGAGGCCTCAAGGTGACTCATCACGATGGGATGTGAACCAAGTTACACTGAGGTTTCCATCCAGAATTAAATAGGCCAGACTGCTTTGACCTGGCGTCCACTTAGCACAATGTTTTGTGCAGGTTTATGCATATTTTACATAGTTTCCCCCACCCTACCCCCCCAGTCATACTTAATAACTGGCAGTGTCCAACAAGCAACACACCCACTTTTTGTAATTGGGGTGTTATTTACACATAACTGACCGGACAATGTGAACCACCTGCGGTGTGTCATAATAGCAAAAGTCTAAAAGATTACAATCAAACATTCAGATGGGAAAAATAATATGCAGAGGATGCCAAGCCTTGCCATAACATCCTCTAGCAAACGAAGTATTTCCCTGACATCAATGGGAGGGATACATTTCCACGCACTACACAATACCTAAGCTGTGGTTCATATTCATTCATTGACATGTATATGTGCATGTCAATGAATCCACTGCGGGATTTATAAAAAGATGGAAAAACATGCAATATCTGTATAGTTTTGCAACCACAACTGTAATTACAAATCTGGGGTTTTTGACGTATATACATTTTAGTAATACACAAGCACAGAATTGAACCATGGGACCAAAGCTGCGTAAATAAACAATTCCTCTGCGTCACAAATAAAACGTCAATGCCAACACAATTGATTGTTTATACAACTCTTTTCCGTTTCCCCTCTCCTGTGAGAAAGGACACAACCAAAGCTCTCATCACAACTTTATTCTTTGATGTGAACAATTTCAATATGAAGCAAATCCCAATAACCGTAACTGACTCACAATTATGGGATGTGATGTCCTTGCCTGCCTGCGTGCGTTGCAATAAATCGTAACTGTTCAGCTCTAAAATTACATGCTCACTCCATTTTATGGGGGGAAGTGCCTACACTAAACATCATCTCTCGTACGTATTTGTTTGGCCTACTCTTCAATGCCCTTCTAATAGTCCATGCTGGCCAGATGTCTTGTTAGTCGTGTGTGGTGGGGTAAAAGCGTAGAATACCAACACTTTTAACTTTGTTGTACCCAGTTATACTGGAGGGTGAACAGAGATGGGGGGGTTAATAAGCTTACCCCATTCTTTCAACTGTCGTGCCGGGAAAATAAACTGAACCGACAATCTCTGGATTGCAAGTCCAGTGTGCTAACCATTACACCACATTGGCAGCACCAATTTAAGTACCGGCTATCAACGAGAGCTAGTGAGTTGTGGGATGTAGAAAATGCGCACAATGAGGCTGAAACGAGTGGTCAATTACAAAAAGAATGGTGATGTTTGCATTGAAAAAGGTTTTGCCATACAGCGCCATGATTGATGCTTTTTTTCAGTCCTTTGTAAAGGGCACTGATATAATCATGTCACAATGAGATTTTCAAGGTAGAAGCGTTCACGTCGCGATCCCTGTCAGGTAATACTTGGTATTGCCTGCGAATTCTACCAAACACTTCGAGGCCGAGCTGAAAGACAACGGATGTCCAGAGGCTGGCCATCGTGCTTCGAAGAATCGCAAAGAAGAAGAATGAGATTTTCTTACACATTTACTCATCAGTATTTCCAGGCAAATTATTTTGGAACACCTCTGCCTACCAAAGAGAATACATGTAAATGGCTTCCGGTGATGTGTAATGTAATTAAAAGGAGGAAGGTAACTATAGTGAAATACACTATGTGGTTTCGGAGGGGTTAAATCAACGTGAGGCTCAACGCCTATATAAGGCAGCAGATTCTTACAAAAGACAACAAATTGTGACAAATACACTAAACAGCACATTTGCTAAATGTGAGCTGAATGCAATCCTCTTCCAAAATAAAACCACTTGAAATAGAGAGAGAAAGTGTGGCTTTTCAGAAAACGTGGATCCAAATTACAGGGGGGATACAGTTCAGAGTCTTTTCAGTGCTGGCTGGTTACATGTAAAACTTGCTGGGCTATGTGTGAATGAGGTCATATGCCCAGCATCGTCATCAGCAGGGAGTTCTCAGGGTTCTCACATTCTGGGGCATGTCAAGGAGGTTGGCTCTATGCCGTTTGTCTGCCAAAGGACGCAGCAAACGCAAGTAGGCTCTTTCAGCTATTCTGGTGTAATTTCAAAGCACCCTTAGCCAAAAGAGAGCCCAAATTATAAGAAGCTTCACAGTCGTGCAGTCTACAATCAGACAGCTATAAACTTAATCGATGTTTAGAAATGAGCTTGCATATGCGCTGTATATTCAACGATTTCTTACAATTGCAAAAAAAATAAAAAGTTTTCCCATTGTATGTAGGCACCAGGGTACAAGCTTGAATGAGTTCTCTTATGTTCATTTACAGGTCTGTACAATAAAATGCACCGCAGGGTGTATGGTGCTGTGCGAATTTGTGAACATTTGAGCAAAAGCTGTATATACGTCTGTGAAAACGAGGCAGCTGTTGTGCCTGATTTTTTTTCTCAACAGCCATCTGAGGGCACAGCTTGGCATTGCAAAGATAAAATCCAAAGCCTGCTGGGAAAAACACCAACACAAGGCGCTTCACACAGAAGGCTATGAATGTGCCTTTTTAGGACAGGCTTGCTTGAATTGCCAAATTAAGCAACGTGGCTTGTAAAGTTATTATGCTTTTTCTAAAACTAGGTAAATGCAAAAAAAATGGGTTAAAATAAGGTTAAAGGGAAAAAACGTTACAGTGAAAAAACTCACGTTGCATTCTCACGTGGCTTTATGTGTTACATTTTCGAGTTTACACAGTGTCTGCAAACGCGAGTTGACCAAAACCAATGGGAATGATCCACACAGCAGCCTTATCTACCGTATTCTCCATATTATAGGATGCTCTTTGTTTTCTCCTGTATTTTAAAACGAAAGTTGGGAGCGCATCCTATTTAATCCGATAGGTGTTTGGTGTGACTAGAATGTGTATACCTGTATTGACACCAGGCACAAGTTTAGACTGTCTTTTCCCAATGCCTTATAATATAGAAAATATGGTAAAGCTTTGTATTAACCCAAACACACAATGCAGCCTTAAGATGTTCTTGCCCAGTACTGTGTGACAACACTATTGCAAGGCCCTAGCCACAGCAGAACTACCCACAAAGTTTACGTCGAGGTCAGCAGCCAACATCACTGCTCAATGGGTCAAGATGCAAGCATGGTGAAAATGGTGCTTTTCATCTGCTAATCATTATTTCACCCCAGTTCAAACATCAATCAATTTTGGTGACACCATTGATTTATATTCTTCTTCTTCTTTGCGATTCTTCGAAGCACGATGGTCAGCCTCTGGACATCGTTGTCTTTCAGCTCGGCCTCGAAGTGTTTAAAGTCAGACAAAAATGAAAATGTTCTTTTGAAGACAAAGACAATCAAAGTATGTGCTAAAGTTATATAGTCACAGATGGGGAGCTAAGCATATAATTACATTCACAAACAAAATTGGTTTCCATCCTAAAATACCGTACCATATGCCATGTATATTTTAACTGATGAAATCTTGAATTTGCCAAAAACACCGAACACATGTTGAGTGTTTGTGTTTGCGCATGGGTATGCAACTGTGTGAGCAGCTTTAATGAAAATGTTATTGTACACGAGTAAAAAAACACATCAGAGAAGTCTGACACCGTCACCAACATCAATTCTCCCCCCTTCACCAACCCCCACTGACCAGTGTTACGACGTACGGTAAAACAACCCCCATGAACGATACGGCATGGGGAGGCCTTCTACAAGCAGCACATTTACAAAGGAAATTAAATGTATTAATTTTAAATAGCTACAACCTTGTTCCTGACATCATCATGATAAATAAACACTGCCGTGCCACCTTTATCAGGCAAGGCCCAAAGGACTATGCTTTCAAGTCCAGTGATGGCATATGGACAATAACTGTCAGAGTTAGTCATGCAACAGTCATCAATCTATATTATCCCACGAACAAGGAATGGCTATCACCACCTCTGCCACCAGCCACTCACCATGCTATATATGTGGGTGAATTCAATAACCTCCACACACAATTGGGCTACTTGAAAAATGACGAGACTGAAGAGAACTCAAGGAATGGTCATCGGCACAAGACACCTTACATAGATATGACCGTAAACAGCTGGGCATATTTCACTCAGCCCAATGGAAAAAGGACAATTAGTTGACGTCTCAAACGACTTCAACCAATTGCTTCATAAACAATTATTGGCAAATTTACAAAGAGTCAACACAGACCAGCAGACACACACATTGGATGAGTGATACGGGTTATAACCTCAAAACCACGGCCGTGTGGGAACCTTCTGGAGGTCGTCTGGCTCGGCTATGACAAATAAAACAAATCCCATTGAAGAACCTGGAGCGAACGCCTGAAAACCGCGATAACATCCTGATGGGGTATCGAAGAGCTATACACCACGTTGGCAAACGGAAACAAAGCAACTCTTGAAATAGTTAATCATAACTGGTGACCAAGATAAGGACACGGCACTGCTGGAGTCTCCAAACTCGGAGAAAACATTCTTCTTATTTGCGATTCTTCGAATCGCGATGGTCAAATTACAGTTTCCCATTTCCTTACACAGCCCCTTGCATTTTCATTTAACTCCGCAAGGTCTTTTGAGGTGCAGAGGTTCGGTAGTAGAGCACAGACAAGGCAGTGTTCCATAGTATGGTCTGCTTCTC
>JAZEWU010000005.1:11619846-11635353 GCA_036362915.1 Geotria australis | reverse complement strand
ATTCACTTTGTATATATTCATAACTTGCAAGTATAAGGACAGTTGTAACAAAATATGCTAAGCAAAACACCACATTTGCTGGAAAAAAAAAGTTCTTCCTTAACCTAAAATATAAACACGCAACTTACTTTAGGTTACACACTTATTAAATATCGAGCAAGGAGAGAGATATGATAGTCAGAACAAGACCCCACTCTGCTGCAGGCAAGTGTCTTGGCGATTTTGGTGGTGATGAATGGACGTAAATGGAGGACCCTAAGGTGATAGTTGCAAGATCTGATGGAGTGGTTGGTGTTGCTATTGAAAAATGAGGTGGAGTCAAGAGTGATGCCAAGGTGTGGTTAGAGAAGTGAGTAGTAGAGCCAGTGATTGATATGCTAGAATGGAGCATTGCAATTGTCAAACACTGATGCCGATCAGGGTGGCTTAGGATTTAGAAGAGAGATCACGGCTCAGAATCACTGCTGCAAGGCAGAGGTAGGCTCCGAGAACCTCTTGATTTCAGAGGCATCAGCAGATTCAAACGAGGTGAAGAGTATGGTGTCATCTACATAGGAATGGTATATGACACTAAAGCTGATTCCAAGAAACACCTTAGTACGTCTCTGTCATCTGTTTTCCTTGGTTGCCAACGTATTATTTACATATACCGCATTTGGTTTCTCAGGACATTTTGCTCCATTCGTAATAATTAAATTTCACCTTTCGTTAAATTATATCTCCAAGGCACCTTTGTGACCCTCGGGTGAAAGGCGCTATATAAATTGAATTATTATTATTATTATATTCAATACTCATGGAAATTACTGAAAAAGATTGTGGAAATTTTGCCATCACATCGCCACTGTGATGTTGCTTGAAACGTATGAATTATTTTGTGTAAATATGCTCGTCAATTCAAATTACTTTCACTGAAACTATTTCCACAACAATACTTATTTCTATAGCAATACCTGTCATGACAGCAGTGCACAACCAACAGTGTTGACCCATCACAGTTAACACAACACATTGTATTTGGCATGCAAGGAAGTTCTGTTAAAATACTGCGACACTATCACCGTGCAAAATCTGTTTTCTATCATCCAACTTGACTTGACTGTCTATTCATAAAGAGCTCCTAGGTCCAAAGCATTTCCTAACGAGTGCAAACAATTTAGCAAGAACAAAATCACATATGCTTCCACGTTTTAATCTCAAATCAAGTGTCCATTTTAGTAATTTCTGTTGATTCTCAGTTATTCTGTCTTGATGTGATTGACATGCCGTTCTCTCCGCAGCTCGGAGAAAAAAAAAAACCCAAAAAAATGTTGCTGATTTTCCGTTCTCTGTCGTTGTTGACATGTCGTTTTCTCGGCAGCCATGTGCAGCGCTTTGTGACCCTTGGGTGAAAAGCGCTCTATAAATCCTATTATTATTATTATTTAAAAAAACAGATGACAAAAGTAGAAGACTGTATATACAGTAGAAGCAAGAATTATTACGTACTAATGAATGAGATGAAATCCTGAAATGTCAATGGCATTATGCAAATATGAATACATTTGAGCGGTTAAGAATTACAAACACGTTTTGTATAAAAAAAAAACTGCATTACAATAAATGTACTTAAAATAATGGCATTTTAAATGCATCTTGCCCGGAGGATGAGTTTTGAAATGCCAAAGACTCATGCCAGAACGCCAACAACATCTGAATCGCATCAATATTAGACCTATGTATGGCCCATGCAGGATTGTCACACTTAATTTAAGAGCAGAAACATTTTTCTTTGAACGACCCTTAAAATGGCAAATCATCATATGGAAAGCGTCTTGATAATGGCAGGTAATAAAACAAAGGCCCCTGCAGGATATTGGAAGTGCATTCTTTCAATTGTTTTCTCATGTCAGTGCTGTCAGTGCTGGCGAGAGGGCCTCCGACTAGAGGAAGCATTAGAGCCCCCTCTACAAGGTATTTTGGCCTATTCTCCACGCTGGCCACACATCTTGGAAAAGGAGAGAGAAGCCACATCTTACCCCACCACGCACAGCCTGCCGATAGACTAACTGTGGTGTACCCATTTAAACTGCTGGCTGGACAGAGGCGGGAGGATTCAGGGAATATGTTCAGTGTTTCAACTATCATGTTGGGAGGTCGAATCGACAAACTTTGGATGGCAAGTCAAGTGTGCCAACCATTACACCACGGCAGCATTATTTTTGAACCTAATACAACACTTTAATTGACTTAGCGTACTTTAATATGTTTTTTTCTGAGCTGAAGTTTCTCTGGAGTAAGTGTGGTTGCATTAAACATACTGTGTGTACACAACCGTACATACAGTATGTTTTTTTCTTATGCCTGACGTATTACAGCACGGTGGCAGTTCACTGGAATTAAATAAACTCTATGGCCTTACTTTAACTATTAGAAAATGACCGATAGTCACAGAAAAAATATTACACCAAAAATGTTCGTTGCAATATTCCATTTCGGATTGGCAGCTCATCAACAGACACTGCTTTTTGTAAAACGCCAGTCATAAACGGACAGCCAAGCCACAGGCGCTTTAATTGGCGATTTGAAAATTCACTCAAAGTGAAATCAGAGAAAATCTTGCGGCATAGCTGAAATGCAGAGCACTGTAGCCGAATGCAATTTGATAGGCGGCAATGACAGGCCAAAATGTTAACACAAATAAACCTTCCTGTGTTTATCGTGACTGCGGGCTATAGTTTTTGATGGTTCAGGTTAAAATATCCATTAAATATTACACGCTCTCTCTGTCCCTTGTGATTGCCAGTGTCACGTTATC
Source organism: Geotria australis (assembly GCA_036362915.1). NCBI lineage: Eukaryota > Metazoa > Chordata > Hyperoartia > Petromyzontiformes > Geotriidae > Geotria > Geotria australis. Next base: position 11,632,556 of record JAZEWU010000005.1, on the reverse strand, counting down.
GTTCCCTAATTATGCTTCGGTGACTTAATTTCACACACTGTATACTGTACTGTGCTCTATTTTGAAAAGTAGTATTTTAAAATATACCGGACTTTATATAAAATATTCCAATGTTGCGGAAAGTTGAATTACATTCACTCAAAGGTATTTAATATTATTTTATCAATGTAGCCATCCATCTATTGTCAGAAACCGCTTAATCCTGTACAGGGTCACGGTGAGCCAGAGACTATCCCGGCAGATACAGGGCGCAAAACAGGGCTATACCCATGATAGGACGCCACTTCATCACAGGGCACCAGGGGCAATTTAGTCTACAGGCCAATTAACCTATGCAGCCTGTCTTTGGACTGTGGGAGGAAACCGGAGTGGCCGGCAAAAACCCACGCAGACACGGGGAGAACATGCAAACTCCACACAGAAAGGCACCCGAGCTGGAATTTGAAACCGGGACCTTCTTGCTGTGAGGCAGCAGCGCTACTCACCCCGCCACCGTGCCGCTCATATCAAGTGGTTGTGGTCTATATCCACTGCTGTATGGCTACTAAACAATGTTAACCCAGTGGCTAGTATGAACAGCACTTTGAAACTGTAAACAATGCGAATGTAATCATAAACATACAGTAATGTGACACAATGTCTGTTTGGTTCAAATTATTTATTTAACAATAACGAAAACAAAGCTCGGATTTCATAAGGTTATTTCAGCAATGAAGAATGCATCTCTAAAGTATAAAATCCAGAGGCTTTATGAAAAAGGCTCTTGGCCAATTCTTTTCCAAATGTTAATGTTAGTTTCCTAAATAAATCCCACATATATTCATAACGATGAATAATGCACATGTATCCAAAGAGCCCCGATACTTACTCATAAGCCGCGCAGGATTTGGCGCCAAACACTGGAGATAAACCAGAAAGTTTGAGACAATTGTATCTTTTGCAGTTTTGTTCTGATGCAATGTTTCACCAGAACCCAGGAGCTATGCATTATCAATGCATGTATCATCTGCTAATCCACAGAGGAGGATGAGCTAATGATTGCACATTTAGTGTCAGCCTATCATTCCAACAGAGGAATTGCAGCACCAGTACATAACACATCCTTCATTTATTTTGGAGAGGACATCCAATTGTGTCTAATCAGTACTGCATGTGGTTTGTCATATCTGTGGCCAAAGTTCATTCACTTTAAAGCATCCCATTGCCAATTTGATTATATTTAAATCTTTATTTTCTATGACCTTTACTTTGAAATAGCATTGTCTTTCATCTGTGGAATATTTTTGAATTTACTAAATTTTTATTCAAATGGAAAAAAGTAAGATTATTGCAGATCCTGGTTGCTGAAAAATAATGGCATACAATGGGTACGTAATGAAAGTCCACGAAAGTCCATTATGCCAACACACGTGTGTGTAGACTAGAACCATCTTTGGGCAGCCTATTGCTCAACTAGACGTCGTATAGCAGCAGCACCATCACGTCGATTGTCAATTGTGTCCACAAGGAGGCACTGCAAAAGTCTGAACCAAGAGGGCTGAAGTGTATGTTTGTGGAAGCAGAAAGGTGATCAATTTCTCACTGAATTACTGAGAATTGGACCTTCTTGCCGTCAGGAGCAGTTCAGATATCAGGAACATATCAGATATCACTCGCCACTGATCTTAACTCTAGCTGGCAATTGAAATTAGGATGGAGGATTTGTGCAAGAACCACTGTGCCACTGCACCCCATTAAATGTGTACTGTACTTTATTCCCGCATTTCTCAAACTGTGGGTCGCAATCTCTAGTGTGGTCCCATTGTCATAAAAAGAGTGGTGTGACTCAGAACAATAGTGATAAGGGAATGTTTATTATAATCACATAAATGAAATTATATTTAGGTTTCATTTCCACAAACCCCAATGTAGGCTACATTTGAGTTGTTCGGCTACGTAAACATTGTTGAATTTTCAGAAAATGTGAAATGTTCTTCTCTAACATTCCAGTGAAAGCTATACCCACACTACGGTAGGTATGCTTTCAAATCCAGCAGATTGGTGCGTAGACTAGGTCAAGCAAGTGTTCTTTCAAGAATTAAGGCTTTTTCTTTTTAAAAAACGGTAAGAACAAACCATGCAAAGCCCCCTCTTTCTGGTTACATTCTATCCCCACACAACGGCATGGTTTTTTGCCGCATCTGAAATAACAAAGCAATGGGGGTGCAACAGAATTTTATGCCATTGAAAGTAACTCAACCGGGGCTCGCTGCCACATTGTGTATAAATGTTTGCCAGCTATCCTGGTTTATATGCTCCACCCTTTGTACTTGGCCTTCCCAAATCATACAATTTTTACAAGTGCTCTTAAAAAATGTAGCTACCACTTTTCCATCCCAAAAATGGGAAAGCTGACATTGGCATGAACATACCTCCAGGTTTTACTTAATTTTCGTGAAGTAACTATGTCGAATAGTTTTAATGTCTGTTGTTTATTTGAGCAGATGTGATGTGAAAATACCAACTTGATATGTTTTTAACAAATGACAGTTTCAGAGAGTGCAAATATGTTCCACTCTAAACATTATCACTGTGATGTTGATGGTAATAACGACAAAGATGAAGATCTTAGACCACATTAAGGGTTCCATCGTCTCCACTGCCGGATCCAGTCACCATCAATGCTCCTGCCACATGGTACAGCATGCTAGACAGCAAACGCGTGGACAGCACATTTTGTCAATCCACTGCTGGATGAGACCTCCCTTACCAGTGCGGATCGTGAGGACTAAATAATTAAACTCACAAACAGAGCTTCACTATGGATAACATTGGTCATGAAAGCCTACGAGTTAATTTCACCAAGCCGATAGATGCGGATTGGCGAAGTTGTGAAACAAAGATACAGGAACACACAAGTACAGAACTATGCATTTTTCCACACTCTGCTGCTCTCCATGTATCCCCACTGCAGTCTGAAAGCAGGTTTATGCATGGTGGTCACCCACCCAAGCCGTGTAGAGTATTCATCATGGTTAATAGTTGCTGTACCACTGCTGTGAACCTTCTTTCCATCCCATGAGCTCAAGAGCGACAATGCGAAAGAATGACCACCTTTAGCCACCTTTGTTGTGTTTGAAACGTTGCAAATGTTGCGCTATTCCCTCTCAATGTTGAATACGCTACCTATAATATGTTTTCGTTTTTCCCATCGCAATGCATAACTATTGTTATTTGTTTATTTGATACATTTGTTCAATGCTGTGTGTAAATGTTTTTGTTTGTTCGGATAATTTGTTATTTTTATATACTTATTTATTTTTAATTATTTTTATCAATTTGCATGTTTGTTGTGTCGCAGGAATCCCGTAAAAAGCTTGCAAGCTCACTGGGTATTTTTCTGCTGTAATAATAAACATCTGTTGAGCTTCTAGACATCATTGTCTTTCAGCTCCTTGGCGTCGAAGTGTTTGGTAGAGTTCGCAGGTAATACCAGGTATTACTTGACAGGGATCGCGACGTGAACGCCTCTACCTGGAAGACACTCAACCGCCTGAGAACTAGAACGGGACGATCAAAAGATGCTTTGGTCAGATGGGGCTACAAGACCGGCCCAACCACCTGTGAATGTGGAGAAGCAGACCATACTATGGAACACTGCCTTGTCTGTGCTCTACTACCCAACCTCTGCAGCTCAAAAGACCTTGCGGAGTTCAATGAAAATGCAAGGGGCTGTGTAAGAAAATGGGAAACTGTAATTTAACATCGCGCTTGAAAGAATCGCAAAGAAGAAGAATAAACATCTATCTATGATTATTACAGTTAAAAGTTACCATCAAAACAGGGTTAACGGTTTTGGAAACAAGATATCAAAATAGTTATAATTGTCTTTTACTGTAACGTTATACTATATGGTACTTCTTCTTCTTTGCGATTCTTCGAAGCGCGATGTTAAATTACAGTTTCCCATTTTCTTACACAGCCCCTTGCATTTTCATTGAACTCCGCAAGGTCTTTTGAGCTGCAGAGGTTGGGTAGTAGAGCACAGACAAGGCAGTGTTCCATAGTATGGTCTGCTTCTCCACATTCACAGGTGGTTGGGCCGGTCTTGTAGCCCCATCTGACCAAAGCATCTTTTGATCGTCCCGTTCTAGTTCTCAGGCGGTTGAGTGTCTTCCACTGAATCCATGGTGCATCTGAGCCAGGAGGGAAGTCATCAGCAGGTGGGATTCCCATGCCAGTTGCAGGAGGGTCACTCTCAAGCTTTTCCGTCCAGAGCTGGAGTCTGGTTTCCCCTCGAGATGTTGTTAGGGGCTGCACATGGCTGGTACTGATGATGCAGTATAATAAACGGATTTCTTTTTCATGACCCATTTCTACAAGTTGGGGTTGATTGGCCCCTTCCACATGCCCAAAATGTTACAGATTAAGAGCGTAGATGCAGTTGATGACTAGCACTAAAAAAAACTTTCCTGATAGCTGTAATTTCCATAGATAAGAGAAGGCTGGAAAGGGGCAATTGGGCACTAAATCTAATTTACAATTTCCTGTAGATAAGAGGGTTAGGTTTTTTACAAAGGCCTGTAAGTCGAGTTCATGAGGCTTTTTTGCAGTTGTGTGCATGGGCGAGATTACAAAAACCAAACATTTTACAGCTTGCTACAATATGCGCTAAGCGTGACTGCAATAATTGACTTCTTGATTAGAGTATAATGATGGGCATCAGTGGTCATGGATGTTAAATTGTAAACAAAAAAGATAGGAGTTTTTATGCACGGCAAATTACTTTCTATGATTTTGAATTTCAATGGAAATAGGGTGAACATTTTTGAGTAAAAAAACTCACATTAAAAACACACAATCTAGAGGAACTTTCTCCCTATTTTGGCAAGACACTTGCCGAGACGGTTGGAGGAACGTGTCAGATTCTAAAGGGTTTCCCTCTAAATCTAGAGGAACTTTCCCCCTATTTTGGCGGGACACGCTTTTCCCTTGCCAGCACGCGGAGGCGCGTGGGCTTCTGCTCCCTATGTTAAACGTATTTATTTAGCTTTAATTTGTTTGTACTTTTGTCAATGTTTCATCTGTTCCTTTTCTCTTTGGTTGGTGGTTTGTTTCTTTGTAACTGCGGTGTTTGTTTTTGTTGTGTCCCATGCTCTTGTTGCTTGGTTTTTTGTCTGTTTTGCGCGACCTACTCCTGGCCCAGTCCTGCCTTGCCTAAACTCGCCTCGTGGTGTCGCGTGTGGAAGTTGTGTTTTTGTTGTTGTGGGTGGCTGGGTTTTTTTTGCTGTTGCGTGTGTCTATGTCTTTGTCTTGTGCTTCAATGTTGATTATTTAATTTGGATTGGCGATGTTTCCCCCTCGTGTCTGTCTCTCTGTCTTCCTGTCTCTGTGTCCCTATGTCTCTCCCTGTCGCTCACCCTCCCTCCCTGTCTCCCTCCGTCTTTGTCTTCAAGGAAGTGACGGCCATCTTAGGGGACGCTTGCAGATTTTTGCCGCTCTTAAGATTGCCAGTTTCACGACCTTTCAGTATATTCGAGGCAGCCTTAATAATTTATTTTCAATTGTTTTGTATTTTATTGGTTGTTTTTTTTATTTCGTTGTTGACATGCCGTCCTCTTCTCGGCCCTTGTGCAGCGCATGGTGACCCTCGGGTGAAAGGCGCTATATAAATTGATATTATTATTTGTAAAATGCAGTTTTTGTTAGATTAAGGTTTTGGGAACCAGCAAAGGTAGGAAGGCAGTTGGAACCAGCACCAACAGTTTGTCAAGCTCTGTGGCGCTCTTACCGGGACGTGTGGCCAACTTCATTAATGAGTGTTTACACATATGGAGGAGAGCAGTGGACCTGCACACGACCGACACATGCGAGGTGGAAGACCTCTATTCCCGTACGGATGGAAATGAAGCTACCTGCTGTACTGCCCATACTCTGGCAATTCAGGAGATGGTAATGTCGCTGTCCGGGTGGTCTGAGATTTTCACGAATTTGTGTGGTCCATCAACCATCGCCTCCACAGTCCTGGGTTGCGGTACAGGCATGACAGATCAGCACCCAGCTATGGTCATGTGCAGAGTGTACTCTGTGCAACCAGTGCGCACGCCACACTATTCTAAATTTACAAGAAGTCTGACCAGCGTGCAAGAGTAAGTTCAAATTAAGGACTGCACTTTTCCACTTTTAATATATTCTCAGTATGACTGAAGGCAAACAAAACGCATTTAGCAGTATGTATTAAATCACAGTACTAAAGTTTAAAGCTGGTAAAAAAAAAGATTTACCGTAGTATTTTTACAGATTTGGGTGCTTGTGTTTGGCAATCTATCACAATGTTTTCCAAGAGATGCCAAGCCAAGTCATTTGTGTAACGACCACCTGTGAGTGCTGCGGCACCCGTTATACTGTAATAGCAGGTGTGGCTCGTTTGCAAAAAAAGCCCTTTAACAGCCAGGGCTTTCACCGCTTAAAAGCGTGCTTCAGTCACAGCCTTCATGTGCCCTGCTTTCAAATATCTGAATGCAAATGCATTTTGATGTTAAAATGTATTCACAATGTTCCATATTGCTGTACCAAGCATAATAAATCAAACAAAAATGTGAAATACATTTTTGCCATCATTTTTTTAATTTACAGTATTGAGTGAACACAGCGTATTTCCTTTGGCTGCATGACCATAGTTTATTTTTGCTGCTGACAATAATGAATACAAATTTACGTGGATACATTCATCAGTGTTTTCACAAAATTGTGAATTATATACAAATGCTATGGTTTGTTTTAGCGATTTTATGAACTCCTGAAATCGGCTCAGCAAAGTCAATTATCTTAGATTGCCTGGTAGTGCATCTGCCAATACATATAAACAAAAATCCAACATGTACTGGAAAACCATGGAAAATACTGCGATCAGCCCTTCTTTAAACAATCACATAGGTTATGACATGATGTGGAATGGTAATAAAACGTATCAGTTATAGTGGTAACAAGAGGGATGTCTCGTATTATTTTGGGAGTTACGCGTAAGTCACCTTATTTTGACAGGTTTAATCGTGTTCCTCATTTGTGAGGTCAGTGGGAATCATTGCACCGGGCCAGAATGCGTTTCCATGGCAACCATTAGTGGACCTGCACAATCCCACAGAATCATGATACCCGAGGCCGATCGGATTCCCTGACCAGTACTCTCCCCGCGTCGAACACTTAACCGGACATGATGCCATGCGGTCAATGCATGACCGAGACCTGCATTCACTTCTCAGCTTTTTGACAATAGATATGGTGAAAAATTACAAACCCACAACATTTAGATTGAATACGCCTAACATAACTCATTCCCCATTAAACTTGGAAAAATAATAACAATAATACAATGTTTTATACACGCAAATCCCACGCCTGGTCATGGACGAGACACAGAGGCAGGGGGGGGGGGGCAGCGCCAGCCCACCAGGCACCGCTTACCTAGATATTATGGTGTTATCGGCCAATTAATTTTTAGTTGATGGAGGAAACCGGAGAACCCGAAGTAAACCCACACAGAACTGGGGGAGAACACACGAACTCCACACAGAAAGGTGCCCTGAAGCGGGAATCGAACTGTTACAACCGTGCCACCCTGCCGCCCAAATAAATACGTTGAGATTTTTTTAACATCTATTTTCAACCCCCCTTCTCCCATCTGTCGAGTAGAGCGGCAGAGAGAATGAGGACGGGGGGGGGAACACAGACTAAGGACTGAGCTCATATAACCCCGTGGCTCATGAAGTAAGGGGAAGCAGGCCTGGATCCTGTTGCAAAAAATTGACTGCTCCTGGATCAGCAGAGCGCTGTTCCCAGTGGTTGTGGTAAAGTTGCATAATACACCACCCAATAGAGTATCTGAAAAGTCGTATTGTAGCCATTTGGATCTTGGGAGTTTCCATTAAACACTATGAATTCTAAACATACACTACTGTCAGTTGGTTCTGTGAGGTCTCTGGCATTTGTGTTTTAATTCTAAAACAGTCCAAATTATGTTCCCATTTGGCTCAGTAAACTTTGGGCATTTCATGCTATCCCATCCGATACGTCTGCTCTTAGCCACTAAAGTATACAATAATCTATGATTTTAAAACGCTGGAGGGAATATATCCTTCGGCTGGCCTGGGAACGCCTGGGAAATCCCCCAGGAAGAGCTGGAATCTGTTGCTGAGGAAAGGGATGTCTGGACCACTCTCCTTGGACTGCTGCTACCGCGACCCTCACCAGGAAAAGCGGTTTAGAAAATGGATGGATGGATTAAAAACGTGTACATTATATACAGTAATTCTTAACGATAATATAGTACTCAATAAATTCATACTCACATTGTTTGAAAACACTAATATAATTGTATGTATATTATATAATTTCATCCTAACGCTAAACAATTATTGTATTCACGAATTGAATGCCTGTGGTGGACTGGCGTGCGATCACGGGTGTGGCCCTGCCTTGCGCCCTGTGTCTGCCGGGATGGGCTCCGGCTCACCGCGACCCTGTCCAGGCTTAAGCGGTTTGTGACAATAGATGCATGGACGAATTGAATGACCCTGTAATAATTCATGAATTCCAGTGGGGGCTTATTGTCACACGGCCATTACATACTGTTCAATACATTATTTGGCACGGTATTTATAGCAGGACAAAGTACTGCACAGTATGTTGTATGCTACCTCCACCGTATTGAGACATAAATCACATACTATCGAACGTATCAAGCGAACAGTAGCACAGTGGTTGGCTCACCGTGCTCTGAACCCCTCAGTCCACGAGTCCGGGCCGGATATTTCGTTTGTCAGTATTAGCGGCGGTGGCATAACTTCAGTGGTCCCAATAACTTTTTCGTGGGCAATAACAATGAATTATGTGATAACCACTTGAAATGAGTGGGTTAAAAAATAATTCACTCGTATTAGCCATGTAAATACATCGGTACTACTAAAGTTGTGTTATCTTAGGTGGTACCAATTTCAGTTCTGGCTCACGGACTTATTAGCGGTGAGCGATATAACATCAGTGGTTTGATATATGAACCGGCCCTGCGCTGCACCTTCACCAACCCTCGTCGAACGGCGCGATGAAAGAAACATGCCCAAACAACCCTTTTAAAGTTGACACGGCGGTGAGGGGAACCTCCATCCAGCAGTGAATTGACAAAGGCTGCACAAACTATTTCAAGTAGGAAAATGTGGAGGGGGGGAAGTACAGAGTAAACATTTGGACACATTTTCTTTTACACATGTCACATACTGGGATGTACGTATTGCGTGCAGTGTGAGTGTGCAAAGTCCTTTAGCGCCGTGATAATGCCATCGGCTCAGAATAGCTGCTGTCCCATGCTCAAGAAAGGCTGTCCTTTCCAAGCAGACATGATTTTCACTGCAGCGTGCAGCAACCGTGTGTGCCTTGGCAGTGATATCAATCCCACACTGGCTCTGCCCTATTATTGTCCCACCCTAAGAAAAAGGCTTGAGTGTCCTGGGAAAGCGATCGCTCACTTTTTCCCAAATGACTTTGCCAATGATATTATCTGTGATGCGTACCCTTTTCTTCTCTTGCATGTCATTGCAGAGGCCTCGTTTTAAATTAAACTGCGCGGAGATTATGATTTTAATTAAGATTCATCAATTGCGGTTAATCGTTTTCAGTAGTTACGCTAGGTATTAGGAAACTGAAACGGCCAACGTGTGATATACACTATACAGTATTCACAACATCCGTAGCCTGAAGGGGATTCTTTGTTTAAGAAACGCCTAAATCCCACCACATTGGTACACACAGACATATGTATATTACCGTTTGTCCTTATGCTAGTAGCTGCATCGTTCCTAGTGGTGAGAGAAAGAAAAAAATAATATGCATCTAAAGTCTACAGATATGCTATAAGCATAACACAACGCCTGTGCAGTGTCAGGTATACTTTATATTTGAAGTATGTACCAAGTGCTATGCAACTTCACTGTTATGCAGACCGAGTGCACAGGCAAAGAACAAGCGTCACATTATACTTGGTTGCCTAAACGACTAGGCAAACAGTTGATAGGATATTCTGTCCATCTGTTGAGAGATCGCTAAAGACACTGAAAATGCCTTTTACACACACCCCGTCTGCCATCTATACTCGCTAATCACTTTAAACATCTTCTGGCTTTGTTCCTATCTACATAATGGCTGGCGCCAACACGTCAAGGATTACAGATTGTATATCTCACCACTGTAACTTTATTATTCAAAGACTCTGCTACCATAACAACATTTTCAAACACTGAGAGGTTGCAAATGTAAACTTACTTTAGAGCTTTGTTCGCACTTCGTTAAAAAGACGAAAGATAAAGGTATCGTTTTACAAAACACTTCACCAAATTACGTTGTTGGCATCAGTTTAAAAAAATAATCGTAATGGAATGTTTTCCAAACTGACAATGTCTATAGTGTCTACCTGTCATATCTGACAGTGAAATGTGCTTGTATTCTTTACTTCACAACAAGTCACATAAAAGAAAATGATAAAGTTATTTTTGAAACATAAAACATACGTGGTTGCTTTTCAAAGCTGTTCTTTCTGGATAACCGTGTCGAGCGCTCGAAGATGCCTCCCACGTTAGAGGCATCTTCAAGCGTTGAGTTCTGAGTGTCTGAAGATGCCTCCAATGTGGGAGGCGAAACGTTGCGAAGGAGAGAGCGCCCGACATGGCTATCTCGATAGAACAGCTTTGAAATTTAACCATCATGAATCGAGCTGTGAAAACCTACATCAGTACATGAAACAAAAAGCCCACTTTTAAGATTCTGGTCAATGTCATATGTCCTTTGACATAGTTTTGACTACAGTACAGACATATTACAAGCTGATGAATCGTGTAAGTTGTGTGATCTTTGAAGCTATATGTCATTAATGTAGAGTAATGGCAAGCATTGGCACAGATGTCAGTACGCAACAGTAACACTGGTGACCTCACTTTGATTCCTGGCTGTAGAGGTAGTGAGTGATATCAGAACATATTCTGGGAACCTCCTTTAAAAACCCACACTGATCAGTGTAGTGAAGTATGGTCAAACAAGTCGCCAATAATTGACAGGGCATAGTAGGAAGGCCTGCATCCAACAGTAGATTGACAAATGGCTGAAAACATAGCTGAAAACATGTCTAATGTCAGACAATCTTCTCCAATCAGTTTTATGAGTAAACTATAAATATGCACTCTTTATATGCACATCTGTTAATTCAAAAGGTAGGATATAACAATGAAACCATAGACGAATATTCTTAATTTCTGCAACTAATTGTTGTCAAGTAGAACGTTCGACTTAAAGCTACTTCCCCATCACCATAACTATGATAATGGGGAATCATGAACTATATCAACTACCCGAACTTCATCAAAGGCTTTGTGCAGTTACTCTGTAGTCATGGGATAAATATCTACTAAATGGTGCCTCGTTGGGTCGTGTTTTTATGTGACCCCGAAGAATTCAGCCTCTTCCACTCGTTTCTTTACAAAGGTCTCACATTTGATGTCTTGAAAGAAAATCACAGAGGAAATTCCGACGGCAAATACCTGAAAATAAATAGCAGACTTTTTTCCAATGAAAGCAACATGTGCCTCTACATCTGGAAATCTGCAACCCAAATATTCATTCCACTTAAATGGCATGCACCATGCATGTCGCATAAATGAACGCAACATGCAGAAGAACATCTCGATCTACAAGCGATCTGCAGCCAGCAATCAACAGAAACCAACCTGACCATTTATATTGGCTCGTTATGTATAAACAAGAAGGGAAGTGAGCCTATGTTTATACAATTTGTTCAGTGTTTGCACTAATTATTCACAGCTATTGGCATCTTTAATTTTTTTTTGGCATTATTTCACAGTATGGAAATCAAGACGGATTTGGCAGAGGCGTATTGTGGCAACATATTTAAATTCTAGAGAATGTTTTTTGAACTGAACACTTTGCAATGAATGTCAGGAACGAAGGGGAATAGTCCACATTTGTTAATTAAAAAAATTCAAGCGTATTTTCTTTCATTTAAAAATTGTAACAAAAGCCATCAAGTAACATGCTAAGGAATGATTACCGTGGTGTAACACCCCTGAAAATGCAAAAATGACTCAATATAAACAGCACGTCTTTATTCATAAATGTTGCACTGCACAGGATTTACGCTATACGCTGAATTCATTTTACCTGCAGTTTCAAATAAATGTGTGTATCCATGTAAATATCACACTATGGCACTGACATGTATAGTGCTCCTAAACTCGGTCAAGACATGTCATGTGGTGGTGGCAGTGGTAGTGGTGGTTGCAGTGGTATCAGTGGTGGCATTGGTGGCTATGCATGCCGATAATTCAGCACTGTGGAGGTCAGGGTTGGTGGATCGCACAAACGTTATGACATTTTATTCCCAAGGGCATTGAGATGCCATAGCATGGCACGCCAGGAGAAGGCAGCACAGCAAGTGGACTTATCGTCATCTGTATCCATCTGTACTGGGATCGAGTGTTGCCCCCTCCCACTTATACTAAAAAGCCAATGCAGCACCCGCCTAGAAAATACCCCTATCAACTTAGTGTTGCTTTCTGGATAAATAAGTTAATTAATTATGAGATTATAATGTCAAAAAATAAACTAGCATTTGCTTTGCAGGTACCATAGCAGAACACAGGAATATATTTACAATTATTTGTTGTAGCAGG
>JAZEWU010000005.1:11602788-11613937 GCA_036362915.1 Geotria australis | reverse complement strand
ATTACATTAATCTAACTATTTATCAGTGCAGATTAATGCAACAACTAGAATTAGCACCTTAAAGTAATAAGCAAGACTTGCAGCGTGAGCAAAGATACACAGGCATTATACAATTAAAACAGGGGGAGAACACACAAACTCCACAGAGAAAGTCCTCCTAGACGGGAATCAAACCGTCTCAGGCAGGGCGTTCTTTCTGCGCCACCCTGCCACCCATAGTATATGGAAATCATAAATAAGTATAAAATACCATTATTTCTGGTTTGTGTAGACTCTAAAACAAGGCATACAAAACTATATTTAGAAGTAATAAAGGCCATTTCCAAAAACTAAAAGGCTACACGGACACGAAAAAAGTAATAATGCACATATTAGAAGGGGAACTCAAACAATGAGGTACTATTACTAAAACATCGTTGAATATCACTACGGTAACATACGACATTATCCGAGTTACTGGCGATCATGCCCCCCTTCGATCCCCCCCCCACTTTATATTTTATCTCCCTCTGTCACTTTGTAAATGTTTTCCCGGATGTATTTTATATTTCGTGTACGTTTGTAAATTGCTTTGAGCTGCTGTGGCACTTAGGTGATTCATTGGTAAGAAAATGCCTATTGTTGCAAAATTCAAGATTATGGAGGAAAGTGGACGGCAAGAGTGCACACCAAGCCTGGAAATGACTCAAGGGACATATCTATGCATAGTGTAGAACATCGCCATATACGCTGGCCAATAAGCTGACTTTTGTGCACACAATGCAATTATTTTCCCCTCATATATCACACTAAACATCTCGCCCTTTTCACAATTGGCATGATGTCAGGTTGTACAAGCAGTGTTACTGTCATGGTTACTATACCCGTTTACTTTCTTCATTGATTCCTCCACCCATGCCGAATACTCGGCATGGGTGGAGGAATCAATGGCTGTTTTGTCTCATTCACACTGTGTTCAACTAGCATATGGCACCGTACCATAGGTCAAACACTTTTCTTTGTCAGTCTTCCCTCGTAACTTTTAACTTTAGAATTCCCTACCGTCGTCTGTTTTTATCAAGTTCTTATCACATTGCTAAATTCAATAAACGTATGACCTCGCATTTATTGTAACTTTAATAATGCTGAAAGTTGCTGGCCGCTTGCCATTGTGGGCCCTTTGGACTAGTGCTTAGCGACTGTGATTGAAGAAAGTAGCAAGACAATATATGCCCCTCTATAAAATCAAAAGAAACACAAAACAAGATTCATTTTTAGCCCAATAACAGAAAACTATCAGGCTACCAGGTCTATTTGCCTTAATAAAACATAGTACATAGTATAGGCATTCACAGGATGATGGGTGTTGTGACATCACCACATTTTGTGGATGGCAAATAGCCAGACAATTTTTGCATTCATTCATTCATTGTCAGAAACCGCTTAATCCTCTACAGAGTCGCGGTGAGCCAGAGCCTATCCCGGCAGACACAGGGCGCAAGGCAGTGCTATACCGAGGATCGGACGCCAGTCCATCACAGGGTACCTTGGGCTATTAAGTCCACAGGCCAATTGACCTATGCAGCAGCGTGTCTTTGGACTGTGGGAGGAAACCGGAGTGCCCGGAGAAAACCCAAGGGGACACGGGGAGAACATGCAAACTCCACACAGAAAGCACCCGAGCCGGGATACGAACCCGGGACAACTTTCTGTGAGGAGGCAGCGCTACTCACCGCGCCACCGTGCCACCATTTTTGCAACAAACATTTAATGGAGATATAACTATGCTCCCTCTTCCCTCTAGCATCCTGGAGGATGCTTCCAACGTGGGAGGCGAAACGTCGCGAGGGAGAGCGCTATCCCGAAAGAACAACCTTGTAGAGCAACCATCATGAATCGGGCCGTGAAAACCGACATCAGTACATTTAATGGAGGCTTTTTTTTATAATTCAGCTCACTTTTGGTAGAGCAAACAAATGGCGCATGACATTAAACGCTAATTGTGCTGCTGTAGCCAAAAAGTAATGCGATTGGCAGAAAGAAAAATCAGCAAAAAAGTGAAGTTCCAGTGATAAGAACGACAGTCTATTATTGCTGCCTTGTATACAGGCATCCATGAATTATGGCTCTGGAAGCTAAACACTGAAACTTTATTATTTGTTAAATGAGCACGCTTTTTTTAATTTATATTTTGTTAAATGTTTGTTACACAATCATGCTTAAATATCTATGATATCAACAAAAATGGACGATGTAATTTACAATTCCATAGCTGTAGCCAAATGCTTTTCCAGATGGTTGCTGTTAAAGCGTTAACTTTAGCAAGATGTTTCCTTTCACAAACATTTATCAGAATTTGAAATGATGATACTTTTGTTCCAGTTTTAGAAAAGAGCACAACTTGTGACTATAAATTTCGTAACGTCTATGACTGGATAATATTTGTATTTTTTGCATATGTTATTTTCAGATCCATTTGCTTCTTATCACATGCATAAACTGTTTGGGAGAATCACCAAAACCCAAACAATGCTCATTTACAGGCCAAAGGCCCACACATTTAAATTGGTTTAAAAATTGTATTTTTCCACCACTTAACAAAACACAAATGAAAATCGAACACTGTTCTGTTAAGCCTAGCTTTTGTAAACTATTACAAGCACTTAAGTGTAAACCGATGCTTATGGATGAGACTGGTGACAGGATGGCAGCCAAAGAAGATATTACATCCAAGAGTATAACAGTTCTAGAGATGAAGTCATGACATCAGCTCATATCTACGAGTGAGATGAATTGTGGCATTGGTGGACTGACATCAGCTGGCATTCATTTAGCAGTGGATAATGCATGACTGATGATGATGAGTATGTCAACAAGTTACGTCTTTAATCACTTGTGTTTTAATGTACTGCGATGTATCTTGTATGTGTTGAACAACTAATCATAATGTCTACCGTATGGTATTATATTTTTCCCCTTTGCAACAAAATGAAAATATGTTATCACAATAAGATTAAATTTCCATTAGGAACACTATCCATCTACACAGACTGTATTGTACTATACTGCACGTTTTCTTAAATATAAAAAAAATCCTGGAATGTGTAGATCTTCCAGACATTTAAATCAGGGGTAGTAGAAACATAGAGCAACCAGATACAATAATAGAGCCATGGCACCCTTTACAATATCTTTAAGAAAATAGTGATAGAAAAAGCGAGTGTATATAACAATATATTGCACTGTGGAAGTCTCCAAAACTCCAAATAATGACCCCAATCCTCAATGTCTGTCAGTCCCATTTCATAAATCATGAAAATGAAAAGCTGGAGCCCTGCAATATGTGCTCGTGCTGCTACTGCCAGAAGGTTCAAAGGGAAGTGCAAAGGGTCCTTATAAATTATATTTGGTCTAATCTTCCACGCTGCCCAGATATCTTGGAAGAGATGGGAGTACCCACACTTTTCCCCCACCACACGCAACCTGCCGATCGACTAACAGTGGTGTACCCATTTATACTGCTGGGTGGACAGAGGTGATACAATGTAAGAAACCTGCCCCGCTGTTTCAACTGCTATGCCAAGGGATCGAACGGTGACCTTTGCATTGCAACATTCATAAAGTGTATTGGAAAAAAACCGAAGTATGAAAAATAACAATACATTGAATTCCATACAATGTACCCACGCTGGTAGTCTGTTCATTGACGCCTGACAATGCTACAGAGGAATTCTCAGGTGAGAGTGATACTGCACAGCTCAAGTTATTGTGATGGTGTAATAAGGGACCAAGTTAATCAGCTCAAACCTGTGGAGAATGTATTGTCTGGCCTCATTTCATAGCAAACAGAATGCATTGTCACTGCCAAGGTTTACACGTCTTTGCATTCTGTGCAGAAAATGGCTTTTTGAGACCGCATCCACTGAATATTGTTAAGCCATCACATTTCTTATGTCTTCTACGAGAACGTAACGAATAAGGCCAAATGTTATGAATGCACTCAATTAACTGTGTATTTTATAATGGTAAAATATGCTACGGGAAGGTATTTCAAGATGTTTCTGGTTGTGGCCTTTGTGTTTTCATTGGCTTATACTACAGCATATGTTTAGGTCATAAAACGACAAGATTTAAGTCATGGTTAGATTTCCACTAAGATTGGTTTATTCCACATTAGTACAGACAATAAATGTCTCTGAAGGTATTCACGAACTATGATATATTACTTTAGTCACTCTTAAAGAATATGTTGTTCTCTGCAAACAGAAAGTAACTTTAAATACATATAGTAATACAAAATATAACGTATTTGTTATATCTCTTGTAAAGTAGGCTTAAATTACTTGATGCCTCCCTTAATACACAGGATTCTGTCGTGGTGTAATGGTTAGCACAGAGGACTTGCAATATAGAGTGCACCAGTTCAATCTCCCAATGTGTCAGTTGAACATGGCAAATCTTTTTAAATCCCCTCCATATAGCCTGTGTTGACGTAGCAGTATAAATGGGTTCACAATAGTTGGTTGATCAGAAGGTTGAATTAAAGTGTGTGGTACCTTACCTCTTCCAAGACATCCAGCCAGAGTGGAAGAGTAGGCCAAATACCCTCAAGAGCAGCTCTGTAGCTCTCCTTAATGGAGGCCCTTCCGTTGCTATGGTGTGAGGAAAAAATTGCAGGGCTACACTTTTACTTTAATTCCACTTAGATATGTATTTCATTAAATTTACGTTGGCCTCTTGTGCCTCGCTGCTGAGTTTCAGAATCACAGATGCCTGTTTCGTGATTTCACTGGCACAATTGTTCATTACATTTGCAGCACTTGCACCCTTCTTTCGACAAGCCCTCATACTGATTGCAATCTCCCTCTTTGTGTTTCTCAAAGGAGTGCATGAGGTAATGTCTCTGGGGTCGAGATAATATAGCTTGGCATTGTTACCTCACCAGTGACTGCATTGCCCAATGATGCGGTGCAGCCTCGTGAGTGGCAGAATGGTGCACGTTAAAACTTACAGCCAAATATGAGGCAGTAAGGAGGGTTATTGTTATCATGTGGCCACTTTATTTGTCCATGCTGCAGACAGCGGTTTGGCACACTGCCTTTCGGGCATGGTTCCCGACAAGCCACACAATTAATCGTTTGACGTGGAGTGCATGGGGCCAACACGAACGTGGCTACACCCACAGAGCCATCCATCATGTGCGTATGACTCATGGAGCTCATAAAAAAAAGTCACTAAGTCACCGCGTGAATTACTGTTGACATTAATTTTTAAAAAGGCAATTCCACACAATCACAAATACTGTATGGATAAAAATGATTGCTGGCATCTGTCCCCTCAATAAAGAACAGTACATATATTTACGTTGACCAAGCTTTTGAGCTCGTGTGCTTGAGTTACATATGGTGCAAACCGGTCACTAAAGTATTTGCCAGTAGAAGCATTAATTATATTGAGCAAAGTTTCAGTTACTGCCTCTTTAGCTGTACATCTTATCAGTGGCTTACTCATTCCAGTTTCTGCCCCTGCTTGAGAGGAACCAACTGCTGCTATCAGTGTGTGGTAGATTCTTAAAGGCCTGTATGCCTTTGAATTCAATGACTGATAAACGATAACCATCAATAGGACTGAATGGAGAGTTCTATGCATGTTGGGTGTATGATTACAAAGCCTGAATAAACTATCTCTAAATACCCGCAGACTAAAAACAGTGACTCATTCATGAATCCACTGCTAGATTAACGCACATCCACGTTGCTAGCGTAATTTGGTCTTCAAGGTTGTTTGACCATACATTACCTCGTTGGTCAGTACAGGTTTGTGAAGGAACGGTGAGGCTGCAGCCTGGAACATGACATGTTTAAAATGGGATAAGGAGACTAGTCCCTGCTATAGGAAACTAGTTTTTCCAGCAATGATTCAGGACCCCTGACAGAGAAAAAAACCGCACTGTTTATTGTGCTTTGGGCGATTTTAGTCTTTGCAATCAATATATGAAATATACTATCATAAAAGAGAGGACAGTACCTACTTTGTCATCCAAGGCCCTTTTCACAGACTGTTTTCACGATTTCGTTTTTACGTTGGTCTAAATGTAACGCTAAGTTCACCATACGAATGTTAGTACGTGCGTGATACCCATATAATCTCAAAACGGTTTTAATTTAATTTAGTTAATAGGTTTTCTAGGAACAGTTAATATGGTTAACGGACTGTACTGTAAATTGGAAAAAGATAATTGACTGGCTGTACTATAAATTAGTGTAGTGTTTAACTCGTATGATTTACAACTAGTTTTGACAACAAACTAGAATATTCCAAGGTATTATTTATGACAGTTTTATGAAAAACAGGGTCATACAGTTTTGACTTTCTTTAATTCTATTTTTCAAAGTATCTGTTATTCTGGAATCAACACAAGAATCGTAAGTAGGAAAACTTACTTTGGGTAATGCCGATAGGTTTTTTTGTAAGCGTTTAAACGCCTCTTATCCATGGCTTTTTTTTATTTAATTTCTGTGCGATTTAGCCAATCCACAATTCTTCCCATTTTAGACACATAGGCCTTCCTTTAAGTCACATTTTTACTGATACCAAGAAGCACATTACAGTAGTGTCCTAATTTCATTCCTGTTATGCGCAATTATCTGCGGATAAGAGATGATGTATGAGTACGATGATGATAATGATGATGACTAGTCATTGTTGCTGCTTTCATCATATGTCACTAATGCCACCGCTGCTGTCACGGCTAGCGATGAGTAATTTTAATAAACATGATGATGGTTGTCATTCAGTTTGTCTGCGGTCACTGCTACCAAAAGGGCTTACCAGGAAAGGCATTGGAGTGGTACCCACAGAGGTCAGCGACCATAGAGGAGGTAAACAGCATGTGGTGGGCTAAAATAGAAGACCTCAGAGGACAACGCATATTACCGTATGAAATGACCATGAGAGAGCGAATATGATATGGTCCAGCCATAGCTGGACGTTTGCTACTGGTTATTGGGATTCACGGTTGGAATCCCACAGGACGTCCCAGTTAATAATGCGGGTGTATTAATCATTAGCTAAGAAGAAGTACAAGCCATTGTGAGCCAGAATCATAGTCCAGAGTTGGAATAATTACTCACAACCCTCCAAAAATCGTTTTCGGATAAGCGAGGTTATTCTAAGTAACAGGGTATGTAAATGACAACGACGATAGAAATTATGAAGGTAATGATGCATGACGATGTTTGATGACATTGAGTATGCCTTCATGTTCTCTATAATCTCTACCACTAACCACTGATGCTACTGCAGCCACAAAACACGACACTGAAGTGTACAAAATGTATCTCATTATCCGTGATCATTGTGAAAAACGGGGTTCCCCCACTTTGTCATGGATAGGAGAAATGTCATTACACAATACATATATCTAACACATCGCTTTTTTACATGTTGTTTGTATTTGGCTTCACTCCTAAAACTCCAGCTAACAGGGTTACTCACTTAAAAGTTCAATCACCCTGCCAAAGGAAAGAATTCTTGGCATCCTATGCTTGCTGGTGCTGGTGCGTTTCTTCACAAGAGAAATCCCCAATGTAGCTTTAGTGAACATTCTGTGCTGGCCATTGTGCTTTTGCCTGTGCTGAAGGTCTGTTCAAACAACACAATTGTTCAGGACTCTATATAAATCCATCCATTTTCAGAAACCGCTTAATCCAATACAGGGTCGCGGTGAGCCGGAGCCTATCCCGGCAGACACAGGGCGCAAGGCAGGGGAACACCAAGGATGGGACGCCAGTCCATCGCAAGGCGCCTGGGGAAATTTAGTCAGTACGCCAATTAACCTGGCAGCATGTCTTTGGACGGTGGGAGGAAACCGGAGTGCCCGGCGAAAACCCACGCGGACACGGGGAGAACATGCAAACTCCACACAGAAAGGCACCCCGAGCCGAGATTCGAACCCGGGACCTTCTTGCTGTGAGGCGGAAGCGTTACCCACTACGCCACCGTGCCGCCCTCTATATAAATATAATTACAAAAAATTAAATGGAAGAACTTGCTGTAAAGCAAATAAAAAAAATCTGATTTTAGCAATTATGACAAACACGACAGCAATTTGCAATCTTTTTTATAGCTGAAGACTTGGCCATCCCCAAGAACTACACGATATATTAAATGTGCAATGCAACGTAAAGTAATCTTCATCATCATCATGCTATTATTATTATCATCATCAATAACCCTCAGCCTGGATCAAGCCATTGCAAAATAAATTACACGCCTTTTTAGAAATCAAAATAAAGATTTGCCCTTGCCATTAAGATGTCCATCAACTTGGCCCATAAAACAAGGCTAACTAAAGCTAGAGTTGAAACACTTAATTATCACACGGAGGAGGGTGGTAACATTCCACACAGCCTGGGGCCAAGAGCCTATCATAACCAGAATTTATGGTCAGACAATTGCAGCTTATCAGATTACTTGTCTGTTGGGCAACACTAGAGCATTTGAAAACGGCAAATGATGGCTCAACAAATGGTTTAAATTGCTGTTGCACAAGAACACAGATTATCACCATCAGCCGAACCCCCACTGCTGTGTTCAGGCGTCAGTGTCAACTTCATGTGGACATTTTATCGCAGTGAGATTTAGTTACATATTTCTGAACATTTTAACAATACAGAACTCTGTATGCATATATAGTACATTTCTGTATTCTATGAAATAATAATCTAAATATTTGAAATTTAGATTTCAATTACGGTATTGTACAATCTGACATA
Source organism: Geotria australis (assembly GCA_036362915.1). Lineage (NCBI taxonomy): Eukaryota > Metazoa > Chordata > Hyperoartia > Petromyzontiformes > Geotriidae > Geotria > Geotria australis. Next base: position 11,605,181 of record JAZEWU010000005.1, on the reverse strand, counting down.
ATAAATAAGACAGTATCCGAATATCACGTGATTATATACCATATTTAAATGGATAATTCCCATGCAATACGAAGAAAATCTGAAAGACATTGCGTTATATACACACATCATGCAGGTTTCCTGATCTTATCCATCTGTCATCAGAAACCGCTTAATCGTATACAGGGTTGCGGTGAACCGGACCCGATCCTGTCACACAGAGCGCAAGACAGGACTATACCCAGTATGGAACGTCAGTCCATAAGCAGGTCAATTAACCTAGGCAGCATGTCTTTGGACGATGGGAGGAAACCAGCGTACCCTCCAAAAACGCATGCGGGCAGAAGAAGAACTCCACATGTGAAGGCACCTGAGCCGGGAATTGAACCTAGAACGTTCTTGCTGTGGGGCGCAGTACTACTCACTGTGCCATCGTGCCACCTACTAGGAACTCCAAAATAATATAATAGGATTACTGTGACAGCCGTCATATGTCCAGGCGGTCGTAAGTCGCATATGTCGTAAGTCGAGGAGAAACTGTATTACTACCTCTCATACTATATTGCAGTGGTTCCCGTGGCTGTGGGAAGTGGCGCATGGAACTGTTACAGATACAAATTTTTCCTAGGAAAAAGCCACGTGTTTTATTGTCCACAATTATTTTTGAGAATTGATAGTGGTTCACAGGTTCACAAATGTTAGAACACACTGCAGTATGTACTGATGGAAAACGACCTCAAAAGAATTTCAAGATCATATTGAAAACCAGTATCAATCACAGCAAACCTTTACATTGATTTTAGTGCAAGAATAATTAATTTAATTCGCAAGATATATTAGGCAGTATTTTACAAAATACCATGGTAACAGATGATTAATTATAAGATTACATTTGTTTTAAGGGTTACCCCTTTTTAACAATGGCATCCTTTTTCTCCGACATATTTGAGCATTTTTTCCATCACTAAATAGCACAGCCAGAAAAAAAAATACTGTTTTGAGTTTACAACTTGAAAAGGCCATGAAAAGACCAAGGGGAATTCGTGTCAGCAATTCAATGCAGGTCACCATGGTAATGGTGCTTGGAATTTCCAGATGTGAATTCCTGATAGTGTTTTACCTGATGCCTTCACATTGGGTATTGTGAATTCTGTCAAGAGTTCTTTCTGACCAATGAATGTTCAGAGCCATCTTATATATTCCAAACAAATTTGATAAATCTGTGCGTTCTGATACCATGCCAACATAACACAACCCTGCCTTGCCAACAACAGCGTTTGGTGGGACTGAATTAAAATGTAGGCCAAAAGCAGGGCTCTTTTATTGACATTCCCAACATGAGAATTCTTCAGGCTGTGCCCACGATGCCAGGCTATGAGTGAGCGATTTAGAACTTGCCAGCTGAAAATTGCAGAGTATTTACAAGCTATTGAAAAAAATCACTTTGGCAAGCACAATGGAAATGTTATTTAGGTTAAGCTTTCAGCCAAGACACAGTATGCAAAAATACAACAAAACTGTATGTAACTTTGATATATATATATAAAATGTGCCGATTTATATACTGTATTTTCAAGTAAAACACACTGAAGGTCGCAATTTTTCCAACGTTTTTATTTTTATAGTCCAGTCACACTTTAAATTCAGCATAGCAGTGTAATCACACACTGCACTGATATTCATGTGGGTGGAATGCACTTCAATCTCACAGTACAGGGCCTGAACCATCACTAAAGGTAATTTGTCTCATAACATCTCAGACTCAAAACGCCAACAAAGTGGTGGCACGATTCAGACACCAGTTATGCCAACAACGTGGGAGGCGAAACATCGCAGAGAGATGAGGAAAACTCGACATGGCATTCTGAAAGAGCAGCTCTTCAGAGCAATTCTCATACATCACACCGTGAAAACCCACATCACGTGGCTGATTGGTAGACAGTGTTCAACGTGTTTGCTTGTGTATAACGGGCCTTGTAGATTTTCCCGCTAAACATTATATACAGTATAATTGCCCAAAACATGCTTAAAAAATAAGGTGTTATCTTTTGTGGCAATGAGAGAAGTGTTAAGATCTTATAACACCAAATGGACACCTTTTGCAAACGTTACAGTTTGCAAAAAGCCACACATGCTTGTGACTAGGCTATAAAGAAAGCTGTCTTTAGTGATGGGCCAATCAGTTTGAAGGACAATGCATATATTATCATAGCATTTGTTTTTGCCACAATCAGCTTAGGTACAGGCTTACCACACCCGCGGCCTTGCGGGCCAAGCCAGGTCAGGTCGGCCCAAGCTGATGTGGAGCCAAGCCGAGCCATGCCAAGCCAAGTCAACCGAGGGCCGGGCCGCGTCAAGCCAAGCTCCAAGACAAGTCAATCCAAGCCAAGTCCTTCCATGTGGGTGCCGACGCT
>JAZEWU010000005.1:11580246-11602752 GCA_036362915.1 Geotria australis | reverse complement strand
TATGGTAGAGTTGACAAATAAAGTTGAATTGAATTGAATATATGGATTGTTTCATTGCAGGACAGTGAGGGATGGGGACAGGCTTCACGCAGCAGTAGATTGATACTGGCCGATGGTGACATTAGCAAACGTTCTCCAGATTTAAAAGAACACATATGACATAACAGTGCAGTATTGTTTTAAGTTCGGCCCACATTGTGATGATTGCATTATCTGAAGTTTATCTGAGTACTGAGTATATCTTTTTACAAAGGCAGATTGCAATCACTAGATTAAAAAAAACAAATGTGAAAGGCAATACTTTCCAAGACTCCAAACACTTTTACCCTAGAAAGATGCCTCAGTCTGGTTATTTATTTTAGCTGTGGCTACTTCCGTCGCCAACTTTTCTTGTTGCTATAGAAACACAATAAAACAGGTCATTTAAAGCACCACAGAAGCAAAACAAAAATAAAATAGGAGACCCACTGACACAAACTGATATCTGTCCTAGCCAAAGTCAGCATGAAGTCACTCAGACCACTTGTGTTTTGAATGAGGCAACCTCATGTTGTTACTCTTCTGAGAGCACTTGAGTGATGGACATACGTATTCTTTTGAAAGTGAATTCCACTTACAGAAAAAAAAAGACCCGGAAGCAAACAACAGATGGCCATATTCGTGGATGGTTCCATCAATTCACACCTACCCAATGACATGCAATGCTCTTTATTATAGGTTCCACTATAAAAGTAAATGTAAAGGTGCTACCCCACAAATGTTTTGCTAAGACCACCAATGGTGGAGTAAGGGCCTCCCCACTAGATGCAGAGCAAGAGAGCCCCTCTAGAGCAGTGGTTCTTAACCTGGGGTGCACGCACCCCCTGGGGGTGAATGATGCCCTTGCTGGGGGTGCTAGACATGCCAGATGTTTGTACTTATTGTATTATGTATTGCATTGTATCATATCTGTATTTGTTAATAAGTGGTGCGAGAACATGTTTTGATAACCAAAGGGGTGCAGGCTGCAGTAAAGGTTGAGCCACTGCTCTCGATGGTATTTTCGCCCTACTCTTCCACACTGGCCAGACATGTTGGAAGAGAAGGGAGTACCCAACGTTTATCCAACCATAGGCAACTAACTGTGGTATAACCATTGACTGCATACTGCTAGGTGGACATAGGTGGGAGGGCTTGCCAATTGTTTCAACGGCAGCGCATGTAGGTCGGACCATTGACCTCTGGATTGCAAGCCCGGTGTGCTAACCATTACTCCTAGGGTTGACTTAGACAGTCGGGTATTTGACATTTGTGTTCGCGTGGAACGAATTGATTTGTACCAAAATGTGGTGGCTTTGAGTTGATTTTCATCACAGCATACAGCACAGATTTATAATCCTAAGCCGACTGAGAAATGTCCCGGTTTGGTGTGTGGGAAAGGTGACAGCCCTAATTATACCACAGTAAAATCCAAATTTAAAACACTGCATTCATTATTACGTTGAAGATCGCATTGCCGCTGACTGACTAAACTGTGCTTGCGAATTGCTGTGGTCTGGAAAGAGATGGCCAAAGTAAGCTAATACAGTACTGTACGGTATTACTGCTCCGCACGCATTTTCATGTCGGTTAAAATAGACAGGTTTTACGTAAGCCTCCTGAATTATTTTTGCCATTTCCAAACCGCAAGCAGAAGTGATGCCATCACTGTGAACGATGGCAGTCTCATGCAAAGCGTTATTGTGAAGACTGCATGCTGAGCTACTTGTACGGGATGGCATGTGCATTGTTATGAAGGGAGAGCTGTAATTTCTGTATACATCATGTGTACAATACATTACTGTGTAGTACTGTATGTATTGCTCAGTCATCTCAGTCAGTCAGCCCCTGGCACCTTGGTCTGTCCCTTGAGCTTTCAAGGAGCCCTCGACACTTCACGTGGCCTCAAAGTCCACCTGGCCTGGCACTTTGGGGACGTCACTGCCACTTAGTGCCGAATGGCGATTGTTGTTGTAGTTGTATTGCTCAAGCTTAGTGTAGTGTATGTTATGGGATGTCACATAACGGGAGATGCTTAAAATATCAGACAATATTTAATTGAACTTCAATGAGAATACAGGACAGTATATGTATCTGAAGGGATTATTTTCTTTGCATTACATATTTGAATAAATTGTGACCATCGTTACTTGTGAAATGTCCAGAGTTCAGTGATCGGTTTAATTCCCCACATTCTTTTTAGGCTTTGTGATATTTTAGAAAACTTTTATGGATTGTGATATTTTAAAAACTTGCAACAATGAAAACCGTAAACAGAAAACTTGTTAGCTGCAGTAATGTGAGAGCCCAATATCCTGGATCCTATTATCCGCCAATTTGCTCCACTTATCTGTAGGAAACATTTGCAGGTAACAGGAAGAATTTTACGTCGAATTCTCATTCACTGCAATAAACTACTTTTGTACTGATGTAGGTTTTCACAGTTTGATTCATGATGGCTGCTTTTCAAAGCTGTTCTTTCAGGATAGCCGTGTCGAGGGCTTCTCCCTATCTCCCTCGCGATATTTCGCCTCCCACATTGCAGGCAACTTCACTCAACGCCTGAAGAAATCATGAAAATTGTTACGTATGATTAAAAGCCATTCCACAATGAACTCTGGGAAAATGTATAGATTACGCATACAATTGGAAGAAGATGGCCTCTGGTAATAGGAGTTTTTTACAGACCGCACGATTTTTCGGCAAGTAATAGAAGTTGCGGGTAATCAGGTAACAGATAAGATTATTTTTTTCCACACAGTGCTGTGTCTACTGCTGAGATCTATGTAAAACGATTTGTGGTACTACCCCAGACAATATAGATTTCTTCAGCTATGAGAATTGCTCTTAACAGCCGCTCTTCAGAAGCCTGGTGATGTCTCCAATGTGTGAGCCATAAGAACCTACATCAAAAAAACTTGAGCCATAATTTCTGGCGGGCCACGTGATAAAAACTAGCACAACCTCTGAGACGTCGTATCCTACATCATATCTTAACGAAATCGTGTCATGTGGAACAGAGGCAATGCACGTCACACGGCGCAGTGATGTGATAACGCCTGTATACAACGGCTATAATCTCTCCACTGCTGCTCTCCCTCATAGTCTTACAGATAACATTCAGGGATATGAGTAAGGATAACCGACAAGTATACGCCAAACAAATACATGCACTAGGACTTCACCTTGCCCACACCATAACCCACTTCACCCCTCATCCAATTTTCCACACTCCAGATTCCTTTTGTAAAAAAAAAACTTGAGCTTCTCGATGCTTAAACGTAATTACAATTGTATGTAGGGGCAGCAATCACTCTTCCCTCATCTCCATCCAAAACCCTGACCCTGCCCAGTCCCTATGCACATCCTGCATTGCAATGTCTGCGCAAATTACACTAAATTGTATAATGAGCCGCAAGAGAACACAATGGTCAGAAACCAATACTAACAGTACAATCACTGTGTATGCCGTATCTCCATTAGTGTATCTCATTCCTCGGTACGTTTATATGAACGATAATGAACCGAGCCTTGTGTTCTGCTCAATCGCGTGTGCTCCGACCTGACCCGACACACGAGACGATTGTCATCTCAAGCACCGGACTGCCGAGCCGTGCCGTGCTCCGGTGTATTATACAAATTCATCCCGGAGACGCCCGCAATTACTCCGCCTCAAATGCCTCCCAAACAGCCCTGCCATGCCACACACTGTGAGCAGCGCCAAAACAGGGATGCTTCTGCCCTGGTAAGCACAGACGACGTCTGTATATACAAAGTGTCGTGGTCACACAGTGCAGTTTTGTACACACATCATTCACTAATACTGCCATTGCGCTTGAGCAAAGGGTCGCAGTGCCCTCCACCTCAACTGATCACTGGCCGCAGCAATCCACTGCAGAGCAGAGAGACCTGTGTCTGTCTTCATCTGGCACAGCCAGATATGACGAAGCTGGCCAGCTGGTTGCTTCCAAATGCCACTTGGTCTCAATGCGCGCCTCGACTTGACACAAAGCTGTAGTAGGGTGGCTATGATTGGGGTGTTCTCCAGCATTCATCATCCGCTCTGGTAGCTTGCATTCGGAAAATTAAAGTTCAAATCTAGACCGGGGATGCAACTCCGCTATTCACTCCACTGGGTTTGTGAATATAAGTACTGTGTGGGAAATAGACAGTATATGGACTCAACCTCACCATGGGAATGTGGAATACCAGCCGACAATTGTTTGAGCAGGAAATTGTTTGCGGATTTTTCCAGCACAAATGTACATACATAAAATTACAGTTTATCAGTAAGTCAGTGTCAGTGAGTCTGTTTTTAATGAAGCTGGAAGGAGCGGATGAGTTATGCAGCTCTTTTTAACAGTTATCCAACGGGGAGGGGTAACTAAGTTCCAACATCTAAGAGCACCGGGGCAATTTAGTCAGGACAATTAACTGACTTATTCGACTGCTGTAATCATCAGAGATCTGGTCACAAGTCTTTCAACGTAAACCTCACCCTTCAGCTTCGAACTGACAACTGTACTTCTTGTACACGGCTTGATGCACGATGGTTGCTTTTCAAAGCTGTTCTTTCGGGATAGCCGTGTCGAGCACTCCCTCTCTGTCTGTTTCGCCTCCTACATTGTAGGCATCCTCAAGCGTCCTGAGGTCCGAGTGTGGATGACGTTGAATGGGTTGTACTATTTATCCTGCCACGATGGTTTTCGTAGTAGTTCAGTCCTTTTAAAGTGCATTGTGTGTTTTAGGTTGTAGAATTTTGGAACGATGTTATTGTCCCTGCAGCGTTGTAAGAAGGCAAGATTCCACTACGTTTTCATAATAAAATCCTGTACTCGTTAAAGGCATGCCAGCCTATCAGGGTTAGACTCACTTTTTACTTGCCTTTTATCAATCATGACACACTTTTGTAACGAAGTTCAAATATTACGTACAATTATTGTATACATTACATATAATTGCAAGAGGTCACTCTTACTTGAGACCATCCTGGTCTCTTGAGCTCTCACCTGGTTAAACAAACTTTGGAATTGCTTTAAAAGAAAGTTGCTATGGCAGAGAATATCCAAATTTACCTGATGAGGGCCTCCAATAATTACAAGAGGCGCTTAATCAAACCGCTGGGAAGTGAGGTTTACGCTTGGCCAATTCAAGCCTGGCCATGACTATAATATGCCACTGCCAAAATTGTCGACATTGACAACCCTGGAAAGATGACAAACACAAAAATGTAAAACACTGTACTACTTGCTACCGAAGAGGCATCTGACCCAATATATTACGTAATTTCGTATACCATACTAACTAGTGTGGTTGTTGAATGCAGCTTACACTAATAAAGAGAGCACAATCTGAAATGTAAAAATGCACAGCTTTGCATGGTTTACGTATAGTATTTTTTGTTTATCTTTTTTGGCTTAAATTATATTCAGTAATTATTTATGCCATGCTGTTGTTTGTCGCGTTGTCATTTAAAAAAACAAACTTTAAAAGCAAGAGATTTTATTGCTGAGGCGAAGCTTTGCGCTGGTTATAATAATTCTACATGTGTGACTGGGTGAGGCCGCGTCAGGCAACCAACCGTTCTCTCACTGCGCGGGACAAGCACCCAAGGGATGCTCAGAAGCAAGCGCCTGGCACAGATCACCAGCTTGGCCATGTGCCAAAGTCAGAATGCACAAACGCGTGCTTTCACCCGACAGCTCACCCGCTTATCGACTGGTCTGAGAGGAGGGCAAACGCGTGTGTGTGATAAGTATGCCTTTTTTACACTGGCACAATTTGACGGCTTATTGGTCGAAGTTGGCAGTTTAACAAAATTACGCCACGTGCTATGTTTTGCCAACAAAGAGGGCTATTTTAAAACCGCAGATACAAAAGTTCAGTTTTTTTAGATCGGACAATTGTTTATTTTTGTTTGGCCTTGTTTGCTTGTTCTCAAGACTACCATGAAAAAAACACACATTCTACATTGTATTTTGTAACCACTGGATATGAATTGTTTATCACCTAATGATCCATGTCATTGTTCCAGCAATAGCTCAGGAAAGAATGCAGTGCAGTTTATCTAAAGCATTCGGTTTTACTATCTTCTGCTCTCAAAATAAAATACAAAGTGAGACACGCTAGTCTCTACGTATGCTTTACATTAAAAAAAAATAGCATTGTGGGCATTGTAAATGCTTAAAAAATGCATTGTAGGTATTGTAAATGGACACTCCAGTGACTGCATGTAGAAATGGGTGAAATATACAAAACTATATACGGCACATTAGAACTATTATCCATGACTTTATTACCCACAAATCATGCTTGAGAGAGGTGTAGGACTTTAAGAAACCCTTATTACCCATTGCCTTATTCTTCCTATTATGCAGTACAGTATTCACATTTTTTTCCCCCGTGGGTAAGTGGCATAAAATCGCAAATAATCTCACATATAATAGGATCCACGATATTGCTATAGTGCACATAAGAGGAAGTAACCAGACGAAACCAGAATAAGCAGTGTATGGGCTCTAAATACAACCTATTTATAGAAAAGGTAATTGACAGTGACGTTCAAATATATCATATAAACCGCTAATTATGATAATTATGATTGTTAATTGCTTTTCAAAGCTGTTCTTTCGGGATAGCCGTGCCAAGCACTCTCCCTCTTTTGCTCGCAACGTTTTGCCTCCCACGTTGAAAGCATCTTCGGGCGTTGAGTGTCTCCAATGTGGGAGGTGAAACGTCACAAGGGAGAAAGGGAGAGTGCTCGACACGGCTATCCCGAAAGAACAGCTTTGAAAAGCAACCATAATGAATCGAGCTGTGAAAACCTAGTCATATCATATCACCTGATTTGACTGTTACCACCACTGTCACTCCACCGCTTTTATACGGCTTGTCAGGATGAGCAATGAAACAGAAGACAGTGACCACTTAGGAGGGGAACAGGTTGTTACACCCACGTCATGGCGGTAAGTGTATGATGAGACCTTGGAAAAACGCGTGCCGATATAATAGCACAACAGTTGCAGAATAATCAGGGTGATGATGAAGGCAATGAAAACTCAGACGATGCGTGAAGACCATAGAGATAATGACGGTGATGAACAATAAAATGATGGTTGGAGATAATATGTGAAGCAGGACTGCGCTTTTACATTTTATTAGCCATGCATGATTTACCCATAGGCCTGCAGCCTTTGGATTGGTACATTTGCATGTGCCAATCAATGCATGCATTACTAAAATTCCACTAGACTTAATTGCTTGTTTGTGACTTAGAAAATTGCTAATCGATTCTGAAAACGATTACCATTTTACGTGTTATAGTTTAACGATCCTATTAACACATTTTAAAAGTGTGAAACAAAAAAATAAACAAAATGTCATTAGTTCGTATATCATTCTGTCATAAGAGCCAGATCTTCCTAAGAAGGTGGTAGGCTGTGCTCTGAGAGAGATCTTTGTTTGGCATCTCCCCAAAAGCTTTCCATAAGCAGCTTGGATGCTTATCTATATGCCAAAAGAATGAGCCACATTTACAAATCTTAGCACTTTGTAATGCTCTGAGACACTATATCACTCATATACGAACGTCAAAATGTTGGCATGTTTTGTCAACAAAAAATTACGTCCAAAATATTGGTTCAACTCTCAAACGCAATTCCACGAACAACAGACACGTCGCATTTTACGTTAATGAGTGGCCCTGTGTTCGCTGCTGAATATGGTGCCGCTTTAGTTCTGCCGAACGGAACTTTAAAATTGGATTTTAAGCAGGTACATTGCTTGAAACGAAGTTATAAAAGGACACAGGCTATGCTGGCAAAACGGAAAACTCCATTAATTTTCATTTGTGGAATATAATTTGGAAAAAGACACACTCATCTCTGTGACATAAACACAAAACCACAGTGTGTTCGTGCAGTGTTAGTCGGATAATCAACTCACTTGTCCCTCTAAGCCACCCATGCATTATCTAGCAGCTGGATGATCCTTGGCTGACAGGCGTGTGTGGGGAATTGTGGTCTGGCATGAGAGAACAGACCTGCATTGCCTGGCAACCTTTCATTAGCCAACCATAAACACAGAGCAGCACCTGGGGCCGCAGGCGAGTGACTTTGGAAACTTTGGACGCAGTAAACCAGACCTCGGCAAATTGAAAATCTTTTAAAATCTTATCTTGTAATCCACATGTGTATATACGAACTTATAGCAGCTTACACACCTGAACGAATCAAAAGGGTTGCAAATCCTTTGGTCACAACGTCACCATGTCCACCATATCTTCAAACATTCTCTTAGGACGCACGTTCTGAGAACGGAAATATGAATTGTGGTTTTGTAACATCTGGATATACTTACCCTGCTAGGTGTTTAATGTAACGAGTTATATGCTGTTGGTGCCGAGGTTTTAGATACCAAACCATAAGTGAACCACTCTTTGACAAGGCTACAAGCATGTCTCCAACCTTTATCAAATAAGTAGAAAACAACAAACAGAATACATTACACTACCATGACTACCTGAATAAAGGTCCAAGAGAAAGACATTACTACAAGTGCATATGAAACCTATTTCACGTTCTTATCTAAATATAAAGTGATGCATTTGTTTGAATAAATTCTATTTACATATTTCAACAGCTGAACTTTATTCCGGTGCTATTTCCAATATATTGTGCAAGAACCCTTTCTAGTCAACACAAAACTATTCAGTTGTCCAATTGTTATCACTCAGCTTTCACAATGTAAGGCTATTGCCAGAAAGGGTAAAACCTCGTATTTTCGACCGGTGTTTGTTATCCAATGTACGTTTTAAAAATAGGCCAATATTGAAAAAGTTTGATTCGGTATCCAGGGAGTGGTCGTTGTGAGAATTTCACATTTTGTACAAGTCTCAACGATGAAGTTACAGTTTTGCTAACCCACAATACTGTGTAGCGTTGTTTTAATAATAATACACTTGTTAACATAGGAAAGCCTCTCTGAGTCTCAAGGAGGGTCCTGTCAACTTTCCGTGGTAGGGGGCGATGTTGCTATTTGTAATTCTAAAAGAGTAATTAGCAGATTTTTTTTTTTATTGGGATATTTGGCTACTACCAGTAATATTCTAAACGTTTTAGCTATAGGAGGAAACCGGAGAACCTGGAGGAAACCCATGCTGTACAGGGGGATAATGTACACACTCAAAAGTGAGCCTCTTGTGACACACTGCACTAAAGCAGATCGTTACTATCAACAGGTCACATGGGTTATAATTAATTTGTTAATGCTAAAATAGACAGTAATATTAAAACCGCAAGGTGATCGTGTGACAGGGCATGTCACGCACTGGGAATGTGCAGGCATGTTGAACAAAGTCTGCCCAAGGTAGCACACAATTAACTAGCCAGAAGGCAATTAACCACATGACAAGCTGTCAAAATTTGGTGACTGTGTTTATTTAATAATAATAATAATAGCATTTATATAGCGCCTTTCACCCGAGGGTCACAAAGCGCTGCTACGCTGACAGAGAAAAATCAATTTGGTATTCTATAGTCAAGAAGTAAAATATGACCCGGTTACTATGTTGTGAAATGTAACAAGTTGTCCATAGATTATATGGGGGTTGTAACGAAGCATCAGTTCCATCCATCCATCCATTTTCTAAACCGCTTGTCCTGCTGAGGGTCGCGGTGGCAGCGATCCAAGGAGAGTGGACCAGACATCCCTTTCCTCAGCAACAGATTCCAGCTCTTCCTGGGGAATTCCCAAGCGTTCCCAGGCCAGTCGAAGGATATAATCCCTCTAGCGTGTCCTGGGTCGGCCTCTAGGTCTCCGCCCAGTGGGCCGTGCCTGGTAGACTTCCCGGGGGAGCCTTCCAGGGGGCATCCTTACCAGTTGCCCAAACCACCTTAACTGGCTCCAATCAATCCGAAGGAGCAGCGACTCTATTCTGAGGTTCTCCCGGATTTCTGTGCTCCTCAGGAAGTGAGCCCAGCAACCCTGCGGAGAAACCTCATTTCTGCAATCCGGTCATCATTTTATGAACTAGTACCAATATCTAACAAGGAGGGTCCATGCCTCTAAACATTGTCAGTCTACCAGCAAATTCATTCCATTATCCGCATTATTTGCTGATACATTTGCGAATAACATTGTAGGTACAAGAATCATCTGCAGCATCACTGTTTTATTCAATAAGCAAAACTTCTTAAACGGAGAAGCCTGTGTTCAATAATTATTCCACAATTTAGTAGCGTAATGTACATTTCACGTGGTCAATGCATGCATGGTGGAATCGTAACACTATACAGTGGGATTGCATTGAATGCTTAATGTTACGGTTGGCACGGTAAACAAGATTTAACTAGGGTAATATGCCACAGGCAAAGAGCTCTATTTAAATTACTGTACATACTGTATTACAGAAGAACCGGCTCTCCAAGTGTCATCATAAAGAAATTGCACATTGGACTCTTAAAGTTGCATAGGTAAAAACGTGGAGGTTGCAGCCTTTATTTCTTGCTAATTCCACAGTACTGGCCAAAGAGGGGGCGGCATGGTGGCGCGGTGGGTATTGCTGCCGTATCACAGCAAGAAGCACCCGTATCCGCGTGGGTTTTCGCCGATCACTCCGGTTTCCTCCCACAGTCCAAAGACATGCTGCTGCATTTGTTAATTGTCCTGCTGGCTAAAATTGCCCCCGATGCCCGATGATGGACTGGCGTCCCATCCGGGGTATAGCCTTGGCTTGCGCCCTGTGTCTACCGGGATAGGCTCCGGCTCACCGTAACCCCGTACAGGATTAGGCGGTTTCTGACAATGAATGGATGGATGGCAAAAGAGCCTGCACTAGAGAACTTTGGAGGGTAATTTGGTCTATTCTTCCTCTATGGTTGGGTGTCTTTGAAGAGGTCGGTGTACCCAAACTTTTCACGGGGTGGTAAAGAAATGTCTAGCTCTATCTTTTTACGATACTGTAGTAATATCTGCTGTAATAATAAGCATATATATATAATATCCTCATTAACAGTACCCCCTTAGTCCTGTAGAGGGTCGCGGTGAGCAGAAACATATCCCGGCAAACACAGGGCGCAAGGGAGGGCTAAACCCAGTATGGGAAGCCAGTCAATCAGCAGGCCAATTAACCTAGGCAGTATGTTTGGACTGTAGTAGGAAACCCGAGTACCCGACGAAAACCAACGTTGACACGAGCAGAATATGCAAACTCCGCACAGAAAGACACCCGAGCCGGGAATCAAACCCAGGTCCTTCTTGCTGTGACGTGGTAGCATAACTTACTGTGCCACAGTGCCGCCCTGTAATGATATTTTAAAAATATATTTTTCTTGTTAATTATACATTATGGTTACACAGTACTCCGGTGAATTCCATCGTGTCACTCGTGTACTGTTTTTTTTTTATATAAAGTAATTACAGTACCGTATGTAATTTAAGACCAAGTACTCTGTAGAGTACTGAGTTATGTTGTGAGCAGAAGAAGGTAGTACAGCAATATGTATTGTACATTCGTACTTCTATGCTCCCACCTACAGCAATACTGCCTGCTTTTACAAACCCGTAAGGACCAGTGACAAGCACTCTGTGATGTACCGATTACTCCCACGACCTGCAAGCCATGGAGAGACCCTCATCCATGCAGCAGTGGATTGACATGGCTAGTACACGTACATGCTCTTTCTATCTTTGGCTGACAATTAGCAATCCCAGTCACGGCATTGCCTGCAAGCGCGAACTTCATGAGGAAACGCTACACGTGACAGCTTCCAAAGCTATGTTCCAAGCATCTTGGACACTGACCTTATTGCATTACTGCACCCCTTGAATTCTGAAACCATTATCCCTGAAACTTATTACAAAAATAGAGTCCACGGTTTGCTTTGCACTGTTCTATTTTTTGCAAAATCAACCATGTCGACCTTATAAAGTAACGTCGAAGCAAACAAGCAAGCAATACGCCCGCGTGACCCTATTCCCAATACACTCTGTATCACTGCTGTCCTCTCCTTCCCTTGGAGAAGGGAAGAATTGGAAGTAGAATGCTGGTAGCAATGAACATTTCTACACGCGTCCTGCACTCCTGCAGCATATCACCTTCCTGGCAGCAATGTGGCTACTTCTATAAATAAGTGTGATGATGCCTTTTCCCTGAAGGAGATCGGGTGCAGACTTTGATAGCTGATCTAATGGGTCTTCTGGTCTTTATAAGACGGTACAGTAATTCCCAACAAAGTTGAACGTTTTGCTTCTAGTCTGAACGATATTATTAAGGTGTACAGGAAATGTAATCCTTCTGCCAATCAATTGTATACCAACAAAACATGCTGTGTCAGTGATTATCGAATAACAATGGCTATATATACTGTAGTTGTATGGCTTATATAAATGCTTCATGTGGAAAACATCGTGTCCGTGTCTTAATGAGATCTTCCAGAAGATTCACTGAATACCCATGACGATGTGAGGTACACATTACCATTGTGTGTAAAAAAAAGTAAAGATACAGCCCTGCAACTGCTTTCCATGCTCGTGGAAATGTATCTGCAAGACAGGGCTTCATAGAGCCCCTGTAGATGGTATTTTATTGGTCTCATTTTTGCTTCTTTGGGCACTTTCCCGATTGTGTTATATTTTCTTGGTCAGTGTCCTGTTTCTGATTTATGTCATATTTGGCAACATCCATAGATTGAAAAATGTATTATTCTGACACATTGTATATTCACATAGAGACCCACAGGCTCACCACACAGAGAAACACAGATTCACACACAGACCCACAATCTCAAAAAAAATACGCATCTATCTGGCAGCAAAAGCTCCATAATTACATGAGTCGCTATGTGAGCGATTCCAAAGTATCGATTTCCAACATCGATTCCCGACATCGACTCCTCAACCTTCTTCCGGGTGTTTACTGGAATCGGATCCTACCACGCGGCTGCAGCGGAACCGGATCGTGAATATTAACTAGATGGGTGTGGTATTGCGTGCATATTAACTAAATGAGCTTGGCATTTCATGCAAATTAACGAGATGACCTTGGTGTCTCATGAATATTAACGACATGTGCATGGTATTGTGTGAATATTAACTAGATGGGCGTAGCATCTCGTGAGTACCTTCGACAGTGAATTAATATGTGGGCGTTATAAATGTAAAATTATTATTCTAACTTCAAGAGTCAACATTCCCAAGGCACTCCGTCGTGACCTCGTTCTCTTTCAATCATTGTTTTGATCACGAATAGTCTTCAGTAACTGCCCTAGATACTGTACACACAAAGAATTATTCACTGAGAATTGGCCCCTGTGACTCAGCACATCAGTTCTTAGGCAGTCCGAGCGTCGGGACCCTTACCCTCTGACCCTAGCCCAGACCCTTCACCCCTGAGCAACAGTGCAGAGAGAGATGTGGTCTGCTTTCACTCCCCCTCTCTGCCCCCAGGCATCAGGGAAATCGTGGCCCACTCCATATAAATTGCTTTATTTCATTCCATTTCCTTCCATTTTCAGAAACCGCTTTATTTAATTTTAGATATATTTAATATGACATTATGGAAAACTGAATTTGCGCGAAATCAAATTTGTTTCTAGAAATGAATGACTTTGAAAGCAATTTGCCTCCTATGAAAGTCTTAGTTGGATGCACTACTGATTACAATGGCTCCTGTATAGTTTGCCACACTTAGAGCAGCAGTGAGGGGGTTCTTTGCCAGCTTCGTGCAGGCTCACGTGCTGCATATTGATGATCTCTCTGCTGAGGACCTATATGAACCCTTTTAGAAAACGTGTCTTGCATGCATAGACTCACACGCACACTTGCGCGTGCAAATTTCATCAGTTGCCGATGTGCACAAATGTCGCACAGTATAAGTACGTGTATTTCAGGTTCCAATTGTACTGCTCTACTGCTGCTCAGTATTAATAGCATAATTATTATGCAGTACCTGCGTATTGTATTTCCATGTTTTCATTAAGCCAACCTGACAAAGGAAAACAATAGTGTTTTTTACTGTAGGGATTAATATTAACAGGTTTGTGGTCTGCGTTATTAAAATTGAAAAGCTAAAATGAATTCATCCAACTTGAAGAACTGGAATTACAGTCGTCATCTGGCATCCATGAAAATACATACTACACCACAAGCAGCATTTCATATTTCTTAAATGTGCTGGAGAGTATTTAGGATTTAACATTCAGCAGTTGTCAACCCGTGGGGCATACCCCCGAAATCATTCCAGTGGCGACGCAGGCTGCTGCATGGATCCCGTGCAGGAGAATGTATTCATAAACAGCACAGTAGCCTCTTTTAATACTACATGATGAGACAAATAAGTGATCTTTGGTGGGGCGTGTCGATGGCCAGGGGTCGAAACGAACGATGGAGTGAGTGGCAATCAAATGGCGGGAACACACCCAAGAGAATGTCCACCGCAGCCACATCTATGTTGCCGAGCGACTCATGAACGCATGTAGAGATGTGTCAGTGCCATACATGGGACTGGAGTGAGGGGGTACGGGTGCCAGGGGTCTTGACTGGGGAGCCACCATTCCAAAGAGGTTGCACATTACTCACTGAATTAAAGGGTGTCTGTCAGTTGATCACATTGTCAGTCGGTCACATTGTCAGTCGGTCACATTGTCAGTCGGTCACATTTGCTTAAATTAATTTTGGTGACCTAAGACAAGGGGACCACAACGCACTTCTTCAGAAACTGATGATGTTTTGTTTTTCATAACGTACAAAGGCTACATGCTTTGTACACGTGTACATGTGTTGCTGGAAACGTACGTTATTTCAGCCTGCGCTATTTTTCTGTTATGATGGACAATTTGTCGTAACTTAACGATTTGATCTACTTCTTTGCGATTCTTCAAAGCACGATGGTCAGCCTCTGGACATCGTTGTCTTTCAGCTCGGCTTCGAAGTCTTTGGTAGAATTCGCAGGCAACACCAAGTATTACCTGACAGGGATCGCGACGTGAACGCTTGATTAAAGGGTGGATACATATCAAAAAGGCCACCTCAATGAATACAACGTGTACTATTCAATGAATAGAGTCCTGTAGTGTAGTGCAAGCTATAACAAAAGTCAGGTGAAATATTATTCTCTAGGGTATGAGACATTCCGAATAGCACAGCAGCACTTTCAACTGCAAAGACTGCATTAAAAAAGTAACGGTACTATACCAAAGGAAGTCACAATAATTTTCCTTATGTAAACGCCTTCTTTAACATTCTCCATGCATACCTTCATGAAACAGAGAAGGCCTTATATGCAAGTGCCCAGCACACACCTGAATTAAGGGCTAATTACAGCCTGACACTGTTGAGCAGAACTTAAAGCAATGCTGGTGTCATTAAAAATAGCAGTTGCCACAGTGAGCCATGGTATATACTCCACTGTAATTCATTATTACAACTTGTCTCAACACAGCCTCTGGCAGTCTATGCTATGCTGCAGAACTGTGAACCCATTTGCCCTAGGACTTAGATTAAATTTGCCTATCAGCCCAAGAGATATCTTAACCTTGAGCAACATCGCGGAAACCAGCTGAGTCTTATTAGCGAAATAAATGCAGTAGAATACTATTGCCCTACTGTTCTACTTATCAGTGCAGAACTCTACAGCAGCGTGTGTATGTTAAACATTCGAGACTGCAATACCGTGACACCAATTCAAAAGTGCTGTATTTCAGTACAATGTTATATTATTGAATCACATAATCAGTTTGATTACAATACTCTCAATGTATGATTCATGTGAATAAAATGGCTTTGAATGTATTCATGTATTAATATATTATGTGTTTAATAGCTTGCCCTCAGCTTCCTTAGAATCATTGTGAGTTCAGAATGCATAACGGTGTAACATTTTCTATTTCTGTGCTTATTTGAGTGATATTCTGCATAAACAAATTTAATATTAAAACACCAATGCCAAGACGATGACATTAAAAGTAAAACATGTTCTGAAGAGTAGATTTCTGAATATGGATTTTTGTTTTGTTTAATATGTTAAATCTTACAATGTTGTATTACAGTAGTTACGGTAACAACACAATTGCCAACTTTCTGACCGTTAAGCGTTTTGCCACTACGAAACCTCAACAATGAAGCTGTCATCAGGGTCAAACACAGCTTTTACCCATGATAGTGCTGTATAATTGTTTTTTCTCTGGCTGCATTATTTGGCATGTTGTGTCTAGACTGCATGGGTGGGTTGTGGAGGTGTGCTGTGGAGGATGTTGGCACCCGCAGGCAGTCTCAAGGCTTTGGCCTAGACACAAGGTTACCTGTGTTCTGCCAGAAAGATCTACAGCAAAAAAAACCTCTCTCCAAGGCTCAGACGCTGTGGAATGTGTAGGGCTAATTACGGTGAACGCCAGAGTCCATCATTGCCAATGAAAAAATGCCACTTTTATGGCGAACCAAATTGGTGATGTGTAATATACATACATTTGCAGACATATCTTAGTGGTAAAGATTGAATTACTTGTACGTTTAATTTGATAAATGCACACAGGCACGAACTAGACATGGCAGTCAACGTACTCTGTACAATGTACTCTGCAGTAGTGTTTTAGGTTTACTTTATTGGAACGCTGCAAATATTTGGCCGTATACAATATGTATTTTTAATCAGGCTATAATCAAATGGAAAATATGCCAATGATCAAAAATATATCAAGGAAAAAATGAGGTTACCTTAAGTAAATGTTAACATAAAGTTCAGTTATATTAAATGCCAGGGCGGATGTAAATTGCATGACTGAAAAATACAATATTACTCTGCAGCTAATAAAGATTTGTTTTTGACGCAGTGTCCATAACACCGAAGCATCTCATAGTGCTTTATACCCATTAAGAGGTTTACATACCAACTCATCTCAACAATTTGAACGGGCATCTCCAGTGCCAGCTGTTGTTGTGGGCAAAAAGCAACCCAGTTCCTGGCCTGCAGACAGGCATACATCCACATGTGGGGAGAAGTCATTGCTATATGCGATCCCTTTTGAATAATGTGCATATAATTGATCAGATTTTGAAATCATAAAGCCTGTACACAATGGCCTACCTTTCTTGAACGATGTCACAGTATCCTTGACATCCACCGTAAAGCACACGAACCATGTTTTATGATGACAATATCCGCTGTATTAACTAGGATGGCCACCGGGCTCGTATCGCGAACTTCTACAACGAGTGGTAAATGCACTACAGCTGGACTACGTCACCAGGTCATATCATTGTATCTTTGATTATGAATCATGGCCTCTAATGCACCAAATTTGGAAAAGCAAAAGATTAAAACCTTAATTAAAATCAAATCAGATTAAATGCAATCAGATGAAATGCAAGTCCAAACATGGATACATGCACTAATCTATCTGCAATGCACACTATATCATTGTACAATACTACATCTATATATAATAGGGCTAGGCATTCATAAGGTCACTGATAATATCCTGGCCTCTCACTGATTAATAATAATAATAATAAATAATGCATTTACATTTATAACGCGCACATATTCATTCACTGTCGAAGGTACTCGACGAGAGAACGACTCAGAGGCGCGAGGAAAGCACAGAGAGGCAGAGGAGACAGCCAGGCGGTTTGCCGGCGCCATATTGGCACACACTGCTTCCTATATATTAGGATGTTATTGGTCAATTAATTAATTCGTATTTTTTAAGTTGTGGGAAGAAACCGGAGAGCCCGCAGGAAATCCACGCAGAACAGGAGGAGAACACACAAACTCCACACAGAAAGGCGCCCAAGGCGGAGATCGAACCTGCTCGGGCAAGACCATTCTTTCTGTGAGGCCAGTGCAATATAAAGTTTGCAATGCAACGTTCTCTATACATATCTTTGTACTCTAAACCTAATGCACAGTATGCTTAAACGGTTTTTAAACGTTGACAACTACAATATGGTCTTGTAATGACAAAACAAATCAAGTTGCTACAAAATAAACTTTTATAACAGTAAGCTATTGAGGGGATTTGTTTAAATAATTACAAATTCTGGAATCGGCATTACCTAAGACAGATAATGGGCACTCGTTTTAAAGGGCAAGTGAGGTGAAATAGACCCAGCTCTGGAGACATGAGCTGCGACCACTTCACTCACTAAGGTATTCACCACAGCTAAATAGGCTGTTTTTAAGATGGTCCTACTGACCTGCCATCATACAGAGTAGTTGATCTTAGATGAAAAAGATACAAGGGCTACTAAAATCCTACGTTCATATTTATAAGTGACGAGAAAAACCCGTCATAACAGAATCATTGGGGGTCAAGGTAGAAGCGTTCACGTCGCGATCCCTGTCAGGTAGTACTTGGTATTGCCTGCGAATTCTACCAAACACTTCGAAGCCAAGCTGAAAGACGACGATGTCCAGAAGCTAGCCATCGTGCTTCGAAGAATCGCAAAGAAGAAGAACAGAATCATTGTGCTGGCTGAAAAACTGAGTCTCCATCAATACGTAGAAATATTCGAAGGGCACACAGCCTTTGTGCATATGCAAATACATCGAGCATTTGCTAAAGAAGTGCATTGTGGTCCTCTAGTCCTAACTCAGTTGGTCACATTTGCTCTAATTTATTTTGATGATGACCTCGGACAAAATGCACTTATTCAGGAAATGATGGTTGTTTTTGAATATGCACAGAGGCTCAGTGAGCTTTACACATTTGTGTGTATTGTTTGCACCCTTTGTTTACAGCAGAAGCGCTGAGCAAACTACCATTTGTCCTTGCTTTAATATAAAACACGTTTCCAGTTGTCATCCGATTGCAGAGGACAGTACATGAGACAGGGTGGATAATTATTTTTGGGTAAAGTCTGCACGATTCTACAAGTGCCGAGAATGGACGGTTTGAAAATTCATTTATTAGGAGTGTTCAGCATTCAGCAGAAGTACACGCTCTGCATTACCTATTATACATTCAAAGCAGCATGCCAAGAGTAAATTGCAGTTATGTTTACTTCATCTTTTGCAGGCATTCCTAGAAAACATACTCTGTATCCTTGAATGGCATTTAACTAGGTCCATAAATTATAATTCCTACCGAACCTGCATGCAAGCTGGGACACGGGGTAATGTGAGGATAAGTTTTCCTTGGCTGTCAAATAGTTATGCTCTGCTAAATCCATTAATGAAGCAATGTTTCATTTTAAATAAGCCAGTATGCTTGATTTAAATTAATACTATAATAACACAGTAAGTACAATGAAACTCCTGTTATTTTTGTGGTCCTATTATCCTGACTCCTTATAACCACGGGGTCTGGTACATCCACTATTTTATTCTATAATCGAAGGACTGGCCATTCTATGTTGTGATCTCATTAACCAGAATATCCACGAATGCGTGGACGTGAAGTAAAGTCTTGCTCCATTGTTATCCGTGGCATATGAGGACAACAGCAAAAGCACAGTATGACAATACATTCATTGCACTAACTATAACGTCTGAAAATGTGTTTATAATTATCTGCAGATGAAACCAACGTTGAAGATTTGATGGTTGACTGTGATGGTTGTGGATAGAGATGAAACGGTACTGTTTTTTTCATCAATGCCTCCTTCACCAGCCACTACCACAATGACCACGGCCAAGCATACATGAAGATGATGCAATGGTTACTCATTGTTGTCCTGCCAAACAATGAGCTTTACCAGGTCGAGCATTCAAATGGCATCAACGGAGGTCAGCAACCATACAGATGAACAGTATAAGGTGCTGAGAATTGCTCTCGATAAACTAATTTACAATACGACGTCAAGTTAATTGTCAAACGGTCACCTTAATTACGACTGAAACATGGTCTGGAACAAACAAGAAAAATAAAAAGATGCGGTGTTCACCACAGGAAACGTCTCTTTCTGACGGTGTTCTCATTTCCTTCCTGAACGTAGGCCAAGGAAAATCCGGGAACTCCTCATTATTCTGTGAACGTAGAATATGCACGACGGTATTTCCCTTCCCACATTTTCCACGTTTTTATGATTTCCTTCTATAAGTATATATTTAAATATTACTACGAAAAAATGTAAACATGTCTTAAATATAAGTAGAACAGTTTGATGGAAAATTAACACAAATTGAACACAAATGAACACAAAACACAACAAAGCAGTAACAGGCTAGACCTCAAACTTAAGCATCATGCACCTTAATATTTCCTACAACAAATTATAGGAAATATTAAGGTAAATTTAATCGGGCCACTGATGATAACAGTTATAACAGACCAAAGACCTCCCGCAGATAATAGGAAGCAATAAGTTAACTGACAAGATTAATTATCTTGTATTAAAAAGACATACTCTTACGTTTTGCACCAGTTGCAATATAAGGGATGCAAACTACAGTACAATATTGCCTTCACTCTGTCAACAGAGGATTAAGCGTTGTTAAAAAGAAGCACTGTGATGGACTGGCGTGCCATCCTAAGTATAGCTTTGCCTTGCGCCCTGTGTCTGCCGGGATAGGCTCCGGCTCACCCCGACCCTGTACACTAGTGTGCAGGATTAAGCGGTTTCTGAAAATGGATGGATGAATGAAAAAGAAGCAGTAAAAACAAAGGGGACTTCTTTCATGATAAAATTATCACTTGTGCTCTAGAGATTTTAGGTCTGATCTGGGTGACCTGTGTATGGCCACCCCCACTCTGAATCACTTCCCCTTTCCCGCCCCCCGTGAAAACAAACTCTGCTCCGTGCTGCTCACTTCTGCTTGGTCCCTCCGCTCTCATCACCGACATCTCGGCCCAGTAATGCCTTCTTTCTGTCCTCACCTTCCTACCCTGTGGTCTTTCTTTCTTCCTGCTGTTCACCACGATAGTTTGTTGTAACGTTTCTATGTTTGTTTTATCGCAGGAATCCCGCTTCTAGAAGTCGCAAGTTTGTTGGCTATTTTCTGCTGAAATAATAACCGTCTATCTATCATCTGTTTATCTAAGAGCCATGCACTGTTTGTTTGTTTTGCGGACTTCCATCCCGGCATCCATTCCCTATCCCAGTCATTTAGTGCTGTCTGCCCTTTTGTGCAACTGACTCTTCCCTCTTCCCGTGGTCTGCCACGGGGTAAAACGTTTCATACCGCACTAATGTGCACCGATTTTCCATAAGCTGTTTCTGGCAACTTCTGCGTCCTAAGAATACATTTGTTTTCAGTGCTTTACTGCTTGTGCAGTGGCCTTTAAATTCTCATTATGTTGCGGTGCCGCGGGCTTTTTTCCACATTAGGTTTATACCTCATAGATGACCTTTCTTAACCTACAGTTGCAACCCACAGTCATTTGTTAGAACTCTACACTCTTATTATGCATTTTAGGCACTTGTCAAACTCAACACGCTTGCATTGTCCGCCAATTTTAATTTTAAAAGGCAGAAATATTAATATATTTTTTAAACTTGGAAAGGACAGCTATTCCATGCTCTTCTATGACTTGGGTATTTTTAGAGCACGTTAAAGCTAGACGCCTAATGATCAGAAAGTAAATATGGGTCAGATTAGGTGAAAATACATCAAATCAACATCGTGCTCCAGCAATGCATTCCACAGCTGTTCCTAATCCGACTCAATTACCCGGAGGTAGCTGCAACTTATTTTCAGGTTTTTTCTCCTCTTTTTAATATAAGTGAGCTGTACAACTGGATTTTATTCCAGGGCATGGGGTCCTTTTTTAATTACCATATTGTATGCTCTTTTATGTTCACATTGTGTTATTTTCTTTTACTCAGACATTTAATTAAACATAAGTGTAAACCGCACTATGGGCTCATAGAGAGCAGTTAATTTGCCTCATACTGTAAGCGTGGAGCAAGTTGTAAAAAAAGTATTCTACATAAAGCCAGTTGTACTGGTTCAGATTATAATTGTTGTTTTACATTAACACAACACATCCTGTACTCACAGTTGAACACACATATGTTAATTTGTGTGGTAGTTAATAGTTGGCAAACAGTAACATTGATTCATTGAATTTACGGTAAATAAATGATAACAGCAGTGATGGGGTCATTCCCATTAATCCGAGAGCGAACTCAAATGGGAAAGCTCCCAACAGCTGTTTCTGAATCCTAAAGTGTGTTTCTTGGGGGGCAGTATAAATTCTTGACAATATACCCGAGACATTTAATTTATTACACAACAATAAATACAATACCATATATTTGAATTTTTAATCCATTTGTTTTATGGCTGAACAATGAGACTTCTCGTTTTGAGGATTGCTGTTTCTGGACAGCCATGTCAAGCGTTCCTCCTCTCTCTTTCACGACGTTTCACTTCCCACGTTAGACGTATCATCACGGCAACTCCACACTGGCAACCCATCCACCAACGCATCACTTACAAAAAAGCAATACTATCCCACGGCGCTCTCCACACAGGTCACCCTAACTAGCTCGCATCGCTACTCCGGCCACTCACCTCAACACAATCCCGCACTCTACGCAGCTCATCAC
>JAZEWU010000005.1:11566303-11579393 GCA_036362915.1 Geotria australis | reverse complement strand
CCCCCCCCCAACACAATACACTAGACTGTGTCTGGGCAGCAAGCAGTACTTGGGCATTCAATGCCCGTTCTCATTGATCGCGCCTCTCCGTGTGCGTCAAGGGTGACGTGGCAGGATTCACCGGCAGGAAGCTCGGCGGGGTGTGTGCTCGTTCCCACGTGCGCAGGCCGTGGGACGCTCCATCCACAGAGCACGTTTCTAATGTGGCTTGCAGATAGTGGCGTTAGGGGGGACACGGAATCCGGACCTTCAGTGGAGACGCAGTAGGATGTTTCATGGGGATGGAAATGTGTGTTTAACACTGTGTACTGACGTCAAACATCCACAATTGCTCGTCTTGTTCCATTTGTTGTTTATCTTGTCCATCTCTCTGTCTGGGTAAGCGTCCCTTTTTAACCCATGAAAATATGCTAGGGTGTTTTGTTTTTCTTCAAACATGATTTTCAATACGATTATGGATTACATATATAGTGGACGCCTATGTCTTTTGACTTGCGAAAGTCTTCCATTTATTGTAAAAGTAATTAACACGCCTGACGATTTGACCGTTTTCCCCACACTGAACTTATTCTGCCTCTCGTTAAGAGCCCACACTCATGTGCAACGCATTGACATTTATTTCAACGGTGTGGACCACTTTGAGAATATTGTACTATGGATTCAAACTAGAGCCCACACATCTCTACGGAGCCAATCAAAACATTTTGCCAGCAAAACATGCAAAACGCTGCATGCAATCACTATATCCAACTACGTATGCATGGGCAGGTATAATACTGTTCTTTTTACAGCACATACTCTACGCAGTGCTCTACATTGCAGGATCCTGAGAGATGGTGGCAACTTGCGGAAGCCATCATCCAGCAGTGGATTGACTGTAGGTCATTGACGAGGATGATGAATGGCATCAAAATGGTACATGACCCTAAATAGTATAGGCATGTCTCACTTCCAGTGTGGTATATTTCCAAGTCAATTATAAATCACTCAGTAAAAACGTGTAGGTGCGTGCTTCTTCATGACTCACTTAAAGTACGTAATAAAATGCATCAGTATTGTGCAAGAAAAGAAGCGTACACTGTGCACGTTAGTTATTAAATGCGCTCGTGATTGTACTGTTTATCATATGATGACAAACAAACACTGCCAGCATGTAATAGCGTACAGTATTTTTACGGTAGCCTTCCAACAATGTGATGTATTTTTCCATGAGCGCGTGGCAGTGACTGTTTAAACGCCACAATAAAGATTGGCAATGTTTAACTTGCTGGAACACTGTGAATATTATCGATTGCGTACATTCCCATCAAATAGTATGCGGTATTATATTACCTTGAAAGCGCAAGCTGAAATCGTGGGTTATATATGTATCTAAAATAATGACAGGCGACAAAAACGTGTTATTGTCAACGCACTGTTTAGATTTTTTTTTTTAGAAAAAACCCACCACCGACATAATGGCTATGTTGAATCATCAGCCAAGCATCACGCTCTGTAAAAAAAACCCCAGTCAACTTGAAATTCACAATTAAGGATACAATAACCTCAGCTGTGCAGTCGATCAGTAGCGTAGACTTTGTGAAAAAGACAAGAGTATCGCAGCTGAAAGCCGCTCTCTGTACGGACACACGCGCTCCTACTGCACTAGCAAGGTGCCCCCAACCGGCAGCAATGCTGACAACAAGCCGACACTGATGACGAGACTCACTCATCTTGCCAGAACGGACAAACTGCTTAGCGTCTGTAGTTTACAGCACCGTTAAAAGGCTGCGTGTGCATTATAAATGTAGAAAAACAAGTACACCGCGCTGAAAGACGTTGGCTGTAAATTTACAAACGTCGTGTTCCTTTGTAGACATACTGTAATGAAACCTTTCAGAAGGTGGGCGTAGGGCCGGACACCTTGCTTCCAAGGGGGTGAATGCTGTTGAGAGTACTTGAAAATAATAATCCTTAAATACAATAGTAGCGTATTTACTGCACTGTATACACCTTCGCATACGGTAAATTGCAGATGATGAAAGAGTGTGTCAATCAATGTGGAATGTGTCTGAGAGGCCGTGTGCGGAGGAGATGGAGTGACGAAATCAGCTCGCGTGCAGGTGCTGGGCGGATAACATTGTTATTAACATCGCTGGATCGAGGGAGATCACGGAGGTTTGGGAAAGCCACCATCCAGCAGTGGATCGACCAATGCTGACGATTCTCTTGTAACATCTTCACCAAAAGTGACAAGAGCAGACACTACGAACGCATCATACCGACTGCGGCAGCAATCCACCAACGCGTTGCCGATTGAAAACACATTTCCCGATAGCACCCGTCTTCATTCACCCGTGTATACTTTTAGTATGCGCAGTAAATGCTAGGACTACATATAGTAGCATGTCTGTATTTAAAACAGTTTTTTTCACAGTAGTGCAATATACCAATCTTCTTCTTTGCGATTCTTCGAAGCACGATGGTCAGCGTGGGGAAGTATGGTCAACCGGCCCCCACCCGACGCCCAACATGGGAATTGATCCCTTCAGCCGACAGCAGATTGGCAAAGGACTGTGCGTTGTTATTCTTATTGTAAATCACGGCACCCGTGGCTGGATGCATGTATTTTTAAACATGAATGCAGACATGGCTTGCAATCATCTCTACGGATGCGACACACTCTGCACTAGTACCTTCTTGCGCAAAAAGAAACAATTGACAAGTTGCCTAACACTACTCTGACCTAGCTCAGAGCATTCTCATAATCCACGTCGCATTGTTTGTATTACATTGTAAAAAAACACACACACATGCGCGTGCTTCCGCCACCGCCTAGGGATGTAATGATTCAATTATAGACTCAATTATTTTTTCACTGTGGCGAATGTCCCGACCACGAGTGGCTCTGGTCCGCGTGGACCCGTTAGTGCAATATTTCACACGCGATTACAGATGCACGTGTCGCGTATCATCATCGGCCACAATAGAGACTTGCCCGTACCGTGTCGTTAGTGTGGAGTAGTTTTCCCACAATATCAGCCTCTCAGTGATATGAATCGGCATTCATCGATACATCTGGTGGATCGGTGTGCGCTATAATGTCTGAACCGCCTGCTTTTCATTGTCTTTGCCGTTTTCTAATATTGGACGTTACAGCGCAATGGTTAAGCGCAGCGCGCTTCTAATCTGGCGACTTAAGTTAAATTTCCGGCTGTGACTAACATTACTGGCAAATGCTATCGGAACCAGTCGTGGTTCTAGTCTCTCCCACTTCACCAACCCGCACTGACCAGCGTGCTCCATTAAAGAACAATCCACATTCACCAACACGGCCTCGAGGGAGCCCATCCAGCGGTAGATTCACAAATTGCGTAAAATAATAATTAATATCATCGTGCTGATGTCGGTTTTCACGGCTCGACTCACGACGGTTGCTCTTTAGAGGATGTTCTTTCGGGATAGCCGTGTCGAGCGATCTCCCTCTCTCCCTCACGACGTTTCGTCTCCCACGGTTGGAAGCATCATCAGGGATGATGATGCTGCTATCTCTAAAGAACAGCTCTGAAGAGCAACCATCATTACCATCAACAGGTATTGATCAATCCACTGCTGGATGAAGACCTCCTCCCCACAAGCTGTCAACATCTCGTGCTTGTGGGTCGTAACCATCCGACCTAGCCCTTGCACCTGCGCTGATTCATCGCCGCTCCAATTCTCCCCGTCGTACGTGCACATCCTCTCGAACGAAATGATGAAATGATTACACGAATCCATACATCACTGCGCACACCCCCTACACAGACACCCACCCCACCCCTGCGCCATACCTCCCGCCACCTCATCCTCCCCCCCCTAACCCTCGGGCCAGCCGGCAAATTCACCGTATTTCTGGCATCTTTCCAAGAACTTCCAAAAAAGTGACGCACGCAGGGGGGGGTGGGGAGCCTGGCACTGACGCCGCACAACGCGCGCCGTGATGTAACGCTCAGCAGCAAACCAGGGTCCAGGGCCGGCCTTATGTTTCTTATAAAAGACGAGGCTTGCTCGAGCGAGACTGTCAGAGCCGGCGACTTCTCTTAAAGACTTTTTGTTTTAGTTTCTTTTTTGTTTTCTTTTTCGCTCTCGCCCCCCCTGCGGCAAATAAAGCCTGGGTCGCGGCGAGAGAGTGCCGCTCACGCACAGCACGCACGCACGTACGCTTGTTTTGTAGATTTTCAAAAATAATCAGGGCAGCATCTTTTCTCGCGACGGTGCAAGTCGTTCGCGAAATAGCGGATAAAAAAAACTTGGCTAACGTTTTCTTTTAGCTGCGCTAAAAAGATACCTTGAGACGTTAATAAAGAGCCGCGTGAGTTGTCAGTTTGATACACTTTAGTCACTGTCAGAAGTGCACAACGTCGCTGGTGCAAAGCGTTCGGTTCGAAGGGGGGGCTCTCTCTATAAATAGTGGAGAGACGCTGATCTTTTACGCAGTGACTATCTTGCACATTGCACTCACACGATACGGCACGCACCCCCACTCGTACGTGCATTATATCCTCACACTGACCTACACAGTGTGCATTACATCTCATCACAGCCTTTCGAAAGGCGACGGACGGCTAGCCACTCTCCACAGCGGCACATAGTGCACGCAGCTAGCTCACCGCAGATTACGCACACAGCCGTGTGCCCCTTGCCCATAGCCCCGTCAAGCAGCACACACACACACACATCATCATCATGCGCAGTCTCCTCCACACGTCCCAGCCGCCGCAGCTTCTGCTGCTGATGCTGCTGCTGCGGGCAGCTCTGCCCGTCACGAGTGCCAGCATCTCATCGTCAGCTGACGGGCCAGCCGGGGGCGAGACGGCCGTGCGTTGCGAGCCTTGCGACGCGGCAGCGCTGGCCGTGTGCGGGGACCCCCCGTCCGGCTGCGCGGAGCTGGTACGGGAACCCGGCTGCGGCTGCTGCCTCACGTGCGCGCGCCTCGCCGGCCAGGCGTGCGGGGTCTACACGGAGCGCTGCGGGGACGGACTCAAGTGCAGCCCGGCTCCCGGAGAAAGGCGGCCCCTACAGGCGCTGCTGGAGGGTCGCGGGGTCTGCAGGAACCTCACGGTCTACAGGCTGCACCAGCAGCAGCAGCAGCAAGCGGGAGCAACGGCGGCGGAGGCGCCGGCGGCGGCTGCTGCTAATCCCGACGAGAGCGGACAGGGTGAGTGAGGGATGAGATTAGATGAGATTGCCTCGGTCTGTTCCCTTGGCGCGGAGGCGATCAGCAGTGTGTGTGTGGTCATGCCGAGGTTGTTGCGTGAGACGGTGGTGATCGAAATGTGGGGGAGCCTGTTTTAGAGCAGAGAGAAATTGTGGTGGTGGTGGCAGGTAGAATGCAACTCAATAAAAAGGCACATTCTGCACATGCCCATCGGCTGGTCACGCAATGCAAAGTGCGGTCTTAAATTCAAAGTCGGCCAATATCTGAGCCATCTCTGCCCTGAAGACGGGTCATTACCAGGAACGTCAGCAAACTATATATGCAGTTACTGTATTTCCGTTTTAAAGTGTTAGTGTTACGTACGAGTGTGGTGGTGTGTGGATGGTGATGGGGGTGTAATGGTGGTTTCACGCACTGCGCTATAGACCGTGCCACCTGAGTTCCAATACCAACCATGGCTATAACATAATTGGGGAGTGCTGGTCAAAACCTGCGGTTGGTCTACCCTAAATTGACCCAAAATATGAATGTCAACACTGGGGAGACAAAGACGGCCGGGTGTGCTACTAAGCACACTACCCTCTGGTCTGACATGGGCTTAATAACCTTTGCCTACAATAGACGTTTGTAAGGCTCAACGTGTCAGGTCTGCATATGCAGATACAGAGTGCCTGGTTTGCAGGTGTGTGTATCAGTATATACCACACGGTACTATTGAGCCTGTGTGTGTGTGAATCTGTGCAAATGAATGCTAGTGTAAGAGCGCCGCTAGGTGTGCATGTGTGTGTTCAGTGCACCTCCCAGTGTGGAGGTTATTTGCACGTAGTGCGTGTTCACACTGGCCGAGGTCTTGTGTAACGTGAGCAGTAACCACGTACGTGAGCACGAACACGCGCGCACGTCCTTACACGCACGTACACGTGTGCAGATACAACGCATCATCCCAGCTCATGCACAAATGCCGTGCCGCGCCTGTACTGCGTACTGTATATAATCAGCCACAAGTATTCACAGCTGCAGATATCTGCAAATGTGGCATTAGCTCACAAGTGACAGCCAAGAGCTGTCATTAATATCTACTATAACAAGCTGAGAGAATTCTCCGTTACATTTCACACAACACGTTGGTTGGGGTGGGGGGGAGGTAGTTAATATAGTAGGTTATCCGAGAAAATGTTGACAAGTTCCACTTTGCAACGTTTGGCTTTTGAAAACCCCAAAGTGTGTCGCAGTTTCTTTGCTTGCATAGCCCAGCTTCAGGAATGCCGTTCACGTGTGGCGCCGCACAACTGCACGTTGTGGGCAGTGTGATCGGAATCTGAATGATTTTTTTCCAGCAAAAAGTCGCCTTCCAAAAAAACCCATAGGAGATTATTTATTTGGGGTGTCCCCCATCATTTGAACTGTGGTGACAGGCGTGCACGTCGTCGTGACATGCTTCCATGTCCACCACGAAGCTGTCCTCCAGACCGAGCACCCCGGGATTCCATCGCACTCACGCTTCAGTTGCTCCGAGTCGACACCTAGATTACAGCCTAGTGGTTGACTTCCGATCTCCAACAGCACAGAGATCCGCAGCGTACTTCTCCGACGTTCAACTTTCCAGCACAGAGTCAATCACCCGTCGCTCTGTCCGTCGCCGCATAAGAGCCCAGTACCACGGCACGTCAACATACCCTCTCCACTTCCCCCTTAGTAGCCGACCACTTCCCCCTTAGTAACGTGGTGCACTCTATATCTCCCAGATCAGTACCATTGGTCTCCTTACAAACATTGGTAATTTCTCATTGACACATCATCCTCCTTCCCTCATGTTTACCCCTCTCATTATCCAAGCTCCGTCCACCTTTCCATCTATCCCCGCTGCTCTATACCATTGATTAGGAACTGCAGCGTTAGTTGGGTGAGGGGCCGGGCGATTGTGCTGAAGTCTCGCACGAACCGGCGGTAGTAGGTGGCGAGGCCCAGGAAGGAGCGTACTTCGGCTGCATTCTTGGGCCGCGGCCACTCCACCACGGCGCGCACCTTCCTAGGGTCGGTCCGCACCCCCGGCCTCGCTGACCCGATGTCCCAGACATTCCACCTCCCGTTTCGCCAGGGAACACTTCCGCGGCTTTAGTTTCAGGTGTAAATACCTCCCTCAGTCTTGTTAGGTGTTCATCCATGTCCCGCCCAACCACGATGATGTCGTCCAGGTAGATGAGGCACTGTTCCCACTGTAGTCCCCTCATCACCAGCTCCATCAGTCTCTGGAACGTCGCCGGGCCGTTGGAGAGGCCGAATGGCCTAACCCGGACCTCAAAGAATCCCTGTGGAGTCGTGAACGCCGTCTTAGCACGGTCCTCGTCCGCCATCGCGATCTGCCAGTATCCCGACGCGAGGTCCAGGGTCGAGAAATACTTCGCGCCCCCGAGACCTTCCAGGGTTTTGTCCAGACGCGGCAGAGGAAACGTGTCGCCTATCGTGACGGTGTTGAGACGGCGATAGTCCACACAGAATCGGGTAGAGCCGTCCTTCTTTGGGACCAGCACGACGGGTGCTGACCAAGGGCTTGAGGACGGCTG
Organism: Geotria australis; assembly: GCA_036362915.1. Taxonomy (NCBI): domain Eukaryota; kingdom Metazoa; phylum Chordata; class Hyperoartia; order Petromyzontiformes; family Geotriidae; genus Geotria; species Geotria australis. The sequence goes on along the minus strand of JAZEWU010000005.1, from coordinate 11,571,653 downwards.
TAAGATCCCATCGCGGAGCATGTCGGACACTGCCTGATTGACTTGAGCTCCTTCTGGTGCACCCATGCGGTATGCTGGCAGTTTGATGGGTCGTGCAGCCCCGGTGTGGATCTGGTGCTGCGCCAGGTTCGTCCTTCCCACGTCCGTGTCGTGTTGGCTGAACACATCTTTGAACTCCGTCAAGAGCGCTCGAAGGCGCGCCGTCTTCTCCTGGGCGAGATCCCCCCGCGTGACCTGCACTGCTTCGAGGAGGGGAACCCACGGCTCCCGTGGACCCATCCCGACTTGCTAGGCCCATACCTCACTCTCGTCACACCGGCGCCACAGTTCGAGTCGTGTCCCCACAGAACGTGCAAAGTTAACTTTGGAGGGCCCTGTTATCAACACCGTGAAGTTTGTCGTGGGTTTATAAATCGAGCAAAATGGTGACAGGTTTTTTTCAAAATATTTTAGCGTTGCAACTCCAGAGATATTAATTTTCATCTGAAACGTCTCGGTGGACTGTACATAGTGTGTACAGTAATGCTTGCTTGTGATGGCATCAAAATACAAAGGGGGCATTGTCCATCATCTCTCCGTGGAAATCGCGTAGAATGCACTCGCTTAAAATACAGACACATACGCCAGTTTTGTGCATTTATTAGTGTCTCTTTATGGTGAGGGAATTGACCGAAACGTGGCTTTGAAACGCACGCCCTGCAAGTTAGATATGTGAATGTGAGGCAAGACTAATGTGCCGCACTGTGTGTAGTGCGCCATCTGCATCCACTTTACTATAATTGCTGGCCCTTTTGGTGAACTGCAGCTAAAATGAACTCGTGTGGCAATGAAAGCAATAAAACATCGTGAACACTTCATTCCTGTTGCAAAAGCTTGCTCGGAGCTGAACCCATTTAACAAGAAAACTATTACGCACAGCGGTGACATTAGTGCAGTGCAGATTGCTCACGATTGAAACCCTGGTTCACGACAGAAAGCAAGTGTATATTATCGTCGACTGCGTGGGCTACAGAGCTGGCAGCCTGAGTTTGATTTCTGACCATGGCAAATATATCAGTCGACAGTGATATCAAAACGTGTTCTGGGCTTCCCCAATTGTAGCTCAGCCATAAATGAATCCCCGATGTGTGGTGTGTAAACTGGGTAAGACAAATGCGGCCAAACACGGTGCTTACCGTATCACCCCTTCCAGGTGGGTTGTTTGCTGGCAGCATTGGTCCCAACTGCATACAAAGACCATACGGGGCGATTCTTGGCTTTGTATCTGCTCACACAACTCTACCTGTTTTGCAGGCATTGTGAACTCGAGCGAAGAGGCAGAGACCGGGACCGTGTTGCCAGTGGAGGCTGCACGCATCACCACGCACCCGCCCAGGCCACACAACCGGCTGCTGCAGGCGGAGCTGAATAAGCGTCGTACCGGCATGAAGACCCTGGACCAGAAGGGGAAGGGGGACACCCACATCCACCATATACTCAGCAAGCACGAGAATGACTACGTAAGTGTCTCGATGGCTTACTGGGGGACTGGGGTCTTTCACGCTGCATTTGTTTACTCTCTTGCCACTGCAGGTTATCTAAAACCGTTATGCGGTATATTAATTGTATTCTTAAAAAAGGACAGTATTTTACCCCTTAACGTTTGCATAATTGTAATTGCAGAAAAGCCAGATTGTTGATGGATGCTATTGCTCGCCATATATAATGTCAGTGTTACATATAAAGACACGAGGAAATACGCTTGGTAATTAATACGTGAATGAATTGCATAGTAAATTGGGTTTCAGCGAAGTTGGTAACATCTGCTCCTCACATCAAGAATGGTCTTGCCCAAGGCGGTTCGATTCCTGCCTTGGGCACCTTTTGTGTGGAGTTTGTGTGTTCTCCCCCTGTTTTGCGTGGGTTTCCTCCGGGTTCTCTGGTTTCCTCCCACAACTTAAAAAAATACACATTAGTTTTTTGGACGATAACATCATAATATATAGGAAGCAGTGGGTGGCAATATGTTGGCGCCGGCAAACCGCCTGGCTGCATCCTCTGCCTCTCTGCGCTTTCCTCGCGCCTCCGAGTCGTTTTGCTCGGCGAATAAATACCTTCGACATTGAATGAATATGTGCGCGTTCTAAATGTTAAATTATTATAATTATTAATACTACATTGTGCATGTTTGACTTTTACCAGGGCCCGTGCCGCAAAAATATGGAGAGCATTTTGGAGACTCTGAAAGGCATGACACAGCTGAGTCCCAAAGGCATTTACATTCCAAACTGCGACAAGAAGGGCTACTACAAGAAGAAGCAGGTAAACATTTGAGTTATAGAGGATCACTGTACTCGTGTAAATCTCTTATGATCCTACAATTTAATAACCCATCCAGCAGCTGCACGGGAGCAGATTTCATTGCTCCACCTTTCCTCAGTGGTAAATCCTGAATCCCAGTTCTCAATTCCTGTCAATTACTGGAAAAAAACATAAAACTCACCCCATGATGTCACATTTGTAGATTACAAAATCACCCATATTGCCATTTTGTAAATTATTTTCCTCATTTTTGACTTTTCACCCAAAACTTGCCAGATAAAAACCTTTTGAATGTTGGAATTAGGTTGTATATTGATGCGGTGTCAAAGCGATCTTATTGCGTGAGTTATGAAACAATATTTAAATGCGCCACTAAAAGAACTTCGTTTATCTTTGTGTTACAGTGCAAGCCATCGCGGGGCCGGCAACGTGGCCTCTGCTGGTGCGTGGACAAGTATGGTCAGCAGCTGTCAGGATTGGAGTCACAGAAGGGAGACATGCATTGTCACACTCAGGAGAGTGATTGAGCATCGAGATGGGGCAGAGCTAAAAGGTATAGGATGGGAACGAATGGACTTAAGCCGACAAGGTGAATAGTGAGGGCGGTTCGGCTTTAAGGGTTAGTTAACGTGTTGAGGTAGTTGTAGGTTTTTTATGTTTTGTTACCGGCTTCATCTGAGATGAGGCGATATCCATTCCATACTGGAAGACGTTGTGGTGTTTTTGTGACTCTGCACTGTGCGCGTGACTGCTCCAGAGCGCTGGAGACGGAGCCTGCAAGATGTCCTACTAGGGAAGAGGCGTTTTCATCTTTATTGTTTTTAACCTTACAGAAATAAACTTGAAATTACTGGTTTTCAGCCAGGGCTGCCAATTATAGGTAACAGTTGTAAATGTTTATATTTGATGTCATGATATTTCTTTGAAGGATTGAGAGATTGTTTTAATGGTTTCTCCACGGCTTGATTTATGGATTGAATCTAAGAACCTGTAATTTAACAGCCAGATTTTTCCGATGAAAACACATTACTGAACACAGGATTTTTCATAGGTTCGGACACTGGAAGGGTCAATGTTAAGAGATGGAATAAAATTCTCACGTACTTTTTCTGCCATTGAAAGATGCTTGTCGAAAAGTCCCCACCAAGGGATGAAAAGGAGCAGTTGGGATTCAGTCTGGCCAGCTGGTGATTTTATTTATGTTGTTTGGCAGCCCTATCCGCTGTGTACATAGAAAACCTGGTGTGTAATCCATCTGTAGACATATTATCCATCTTCACATCAGCATTAAGTTAAATGTATATCTTCAACCTGTATCAACAATTACCGCTCCTGTTCAGTATCTGACATTTAACAACTGTGACTTTTTTTCATACCTTGGGCCAAATCTGACAGCTCTTAAACCAAACGGGGGGTGCTATCCTTTTCTATTTAAGTTCTTTTATGTTAAGATATATTTGCCTACGTTTGTAAACTTGAAGTAAGCCTTCAGCTATTTATGTATTTTTTTCTAATTTAAATCATGGTGTATCATTTTTGTAAGAAGTTCTTGTATTGTGTATTTAAAAATTCAGTCAAAATAAAAATATTTAGTAACGATGTTTTTTTTTCATTTGTCACCTTTAAGCAACCTTAAAACTTCTAGAGTTGGTGTCTATGTTTGTGCAAAATTTTTTATGTATTCACAGTTTTACTGCATACTATCCAACAGATTAAACGTATCAGATATCATCAGATCATGGTCATTCTGTGTACTGAACTCCTTTAAAACCCACTTCACAGTAACTAAGAAAAAAAGACATCCTCATGCTCAAACAAGAGTTGTGGAAAAGCATTGGCAAGTCTGAAGTTGATTCAGTTACTTATAGTCTCTTTGCCAATCCACTGCTGGATAAAAGCATTCCCCACACTGTGGGTTTTCACGCCTGCGGATGCTTCCAACGTCGGAAGCGAAACGCCTCAAGTGAGAGAGGGAGAGCACTCGACACGGCTATCCCGAAAGAACAGCTCTGAAGAGCAACCATCATTCCCCACACTGTCACTTCTCAGAGTTGTTGATCATACTTCACCACACTGGTCATTGTGGGTTGGTGTACGGTGTGGAGGAAGCGGTCCCTCAGAAATCGATGAGATATCAATGCCCGCTTATGTTGACCGTGGCCAGGAATTTAACCCAGGTTATTGGGTATATCACCCTTCTTCTTCTTTGCGATTCTTCGAAGCACGATGGTCAGCCTCTGGACATCGTTGTCTTTCAGCTCGGCCTCGAAGTGTTTGGTAGAATTCGCAGGCAATACCAAGTATTACCTGACAGGGATCGCGACGTGAACTAGGGGTGTATATCCTACACGTGACAGCCATTGTTAAATCTATTTACAATGGCGTGGAGAGGCCTTCATTCAACAGTATATTGACAAATGACTCTAAATAAATTTGGCATCACAATATAAAAGTGCTTAATGAAGTCTGGAAAACTTTAAATACTCCCTGGTGCGTTGAGAGCACGACAAAAAGTGTACCATTTTGGTAAGATGTTAAAAGGGACTAACATCACGCAGGCCTGGTATTCATTGTATCATACGCACATCTGCACGTTTAAGCATCAATGTTGTAAGCAAGCTGCATTCAATATACGCTATAACCTTTTAGAGCGGTCTTAAAATATTTCAGATATTCTGAATACTTCCACTTGGTACGGAATGTATAAAAAGTGGGTGGTGTTTATTAAAAGGCTCCAATTTCTGCAGTAATCTAAACAATAGGACACGTGGAATGTGTTTAAAAGTCAGCGGGTTTAAACAGCTACAGTATTTACTCACCAGCCGAGCTGCTCCACCAGGTGTAGCCGCGTGCAAGTAGACCGGCTCACTCATCAAGGTGTGCATGTTCTCAACACACAAATATGAATACTCTCGTGGCTGGCCTTTTTAACCCGTCAACCCAAAACGTCCACCTTCCCGACAGTAGCTTCCAAAACGTATGGCCCACTCTATCCCATCGCCCGCCATCTTTCTTCTTCTTTGCGATTCTTCGAAGCGCGATGGTTAAA
>JAZEWU010000005.1:11533281-11566229 GCA_036362915.1 Geotria australis | reverse complement strand
GGCCGGTCTTGTAGGCCGCCATCAATCCGCCCTTCCTTATTATGAATGCCAAGTCGCCGGCTTTAGCTTGCTCTCGTTGCCATTAACTTCCTCTCCCACTGCTCTTGTCTCCCACGGGCCACTCGCCGCAACACCCCTGGCTCGCCTCGTCAATGCTTCTTACCCCCACAAAAGCCCTTTAAAAAAATGTCCATTCCAAAAGCGGTGACGGTAGCATGGCGTGAGGGACAAGGGCGCGTTTGTGAAACGGCTAGATATGTGCACAACGCACAGCCACACCGGCCCTGTGTGGTGTGTGACCTTTTCTAAAGGGGTCAACTCAGGGGGAGCGCGACAAAGTCAACGGAAATCAAACTTTAAACAAATATTAAACGCTAGAATAATGACGAATGATATGTGCTGAGCTCTCGCCTCCTTGTACCGGGAATGTGAACAAATGTTGCGACGCTCATTGCTCGTCGCAACTGTTTGGAATTGACTAGAAAGATTTAGAATTTTGGCGGTGGTATGGTTTCAACAGAAACGGGCAGATGTGCACAAACACACAAGCGCAACGAGAACCCTAATGTTTTAATTTTAAGTGTTTAGATGACAGGCAGTTTTTCATTTCTCATCCATTATGTTCAAGGGCACTCGCAACTTCACCACAATCAAGACAACAGGGGGCGATATAGATACTTTTCCTAGGCTTATCTCTGAAAAGGGCTGAAATGAAGCCTTCAGTGGGAACTCGTTGCATCCGACCCACCAGACGTTCTCATTCTTGGGCCTCAATGTCTCCACGCTGAGCCACGATTGACACCGATGAACCACACTGATACATGTAAATACTTAGCATGTGATTATGCCATGACGATGCCGAAGTGACATTATATCTTCAAAATCCACACATATAAAAGTAAATATTGCACTGTGTAATCATACACGACTTTCCAGGCACACGTACACTTTTCATGTTCTCCATAAAAAAAGTGTATGATGTAAGAGATTAATTGTTCAAGCTTGCCATCTACAGGCAAAGAGTAGTAAGTACAGCTTACACATGTGCAAAATCCGTTTTTATAGTTTTATAATACTCTATTGTACTTGTATATTCTCTAAAACAGCGCGCTATACAATGTTATAATAATACAAACAAACAAAAGAGCCAAATATGTCAAATATCAGCACATTTGTCATTGTTTCAGCTGTGCTCCATACGTGCAGTAGTTGCAACCATCCTCCTTCTGAGCCAAGTGTCCTGACCGTGCCCACTTAGCTTTCAATAGACATGTCACTAATTTTGTTTTTATTTATTTGTTCTCTGATCCAGGTGTACCCAGTAATGTCACTCAGTGTCATGCAGCTATCCATCATTTCATCGTTCTCTATGCACTTGATTATTCGTGTTTCTGCACCCACTGGCATATCAGGAGATATGTACTACTTTCTTCTTTAAGCACAATGGAATGTTGATTTTAATTACAGAGTTGAGTTTACCCAAAACACCTCAACCTGCTTTCCTTCGCCTCCTAATGTTATCATATCGATCCCGGGCAGCTCTGACTTGTTTTTCAGTTCTGCCCCTCTGACCAATACTGTGCCTTTATGTGCTTACATTATTTTTCATTACTTGTATGGATCATTCTAATCTCCTGTATTAGTCCCTCATGATTTTACTTGTGTGCATTGGTTAGTTCAAGCGTTTGTTGCGTCGCAGGAATCCCACAACCAGAGCTTGCAAGCTCACTGGGTATTTTCTGTTGTATTAATAAACATCTTAAACCTTTACATCAATAAATTCCTGCAATCTATTTCAATCGCTTATCATTATAGCATCAGCAAGTCTGAGTTGGTAAATACATTCTCAATTTCTAACTTTGGTGACAGCATATCTCCTTACACGACTCACCTTATAACATACGTTTATTGATCATCATTATGCTTAAGAAACTAAATGAATATACATTATTTAAAAAGAAAGTCAGCTTGAAGCCTGTCATTGACGCATAATTATATGGTGATGTTAATTTCATCATTATAGAGGAATGTCAGCCTTTATTCAGCGGTAGACTGAACAAGGGCTGAAGACTATTATTTTAAAGGAATTTCAGTGCAGTTTAAAGTGCAAGCAAGAAATAACAAGCATACCATTTTGGTCTTTAGGTTTTTTGTTGTGGAATTCACATTAATACTTTTTTGTAAAACCATTACATACAAAAACTGTGTATCTTTGTAAAAATATGTATCTTGCATTCTTTACTGTATACAGTGCACACCACGATTGAGTAAACGTTCAAAAGACAAGAAAATCTGCAGAACAAGAAGGATAGCAACATAAAAATGGATTCTTTAATTTCAGTACCATGCTCAGGCATGTATTAGCATTAAACAAGTCAACATCCACCCAGGGAGACAACTTCATTACCTAGAGGGACAGACAACGGGTTTACTACATCTAAACCATTTTCACTTGTGCTTCTTTCAGCAAATAAAATGGAAACAAATTCACCTGTATTTGCAATGTAGACATAATTCTTAAGTTTTTTTAAAACGATTTTCGTAAAAAAATCTCGCCACTCAAAAATTTCAAATCACAAAATACTTTTTTTTAGTTTTCTTTTCTTATTTTTAAATTTAACATTTCATAAAATATTGCTGTATCAAATTTCTATTACATCCACTTACAGAATATACAGTACATTATAAAGTGAATACTGGCAGATAATAAACTGGAGACACCCACTGCTCATTTTGACAAAATGCAACATGCTCCAACATGCATGAAAAAAAATGTTACGGTACACTGTGCGGAGGTGATGCCATGCTATGATAAGCCATGCCGTTGGACACGTCTGTGCAAAACGTACACTTTTAATATACAGTTAATGCATGCGTCATGCCTGTCACTATGAGGTTAGGTATTAGCTTGTTTGTATAGTAAACCCAAGAAATTAGTTTTACTTTATGACGTGCCACACATATTAAACACAGTGTGACACTTAACCTACAAAATAAGACTGTTTATCACAAGATCAGATGGAAAAAAGTGAAAAATAAATGTTTACATTCAACACAGCAATCCCTGATGCTTCAAACACACCAACAAAACAAGCCCAAAACATCGTTAGATAAATCAGAAGATTAGTAATATAGTGTGGAAAGCATTCCAAGCTTACTCTGTGTTGAAAAGCAACAAAAGACTAAATATTAATGTGGCACGCTGAAAAAGATTTAAAAATAATATTAAAAGATGGCAAATTCCCCTCATAGAACAAGGATTTACTTGGAATCATAGTGATACAAACTTACTTTTGTAATGCTAATAATTTTGCCGTGCTCAAATAAATTTTAATACTTGGTGTTCCATTATATTTCCTACTACAGTCTCTGTCTTTTTTGGTCTTTTCAAAAGTTTTTAGCATTAGAAAAATTCCTACGTATGTCACTGAATATGTCTGCAATACTACAAGAGGCATATCAGTGTTGAAGCACTTTAGTTTGTCATAAAAACATTTGGCAGTTTAAATTTTAAACTGAAAGGCAGTCAAATAGGGGCATTAATTGGAGGCAAACATATGGCAAGTGTGAGTGACAATGATTTAGACCAGTGACATGTGTCAACACAAGCTACCGAAAGGAGTTAACAAAAAACCATAACAGTAAATTAGTCACATGAAATTGAAATTTTACAGCCATACTCCGTTGTGTGCAAGAATGTAAAAAAAAAGAATGACATTTTGTATGTTTAGTTGATGACAGTTGCTTTGGTTGCAACATGTGGGTTGATTGTGTCCAGGGAAGCAACACCAATGAACTGAGCTGGAAAGTTCAACAGGTAAAACATTTCCTTTGATATGAATCATGATGAAATGTGTAAAGAGCAGACAGCACACATACTACCCACAGTTTGGTTGCAGAATGGCTATTGGTCGCTGTGACTCGATCTGCTCTCCAGCTGAAGCTTTTACAATTGTCAAGTGTGGACATTTAACGTGGCAATTGCTTGGTCGGGTCGTAGTCACAAGCATATGGCTACAGATAACGCAGCAGACATTTGTTTTAAACGTGTTAAACCTTAAGACACACATACTGCCTCGATAATGCTTTTAATGTAATGATTATTTGGCAGTGTCAATGGAGAGGCTAAAAGTGGTGCGGTTGTTTTCTAGCTTTGACAACCCCTATCAGCACGGATTGGTCACACGGACATCTCAGCCACCGCAGGCACAGCAGAGAAACTGGGCACCGTCGCGTTGGCGATCGCCCTCAGCGAGAACCTCTCGCCGCTGACCACAACGTCTGAAGAGGCCGCAGAGTCCCAACCCGCAACGTATTTGAGAGCCGCTCTGCTGATCGGATACATCCTGCGTTCCTGAAACGAGGCACGGGCGAGCCCTCCCTCAACCGTGCAGCCCTCCAGGCCCTGCTTGCCGTCCAGGAAGTACGTGAGCATCTCCCCTTTGCCCTTCACGGTGACTTTTCCACGGCAGGTGAACTCATAGTTGCTCCGCTTTAAGATCTTGTACACATCCTCACTCACCTGTCATCAAATGTAATGAGTGGGAACAGATTGCATGGGCAGAATTCCTATTACCATCTCGCGGCATGCACCACACGGTTTAGGTGGTGGATATAGTGATTAAAGTTGAAAAAAAATATGAACGTCAATGTAAACGTAGCTAAGTTAATACCTGTAGTTTTGGTATGACATACCTATGATTAGTACCATATTCTGTGGATTATAGAGATGGACGTTTTTGTATTGTAAGGCAAAAGTTGTGGGTGGATCGAATCATGTGGTGAATTTTTGTTTGACTAGGTTTATATAAGTTTATTGACACTGGGCACACGTTTGGGGTTAATCTTACTTTTATCGAGCATCGTATAATCCAGAGAAATGTATTGAAAGATGTGAGTTTTCATTCAATCAAAAATGTCATTACAAAATATGATGAATATCAAGTTAATTCTTCAGGCAATGATAATCATGATTACAGAATGACCGATATATCAGCGGGGCCAATATATTGGGCCGATATTTTAATTTTTCACCATATTCGGCATCAGCGGGTAAGGATACCAATATGGCCAATTTTTTTAGGGGTGCTCCCTCTAGTGTCAATATAGATAGAGCTCATCACAATCTGTTCACATCTTCCATCCATCCATCCATTTTCTGAAACCGCTTAATCCCGCACAGGGTCGCGGTGAGCCGGAGCCTATCCCGGCAGACACAGGGCGCAAGGCAGGGGGATACCGAGGATGGGACGCCAGTCCATCGCAGTTCACATCTTCATTTGTTATAAAGCATAATTTTCCATCTCTCATATTAGAGATATAAGGTATGGCTTAGATGATTACAGATATGATAATTATGGCTTAGAGAGGGATACTGTAGATAGTAAGGTAACATTGGGAGTAGATATTATAGTAATTTGTTACAAGAATCTGAGCCTTTTCTTTACATCACATAGTAGGATGACCTTATGAAGTTTTGTGTACGTTTCAAATTAAATAACATATACTTTGTTAATAAAGTTCTTAATTTAAGTAAAATTATTTTGTGTAATTGGATTCTTTTCTCATGTTAATTCATTAACGATATCGGATAGTAAATCGACCTTCCTGCTCCCTGAAATATTGGTAACGCTATGAAAAATCCATATCGGTCGACCTCTAATCATAATACAGTAATGACAATGATTTGTCTTTGTGATAGCCCCCTAAGAGCCACGACGCTAAGAGCGCACCTGATCTAAACACATTTTTAATGGCAGGCCCAGTGGCAGCTGTCCCTGTGGGCACAAGGTGACTCAACAACTATTCAGTAAATGGCTACTAGTCCACCAGTAGTGGGCAATGATTGTTAAGTACGATCACAATTGAGTAATTTGCAGGTAGTTATTGAATTTGGCAAATATGGGCCCTGACGCTGGCACCCAATGGCCTACTCTTGCAAATGACGTCAGGGGATATTTCACGTCCACTCTGAAGGAGACGACGCTCAATACAATGATGATTCGAATCGTAAACCTCTGCAACAGGCCGTAAAAGCACAATCGCTAGCCCATGTCACCACTCCTTACGGAATATATTTTAGTAATCAGAAAGAAACAAGAGGCACACCTGTATTTTTCCTGGCAGGCCTGTGCTGTCCATGCGACTAGCCACATTGACCGTGTTTCCCCAGATGTCGTACTGCGGTCTGCGAGCACCAATCACCCCGGCCACAACGGGCCCGACACTGATTCCTGAGTCACAAACAAAGTTACTTTTAAAATACTGAAGCAAGCAGCAGTCGAAACATTTTTCTCAGATATTTAGACCACGAGGGATGGCACCATTATGGGAAGCCTTCATTGACCAGTGGATAGATCGTGGCTTTTGACTTCAATCAATATACATTTCCTAAGCATATTTGCCAAAATGTCGAGCTTTTTCATAAAATATTTTCACTATTTTAAATTACCCTTTTATTCTATAACTAGACTGTATTATGTACGTAATAATAAAAAGAAGAAATATGTTTATATCGCACTTTACAAAAATTAAATATTAACATTAAGTTCATTAACTGCAGTGCACTTTGGCTTTTTGTTAAACTGTCAACATTCAAATCACTGGGAAAAAGGTACATATACTATCCACCTTTAAAAAAGATAAATACAAAATCCGCAAAAAATTCCAAGAAAATAAATTTCGTGAAACAAAGATAAACTGAAAACACTAAAACTGCAGACTATAATTACAGGACAATTTACATCAACACAAAATGTATAATTTATGTTTAGATTACTGGTAATTTAAGAAAGCTTAAACAAGGACTATAATTTCAACAGTAATATCAAAGGACTCACTACTCCACTTACCAACTCGAAGCACAAAGTCATTGTAGGACTGATAATTGATTTCGTCCACTACATCAAACATCTCCATTGCAAAATCAGCAACTGAACTTAAGTGTGAAACAATGCATCGCTTGGCCTGCATAACAAGAAAAAAACATGTTACATGTTCATATATTACACACATGTTCCTTTTATTGAAAGTATTGGAGAAACAATCTACAGTGCAGTGGCACTTACAATATCGTATACTTCTGTAGTTAGCACGGTCTGATTTGTCTACTAAGGAATTATGATATATGTTACAGATTTCTAAAAACTCGTATTATATTTTGAACAAAACATACTTTGCAAATAAAATAATGTGTAATCAAATACCATTCACTTCATGTACCTTTGATAATTGCTTTCCAAAGCTGTTCTTTTGGGATAGCTGTGTTGAGAGCTCCCTCTCTCTCCTTCACGACGTTCACCTCCCACGTTGGAAGCATCCTTAGTCGTACTGAATCTGCGACTGTACAGCTGAGGATGCCTCCAAACGCGGAAGGCGAAATGTCGCAAAAGAGAGAGAGGAAGCGCTCGACACCGCTATTCTGAAAGAACAGCTTTGGAAAGTATTTATCGTGCATCGAGCCGTGAAAACCTATATCAGTTCATGTACCTTTGTCCCTGATGTTGGAACCAATCCAACAGCTGCCATGTAGGTGCTCCCAATCGTTTTAATTTTTTCAATGTCCTTAAAGCATTCCTTATCCAGAAGCTGAGATAAGCAAAACAAAAGCATATTGCAGCATCTTCGAAATTGAAAATGAAAATATTTCATGTTGCAGTAAAGTATGCCAGCAACGCAATTTAAGATGCCCATAACGCACGCTTACCTCATCAAAATCCGCAATGATTTCGTTCAGGAGCCGTAAACACTCCACACCCATGTTGTTTCCATCCAGTTCGATGTAGAAGTCGTTGAAGTTTGGTATAGAAGCAAAAAGAACACCTACTTGCGAGTAGGATTGGTAATACAGATCCTGCGGGAAAAGACAATTTCACACGAAGTAAAAAGCCGGCGATCCCCTGTTACCTACACCGTTAGAGTAACAGAATAACAAACGTGGGGCGGAAGCGAGTACCATGTTGCGTGGGTTGGACTGCAGGAAGTGTTGCGCGACGTGGGCCGGCAGCAGGTTGAACAGGATGCGCTTATTGTCGTTTTTTACTCTCTCCATGTCGCCTCTCTCCTCTTCCGCCTAAAGAGCAACAGACGTACCGTTACTCCACCCACGTACGTGCCGCTCAGACTTTCCATCAAAGGTCAACGCTGCGTCGTACCTGGGAGGCCCAAAGGTAGTCGAGCCGGAGCTTCAGGTCCAGCTGGCGAGAGTGCAGGCCCATGGCACAGATGAAGAGCAAGATCGTGAGCACCGGCTCGTACGCCTTCATGTACAGCGCACTCGTCCTTGTTGAGGCAAAAGGAATGAAATTGATGCGGGCAATCAAAACGCATCATCAGAAAATGCATCCAGTAAGCGATAGACATAAAGAGGCGTATTGTCTGCTTATGTTTTTGTTACGTATATTGTACACAACGACACTAATTATTATTTAGCGTTCTGTATTTCAGGCAATCGGTAACGTAGTAGAGATAGAAATGTAATAACTACTCAAAGTGGAGTTTTTTCTGTGTGTGTGTGTGTGCATAATACATTTTATGATTGTACACCACAAATATTGCTACCAGAATGTTCCTGCACTGCAGCTTTTCACAAGGTCCTCTTGCAAAGTTAATGAAGTTAAGGGCACACGGGATACGAGAAACTGCTGGGAATCGTATGGGGAACTTATTACATCATAAAGAGCAGGAGGCTGTCATAGATGAATAACTTTAAGAGTGCCGAACCATCACAAATGCAGTGCCATGGGAGCAATGCTCGGGACATTTTTGTCATTCTTAAGATTGATCTGGATGAGTTGATTACCATCCAGTCAACAGCATTTTCCAATTACACCAAATGGGCCAGAAAGTAAAACTAATTATCAGGAAGAGGCATAGATTATTGAAAAGCATTTACGCATTTGTTGTTTAAGCAATACAGAACGCGTTTGCGAATGCGATTAAACACAAACCACATTTTAACCTCTCCCATGGGGAAAAACTGATATACTGTAATTAGTCAAGGGTGCACAAATACATACCTTAGCTATACAACACAACATCGTAAGTCCGACCTTCTTATGTCTGCCAGGACCAATTAAGCACCCAGTATGTGTGCGTGGTGTAACTCTTAATTTTCCAGATGTTCACATATCAGACCTTTTCACGTATCCGCCTAAACCTTAGTCCCCAGCGAATCGAACATGTGACGTTATACTATACAGTTAATACAAATCAGTACGATATTGTTGTATTGACATTACAAAGCATCAGACAAGCACAAGTCCACTGATATCCTGTACGAGACAACTGTTATATAGGCTTATGATTATTTTAGCAATGTTATAATTTCAAAATGCTATTGAAATACTATTGTTATTAAGTATGTATGTCATGGTTTCAATAATAAATCAGTAATTTCTATTTAATTGCATATAAATAATCATAAAGTACTTGGATAATTAACAAATAAATTCGTGTGGCATCTGAATATTTAAATATTAATTTAACACACTTATTTCAATAAATGAAACACATATCAATGGTCATGTGTAGCTTCTTTCACCTGTCATTCATAGTTTCCAGATAAATTGTGTTTCCAAATGAGAATTGTGTTTCAAAATGAGTATGCTTAGTGGGAGGAATAAGGAGGAATAAGGAAATATCATTCAAGGAGTTCTCTGACCTTAAGGCCAACGAAGTCAAGCATATATTTCATTTTTTTGGTCTGTTCCTTTAAAAGGGTCAGACCCTGGACAAAGACACGCAAAAGCTCCGCCGCGTATTACGAGCTTACCCGGCAATGTGGCGATATCCCCCTAACTCTAGCACCAGAACGTAGACCACGGACAGCAAGATGAGCATCAGCAGCTTCGGCAGGGAGGAGATGCGCAGGAAGAGGGACAGCGTGAGGAGGCTGTTGAGGCATCCCAGCAGGGCGTACTGCGCCAGGTCACTGGGCGCTGGCGTGTACGCCACTGAGGACGCAATGTCTGTGGTCGCCGTTGCTCCAGACACGGTGCTGTTGAACTGGGAAATCTCCAGGGCCGGCGGTGTCTGGGGTACGACTGACGACGCCGACACTGACACAAGCCCTGACTCGGATGTAGGCGTCACAGTCGCTATGGAAGAGTTTCCAACATCTGTCCAGTACCACATCATGCAGGCCACCTGCAGATAAGACCAGCGTGCAAAGAATGTAAGAAAATATATATACCATAAAATATATGTACAAGTCGGCAGGGAGTCCAAGTTATCACCACTAACTTAAGACAGATTACGGTAGGTCGCATATCCACCCCGACCAATTAACCCACACCAAGTGTAGTGTTATGTGCCTGGACTGTAATCTTCTACAGCTGTTCACACTTCCAACTTTTTAACACATCTATACCTCAGTCGTGAGCTAGCTGGATATGTACCTGTATACGAAATATGCGGGTAATTTAAAACGTACGTATTGCAAGAACAGGTACGGCGGTATTGTGATGTTAAACTTTCACTTGTTGCTAATTCTGTTTCTTGGTAAAACCGAGTGAAAATGCATCTCTCACCACACAGCTCTGAGCAGTGGAGAAAATGAGTGCAATGATGCAGAGGGTCAGGGTAGTTCGGAGCTGTATTGTCAGGCAGCCTGGAAAACACTGCACACAAATATTACAGTATTTTCTACATCATATTCATCACACATGTCCACTTTGGTCTGTAATACTTGGGTAATATTTTATTGGAATGGAATTGCTTTCACACCACTGCAGTCACATCATTAATGAGGGAAAGGTGAACAATATTTTTTACCTTTTGTTAAAGAATAATGATGGCATTTCTGTAATGATATTACTGTACTTTACAATGAGACCACCACAATGCACTTCGTACACGATGTTAAAAAAAATATTAAAACTTAAAAAGTGTTCACCAAAAAATGGTGCTTCGTTAGCTGAGCAATTAGGATCACATTGGTCCAGAATTCTCATTCTTTACCACCGTTATCACTAACACACACTGCATTGCAGCTGATAAAAATCATAATGAGCTGATATTTATTATAATTACCCTGCTTTGGAGAAAAGAGGATGACGAAAATGTGTAACTTTTGGTTGGAGATTGCACAGGTCTATAAATCACACATATTCGGAATATGACTCATGCATGTCCCAAACCTCACGCTCTCACGACTATAGCACAGATAATTGCAAGTTTTGTGTGGCTCTGTACATTTAATTTTGGAGTCCTGTGAACAAAATCCTTGGCGAAACCGAAACCATCCCTTGAACTTGCCTAACATTCGCACCTTTCTCCTATTTACGCTTCAGAGTTCCGAATCGTTAATAACGTGCTCAATGTGCTGACGTCAGCCAGTAAATTGTCCTGACACGCTGTCTCTTCATCATCTACATTCGTCTCTACGTCCTGCACCGCGTGACGTTGGCAGAACGGCTCGGCTTCTGGGGTGGAAAAATAACCGGTGCCTCCAAATCCACGTGATGGCTTGGTTTGGAGGAGCCCTGGCACGGCTCGGATGTGCCAGTGGACAAAAGGTATTAGATTGCAGGGTAGAACTTAACACTGCATATTTGTGAGATGCTGTTCTCCCTGTGTCCGCGTGGGTTTTTGCCAGGTTCTCCGGTTTCCTCCCACAATCCAAAGACATGCTGCTGCATAGGTTAATTGGCCTGCTGACAAAATTTCCCCCAGTGCCCTGTGATGGACTGGCGTCCTATCCTGGGTACAGCTCTGCCTTGCGCCCTGTGTCTGCCGGGATAGGCTCCGGCTCACTGCAACCCTCTACACGATTAAGCGGTTTCTGACAAAGAATTAATGAATTAATTTGTGAGATGCTCTAAAATGTATTATATCGAGGTGCGTACCTGTACATGTGCAATATGCAAATACATAAGGCAGATCACAAGGAAGCAGATGGACGCTACAAGCAGCACCACCACCACAGTGTTCCTGTAAAGAGAACCCATCGACAGGCACTTCAACCAACTACAAAGCAAGTAATATGAAAAGGACATTGATTTACATAGCAAATTTTCACGGATGTCATAGTCATCGTAATCCTATAATAACAAGACGGCGGCGCATTTTTTTTATCAACTGAAGTACAATGAATTTAATCGTATAAGCATATGTAAATATATAATCCACATAATAATGTGGGAAACATGATTTAATTACATTTGGTGCACGCAACGGAACAACGCAGTTATGATTCTCTGTTCTTCCTACATGAAATTCTGTTTGTGAACAGATGCGCTCGTAGTGGGATGTACAGTACTGAGCCGGATGTGAATGTGTACTAAAAAGAATAATCGGTGACACATCTGGCCCAAACCTGGCGCACGAATACATTTTAAAGGTGGACGCTGATGAGTGTGGCGGTGTGGTGTTATTCGTGGACTTGTACACACGGTGGGAGGAGCAGCAGGTAAATAAGGCCCAGCATAGCAGCCAGAATCAGACACAGTGTGACAGCGCTCACGAAGTACTCATCCTCCAGCTGGTGGTACTGAAACACAGCGGCGTGAAACAGACACGACGAACGGTCATTAGCGGGCAACAAATCCCACGCAAAGTTTGACTCACAAACTTATTTGACAGGACACGTAGTACCCGATAAAGATATTTGTGAATTGTAGCACGCTCGTATACTCGACCATATATGTCTGAGCATGTGTTTACAGTAGTGCAATCACTTGGTTGAATTTAACCAATTTGTCTTCAACATGTTTTAGCTACATATACATCTTTAATCAACTGCAACATTACAACAACCCATGTAAAATATTATTTCTCACCACCGTTGTTCATAACTGTGAGATTAGGCTATCACAAATATATAATTAGCATGTATATAAAAATAACATAACACATGTTGTTGTGAAAAGCTGATCTTGAAACAGAAAAATGTATAAAATGGAGTTTAAGCCAGGTATAGACCAGTGGTTCCCAAAGTGGGCGCCGCAGCTAACTCACAAAGGCGGCGCGGGATGTTCCAAGTTATCGATATATGCCATATATTTTCTGACTTTGGGCGCCGTGGAAGATAATCCTGATATACTAAGGGCGCCGTGAACCGAGAAAGTTTGGGAACCACTGGTGTATAGCCTAATACACTCGACTGGCAATCCTATGGTCACCAGTTCTATCAGTGTGGAAGAGTGGCACACAGTACCTTTTTCTAGAGCGCCCTCTAGCGGAGGCCCTTCTGCCGGCAGTGGCGAGAGCAACACATTAAAAGGCTGCACCTTTACCTTTCACTCGGCTAACATTGACTGACAAAACACACAGCTCACTAAATTGCCCCCGGTGCCCTTTGGTGGACTGGCGCCCTATCCTGGTCATAGCGCCCTGTGTCTGCTGGGATAGGCTCCGGCTCACCGCGACCCTGTACCAGGATTAAGCGGTTTCTGACAAAGCTCATAATGATGATGATGATGAAAACAAACAAGCAGGATATCCCGTTCTAACCAACGAGCGGTACCTTGTGCTCGCGTTCTGACTGCTTGTAACAGAGGGAGAAAAAGTGCATTTCGGACATGTCGGACTCCGTGCTGCGAGCCTCGATGAGACGCGTGATGTAGCGGTTGACGCGGGAGCTTGGGCTGCTGTGCAGCAGCGTCGACGAGAAGGAGGAGCGGTGGCGCAGCTTCTCGGAGGCCGTGCGCATAGCCCGGCCCTGCCAGCGGCACACGGCGTGCCGCAGAGCGGCGTTAATTTGGTCAGTCTCGGTGCAGTTGACGACAACCTGTTGCATTTAAGTGTTCTTAGTCTGTGGATTTCAGTTAGTCGTTCCTCTTACTCTTAGACTAGAGCAGTCAAAAATGTAGTCCTTTCTTGTCTATCAAATGTTCTACGATAAACATTTTTATTTATACTATATAGCCAATTGCCTAAGTTTGGTCTTCCTCCTTACTAAGTTATCTTAGTTTGCGTCTTCGTATGGACATGTGAAATTGGTGGGTAGTTATAGTTATTGTCACGCTTGATAATTTTCACTGAATAATAGCCATGGTTGAATATTTTTGTCACAAATTTAGTCAATAAAATTAACACTGACACGGAGTAATGCAGACTGTCAACAAAAGCAACTCAGAGTTCCCTTTGGATCACAGACAAGTGGGGGTCTCACCTTATCGTCATCCACGCAGGTCATGACGTTGGAGAAGGGGATTTCAGCCTTGAACATCTTACGGCAGTGCATCAGTTGTACCAGGAGGTAGCACACGGTCTTAAACCTCATCCTCTTAGCTGGTTTAATGTCAGCCAATATCAGGCCTGGAAAGATCTGGAAAGGCACATGTGTTGATAAAATGAGATGCGCACAGAAATTATCAAATGTGATTAATATTACATTTGTCACACGCATTGTTTATTGTGACTGAAAGTAAAAACATAGAAAAAATCCACACATATTAACTTTATTTTGATAGAGTCGACGGAAAATGAATCTTAAAAATGTACTCATCAATAGCTGGTCAATTCTAGTCTTTACCACAAACACATCATGGCCCACATTGGACTGTTTTAACTGATATGACGGTACATATTAACACATTAGTGGCAATTACATAGACCGAGGCAGGAACGGTATCTGCCATGAGAATAATTCTTGCATAGTTACAGATATTAATTTCATCGTGCACTACTGCGGGATTTGGTAGCCCTTCTATAATATTTGGCCTGTATACACAATAGTGGCACCAATGTGAGCCTTGAGTTCATTATATGAAGTGCATATCAAAGTAATTTTTATTAACGTTAATGAATGCACTCAGCATCTCGTAGAGTTTTACAAGTTCAAAACTTGCAACCGTATAATTTACCTTCCTGCGGTGCGACGGAACAATGAAGTACGTTTCAATGTTGTGCTTTCTCAAGTAACTGTTCCTGTCCTTTCCATTCCCAGGCTCCACTTCATAATCCCCATTAAGACAGTCCAGGGTTGATTTTGTGATATGGACTTTTCTGTAACACAGAACCAGGGCGATGCTGTAAAGAAAACTGCAAACTTGACAAAGAGTAAAATAACAATTTATGTAAATATTGTCTGCTTTGAATGTCATTCCACGTGTTGAAGGAGTGAAGCAAACCTCTCTTGCTAAAATGGGGAAAAATTACGTTTTCACATATTCACATTCATTTTTTCCATCTCTACTACATTATTACACATGTGATTTGCAACGCTTGACTTAATGTAATCATCACTACAACCGTCAGCCATTGCCTATCCACTGCTGAATGATTTAATCTGCTCTTGCTATTTATTTTTAGTCAAGCAATGCTACCCATTGTCTAATTTCTGCACACGAACTGATTTCAGCACTATACCTCCACGGTGCTTATACCTTCACACAAATTCTCATTGTAGCTGCCATTCTGTCACATGTTATGTCCATAGGCTATTGCCTCTTGTGGCAATGTGTGCTTCCGGAGCATGCTCACTTTCATCAATATAAGGTCTCTAATTTAAATTATTTGTTTTGATATATGGTACGTAGCCACATTTCATGTAATTGAGACACTATACAACATAACTAAGCAAAGGGTACTCTCATTTGACAAAGCCAATGTCAGAGATGCCACCAATCACATGTGACCGCTTTAGTTAATATCTAGATCATGATGTTCACAATTTATTTGTCAAACCCACTTCATTAGATATAGATGTTATTTTTTTAATCAGGAAGGGCCCAATGAGTTGCTATAGGCTCTATTTCATAGGCATCCGCTACCAATGCAAGGCATAGAAAAACATTCCCTCCCTCCCTGTCTCCCTCCGTGTTTGTCTTTAAGGTATTGACGACCATCTTAGGGGACGCTGGCAGATATTTGCCGCTCTTAAGATTGTCAGTTTCACGACCTTTCAGTATATTCGAAGCAGCCTTAATAATTTGTTTTTTGTTGCTTTGGTTTTTGTTGGGTTTTTTTTCTTTCGTTGTTGACGTGCCGTCCTCTTCGCGGCCCTTGTGCAGTGCTTTGTGACCCTCGGGTGAAAGGCGCTATATAAATTGATATTATTATTATTATTATTCCAAAGCTGACCTGATGGTCTGTGATCAGCTAGCAAGTGCTCCATGGAAATGCAGTGAATGTGAGTGCACACACAATCCTGATTAATTGTGATGTGCCTGCGTGTTGCGATGAGCTCACCCAGGCAGGCCACCAGCTTCCATTACATTGGCAAGCGTCACATCATTGGACCATACATCATATTGCCACTTGCGCAGGCCCAGCACTCCACATAGCACACGGCCAGTGTGCAGCCCCACTCGCATGTTCAGGTCAACCTCAGTTGCCTCCGCCACTGACCTAGATGGGATACACACTCATCGTTCAGTCATTCGATTCTAGAAATGGATCGATTGATTATCATCTACTCCATTGCCATTTAGCATGCTATATTTGCAAAAAAGTTTTGATGGCTGGCTGGCGGGCTTGCTGTCTGGCTTGACACATAGGGTAAGTGTGCTGTGGTGATGACATGGTGACATCATTACACACAGATATGTGATGAAATCACTGGCATCCCACAGCGTTGCCGCCGTATTCCTGCATCGTGCTCACATCACACCTCCCACCCACAAATCCACCCTGGCCGTCTGGCAGCTGGGGGCTGACTGGGGTGCACACGCGGGGACGGGGCCGTGAAGAAGGGGGGCCCGTGTGGGATTGACTGGTGGGATACGCGAGTTGGGGGGGCTCTGGGGTTTGTCAGACACGAGAGGGGGCAACCCATTGGAGGAGCAGCGAGGACACTGGGGTGAGGAAGGACCGTTGCTCAATGACAGGTTTTTTTTATTATACAGTACTATTACTATTTTTAAGTTTTGCTGGCTGGAAAGAGGGAAGGACGGGACAGTCATGTCAAAAGGACATGCGGGTTGCTGGTTTGTAATACAACACAATGGGTGCCTTTATAAACTAACAGCAGTTCACAATCAAGGTTCACCAACATTCATCGAATTGACTATGAATACATTCAATACGTAGCTTGTAAAATGTGTCGTGTTATTTTCTAAAAAGAGAATTAACTGATATATAATTTATGCCACGTGTATTTTCATTGCTGCTGAATGTTTTAAAATAAGACCACAGGCATAATACCTGTACACATGGAATATCATTAATATTAAATACATTATTTCAATGGCTTTACAGTTCCAAATTCAGCGGCATTGATTACCATACACTCTGTTCTACGTTATTTGAAAGAGCCTGTTAAAATAGATATATGACTGTATACAAAGCCAGTTTTAAGACATCAAACAGTTTTCATTTCTTATTATTCAAATGGATGGCTTTGATGAGATGCTCTAGATGAGCTGCTTGTTCACGTACGTGATGGTGTCAATCATGTCCAAGCCCATCTCCACACAGCAGTGAGCGTGGTCCGCCTTAGGCTGCGTTAGCCCTGAGACGCAGTAATAGCAGTCGCCCAGAATTTTAATCCTCCTGCAGTGATTCTCCTGCAATATAAACCGCAGGCACTGAATAGTTTTCCTGCTTGCGAAACATTATTACCTTTGATATGCTTGCATCTTTGCGTCTTGGAAAATAATATTACAGTATTGTTTTGTGACCCGTCAAACTACAATTTAATACGAGCAGCTATAGCAAAAGTACTGAGGTTGACAATTTTGCAGTATTTTAACTCTGCAAAGTTCATTTTACAATTCACAATGACTCATTATTTTTCATTTTTGCATATTCGCTGTTTATCATTTGAAATACATTTTTGCAACTCAAATACTGTACACAACAGACACGGGTTGATGACTTTCATGCACGTAATCAGATTCCACACATTGTGTCTTTGATAAGTTGTGCAGACGCACATTTGTTTTCTGAACCCTTTAAGGTCCTTTTGACCTCCAAATTATGGATTCACACAAAAGCTCAAAATACAAAATTATGCAGTAGAACACTGTATGCTTTCAAAATTATTGTATAATTGGTACAAGCTAGGATGAAACGGAAATGGAATTTGAATATAATTGCTCACTCGTAATTCACTAATGATTTACATTCCAATCATGTTTGAGCACAGCATTATTGAAATAATAATAATCCAAGCAGCCTCCTATGCAGCTGACTGGTGACACATTATATGCCATTCCCAAGAGAACAAACAAACCCCACAAACAGCTGTTGAGAAAGATTTAAATAATGAATTCATGGCTCAGAGAAATCTGAATTTACACAGCATAAATGTCCGTATTAAATCAATCTCGTTGGTGTGTTGTATGCATACCGTAGCCAGTTCATCAAACTTTCCAAAAAGCTCATTAAGCAGTTTAACGAGCTCCTGTGCTGTACACTGCGATGCCAGACTTGTAAAACCAACGATATCTGCAAAAAGGATGCTGAAACACAATACAGTACCGACAGGCCATAATAGTCTTGTTAGCATGCATTTGCTATGCATTATGCATGCTGCAATAGCAATCTAATAAAATTGCAGAAACATAATTGAATTCATTGCAGAATAAACTAAGACAGTGAATTAATATTGTCACTAAGCAGATCTGACACAAAAACATCAACTCTTTACGTGCTGCACCTTGCACGCGACCTGATTTTCTATACACGTACATCTAGAAATAGTACTCTCTATACATTAGTGGGGTAGAGTGGAGGCACAGCAGTTATCGTGCTGTGATTTAAACATGGCAACACAGGTTTGACTCCTGGCAATGGCTAACATCAGTGTTCAGAAGATATCTAAACTGGTCCTGCCTTCCTCTACCTTCAACAAGCCACACTGACCTGCATGACGACGTACGGTCATAATCCCCAACGCTGACATTTCGTGAAGAGGCCTTCATAAGTTGGTGGATTGGGAATGGCTGGGATTTTAAGTTTAAACATCCATACTGGCTATCCATATAATACATAACAAGCACGAGTATGATAGCTCTGAATGTGCCGCACAAACAGGGGTCTGCTTATCACATCAATTGGGAGTACAAGATGTGAGCCAGTGTTTCCAATTCTGACCTGTTAGATTACAAGAAGCTACATATGTAACACGTTAAAAGAACACATTACAGCCACACTTTCACACGTGGGTTAAACATTCTTATAGCATAAAATACACGTTTTAATGTGTGAAAAACATTCAACGAGTGTGGCAAATATACACTATGTACCAATGACAAAACTTCATATGCCAACCTAAAGCACATTTTAAAAGTAAGGAGACTCATTTCAAGAGCTTTCTTATCCAATGCCATAATTTTGATATCCAGAGAGCAGCAGCGGATTTTTTTTTGTTTGGCGGAGAGCGGCGACCAGCTTCCGGAAGGGAATTAAGTGTTGGGCGTGAGTTGAGTGTGAGAGGCACAAGCGGAGAGAAAGGAACGAGAGAGCTGTGCCCCAACGGGGGAACAGAAACATTGACAGAGTGAGATGTGTTCTGCGACTTCGGTCACTCGGGAACCTCCCGAGGCCAGAAATAGCAACGCATTTTTTGGATATAACATTTTCCACACCTGCAGGCAAGCACAAGGGAACGCTGCACTTCATCTCCCAATTGATTTATTTCTGTGGGGCCTCACGATAACAATAACCCATGCTTCTCTCCTCAACCCGCGTGTGTACAGCAGTGTGCTTTTGCGATGGCGACAAAAGCATTGATCACATTCCCCATCACGTGGAAGAAGACTTCACTGTACGAAGAGTGTATTGCAAGCGGCGTGTGTGGTAAATGTATGAGGTGAAAACGCTGCGGTAAAGAAGAAGTGCAGCTTCCAACTCTAATCAGACTTTATCTGTCAAGTTATGCGCTGTGAAGAAGGGCTATTGCCCAAAACGTTGCCGGTTGTAGATTTGTTTGTTTATAAGGCAGTGTTATAGAGCAGGTCAAGGCCAACTTGGCCCTCTTGGGTCTGGTCTCCACGGACCACTATGTGGCGTTTGCGGCCCACTGATGGGTCGCGACCCGCTGGTTGGGAAGAGCGGTTATGAGGAATGTGTTGAGTTTGTTGGTGTAATGAAGAGCTCCGGCTGGTGTTATTTTCGTTCCCTTGCATGTGAATTGTCTTATTTGTTCACTTGCACATGTGTTCAGTGAGCAAGCGTAAGAAGTAATGTTAACCTGTGCATTGGTACATACTGGTTAATTATCAAATAATTCTGATTAACAGCACCACACTCAGATATTTACTGCAAACTGTTCATTTGAAACTTAACAAACTGTAGTCTTGTAATAAAACACATGGTGGCGCCACACATCTTAAAATTCAAAAATGTGACATCCGTCAAGCGATTTGTTCGCATAATGCAAATGTACAACTCAACATAGGTGAATTGAATTTCACTTCTGTACGGCGTCGCCTTTGAGCGCACTATCCCTGGCACTGCTTTACATATATATATACACGGAATAGTCTTAGTAGTAGTATGGGTAGTATTATTATTTCTCACCTTACATTGTCATGCCGCTGGATGTAGATTTTGTGAAAGATTCGTTCTGGGGGCTTTAGGAAATCCTCTTTCATCTCCATGGCCACGTGCCTCGGCAGGAGACTCATAAGCAGACGCTCCTGTGAGGGGGGGCCGGGGAGTCGGAGGGGGGGGGGGCTGGTATCAGCAGCACCCAGGGGTCCCCAAGTCTCACAGCAACTCGAGCCCCCCCCCCCAAGCATGCCACGCTCAAGTGTGACCCCTTTGAGATATGCAAAGCACACTGACACATACTGTATTCTATAAATATAAAGCACGTGAATTACATGTACACCTTGAGTCTAAAAATATACACGCGCATATGTACCGTGCAGAGTGAACACACTTAATGGTTAGAGTCTATAAATAACCAACCAAGAATAACCTGTGGGTGTGCTAGGCAACCGGTGGCCTGAGTTTAATTCCCAGCAACGGCTCACATTCGTGGTGCGAAAATCTCTGAGACACTCATTCACAAACCTGTACTGACCAGTATGCTGAATTACAGTCACGCAACCTCCATGACCTAGTCTCAAAGCCTCATTCAGCAGTGGATTAATATAGGGCTGAGAGTCTGATTAATATGTGCACTGACACATGGATCAAAAATATTCTTATGTTCATGTATTGTCTAACTATGCCAACATACTCAACTGACCTACATTTAAACATATATGCACACACAGAGTGGTACAAATGCTATATAGCCTATAAATACTTAAACATTCATACATAATGTGTAGAGTTATATTATTGCTGCTTCAGCGATCGGAGAGACATGTTAAGAAAAACAGTACTTTAGTACAACATCATTTTTCGTCAAAAAAAATATTTTGTTTTGATTTTGCATGATTGCACCATAAATGGGTGCAGCACAGTTACTCAGTAGGGCAAGGTCGCGTGCGGTGGGGTAAAGTGTGGCTAATCCCCAACTCTTCTAAGACATGTGTCCTGGGCCAAAGAGTCGGCCAAATACTCCCTAAGGGCCTCTCTAGTGGAGGCCCTACTGCCGGCAGTGGCATCAGTGAGCCAGTGCAGTACTGAAGTCTTGTTTGCAACTTTTGCAATAATTAATATTTTGTACAACACAAATTGCTGTGAGATGTTTCAGTAACACTCCCTATGCTCCACACGGAATGATCAGATCCTAATCCAGCAGTAGATTTAGAAATAGGTTGTCCGTGCATTGTGTAGGCTGTACGTGTATTGTATAGGTTGTCTGGTGTCTGCCAGGCCATGGGAAATTGTCTGTGAAACTGTTGCAGTTACGATATTTTCCACACAAAAAACAGATACGTTTTACTGTCCATTGCACAACTATTTATACGAGTCAATGAAACTGTTTATTCGTTCTCATAGATTAGAATTGACATATTACAGCACTTTTAGTGCAGTATTCATTTCAAAAAATAACAGACTGTACTGTATCGGTGCGTGATGGTCCACACAATAATAATAATAATGATAGCATTTTATAGAGCGCCTTTCACCCGAGGGCCACAAAGCGCTGCACAAGGGCATCAGAGAGAACAGCATGTCAACGACAGGAAAAAAACAGCTAATAAAAACCAAAGCAACGAAAGTTAAATGATTAAGGCTGCTTCGAATACACTGAAAGGTCATGAAACTGGCAATCTTAAGAGCGGCAAAAATCTGCCAGCGTCCCCTAGGATGGCCGTCACTTCCTTAAAGACAAACACGGAGGGAGACAGGGGGGGGGGTGAGCAACAGGGGGAGACATAGGGACACACGTCTAACATGGTCTGCACAGCAACTATGCAATACAATTTAGATTTATGTGGCATCTAAATGCGACCACATCTCAAGACACTGTCCAAAGAAACCCACAGACACACAAGGTCCCACAGGCCCACACAACATTGACCCACAGCCCGACAAAGAGAGACAACTTACCCATACAGAAACCCAGAGACCCACACGGAGACCCATACACCACAATAACACATTTTGGATGTTCGTGGCCATGTGTAGGTAAGTAAAAAGAAACCAAGGAGAGGATTGTTGGGTTCATCGTCTTGAGGTGGGAGAGAGTCATTCATGAGTCACAGCCCACACACGTGTGGCTTGAGTGTGTGCGTGTGGTTAACATTCACACGCACTTTAAAGAGGTAATTGGGTATATTTTGTGGCTTTTCACTGCGATGAATTACACTTTCGTGATACCAAGATTTGGTACTGTAGAACTGCAAATGTTGTGTCTAATTACTCAGGACAATATGAGAAGGATGAATGCATAATTTATATACACACGTTGTTGGGTGTTTTATTTCCAAGAGTTTAGAGGTCAGAACTATACTGTATATTGCAACCTGTGGCTATGGGAGGATGGATGGTAAGGCTAAGTCGATTACCCATAATATATTTTTCGAGTAAACATATATTGATTTTGGGAACATTTTACTTTGAAGAAATGATCATTGGTATATGTTTATTGAACTGCTGAGACGAAACAATACATGCCTTATAAAGTATGTTACTTGTTTATCATTAAAGATACTTTGACCTAAAAATATCAGCTGTGTAACAAAAATATCCTTTAGTAAATGTTTTACAACATTTGTTTTGTACACCATGCAGTGCTTGATGTACATAAATACTCTAAAGTACTATAATACAGAAATGCAATAATTAACACGATTATTGGTCTAGTCTCGACAATGCCATAACCATTCAAACTGAACACTTATTTTCCTAACCAGTGAATAGTGTTAAAATGGACAGCTCATCTTTTACATATGGGTAGTGAGTGGCTGCTCTGTAACAAACACTGACCGAGCAATGACTGAATTGATAAGCAGAAGAGATTGTAGGCTGTACAGTAATAAATCATACACACTAATGAAGAATTTCTGGAAATTTGTAGGGCTTGTGTAGAAATCGAAAAATAGTTATCCTCAGCCAAACACCGTCCACTGCTGGACAGAGGCCTCTCCAAGTTGTCGCTATTCCTCATAGTCACGCGACACAACATTCCATCTAGCTTCTGCACATGAGCTGATCTTGACACTATCTCTGCGGTGGCATGTTCCCTCCTCCGGCTACAACTCTGTCATTAGTTTCAACCATCTGCCACCATCCATTCTCACAAGGTGTCCTGCCCAAACCCACGTACTTTTCTTAACAGTCAACATTATGTCTCCAACGTCCATTTGTTCTCTGATCAATGTGTTCCTCTCTGTCTTTCAGTGTACTTCCAAGCATGCACCATCCGTCCCTTCTTTTGTACCTTATAGCATTTGTTCCTTTTTCTTTGGCATTGTCCATTATTCTGGTCCACGTTACATAACAGGTATTATGCGGTGATTACAAACTTTATTCTTTCAGCAGATTTGTATGTCACTTTATAATCAAGTTCCACTTCCCAAAAGCACATCTCCCTGCCTTCACTCACTTCTCATCAAAATAGTCACACGTATCCACTTGATACTCTCCACCATCCTGCCCCAATCCACCAAATGCCAATCTTGCTACATAGTTTGTCTGCATTTACAGGTAATGCCGTACACTTATGCCAAGGACAAAATAACGTAATCTAAAACAAACGTGGTCTTTTTTTACATAAAATACTGTTTTGAAGTAATCACCTGAAATCGTAAGATTCTGTTCATTCGTTTAATTTGCTCTACGTAGATGTTTACTATTACAGATAGATTATATATATTTATTATTACATCAGAACATACCCAGTGGAATTGCAAATTCTGAAAGCGGGATTCCTGTGATACAACAAACATACGAACTACTTGACCAAAAGAACTACATATTGCGGGCCATTTAGCAGGTAGCATGCACCAAAATTTGACTGCACAGCAGCCATCTTTCAGTCGTCTGTTAATGGCCCAACATTAAGAAATTAGACAAGATAAACAGACCCAATGAATTGCACCGATTGATCTGCGTTCGCTTGAACTCCTGACCTGCTTCTCGTTCTCGTCCTCCAGTCGAAGGCGATCCTCGATGCAGTTGCGCGCCTGCAGGAAGGCTTTGCGCTGGGCTCGCTCGGTGAGCACGCGAACGAAGGCGCCCGATAGGTTCACGCTCACAAAGAGAGACACATTCGCCAGCAACTGCAGGAAAAAGATGTTCGACATCAGGTCCCGTCGCATCGGAGACCAAGCATACACGTGTGCCGCGGCAGAAGGCCACGTTAAATGGTCCCTTGTGTCCTCTCTGAGCGCGATCCATCGCCATTGGCACTGACAAGGACCGGACCATCTTACGGATTAAGGAGATATCAGTATGTAGTACATGGTGTCCCTGGGAAGCGAGGTCAGCGGAGAAACATGTTGCCTTCGGGCTATTGCTAAGGCCCCCAAAGGGTTAACGCATGCCCAGCGAACTCCGCGAGGTGAGAACATCGATTATGCTATGCCAAAGAACATTACACTCAGTTGTCTCCAGTACACATTAATGTCAAAATGAGAATTTCATTTACAAAAATAATAAGAACCCCTTCCACACTCTTTGCTCTTTTGGTGATAGCGGTGATTGAGTGTATAACAATGTTCTTTTTCTCTGATGGCCACATGACAAATGTCTTGCACAGAAGTACCTTTGACCACACAAGTCCTCTCAGTAGGTATTACAAACAAAAAGCGACAGTGCTAGTTGCTTTTCAAAGGTGTTCTTTTGGGATAGCTGTCTTTAGCGCGTCCTCTCTCTCCTTCGCGACGTTTCGCCCCCCACGTCGGAGCCATCCTCAGGCATCGCTTGACACGGCTATCCCGACTGATTAGCTTTGCAAAGCAATTATCATGCATCGAAGTGTGAAAACCTACATCACTACCAAAAGCAACAGTGCCATATATTTTAGCCTGCGTGCAAGTCTTTAAACCGTCACCAAATTCCCACATGCGGAGTCTTGCGAGCCTGTATTCTGATGTGGTACATCTGGCAATTGCCTTTAAAAAAAACAAAATGGGTTATATTAAAAACCTGCACAGCTCCCATGACACCATAACACCGCACTGGCAAGGTACCCGTTGTGATGCTATCATTACATACCAATATCACAACGCAATGAGCATTCGAATGCCATTACATCCTTCGCACAATGAATACAACTTTAATAGAAAGCTATTCGATCAATTATTTACTCAAGAGCTGTATAACAATAATAACACATTGAGATGTATTTTTGTTGCTGTACTTTCAAAAATGCCCTAAGAGATATGCCCTATAATTCTGGTGACTGAAATAGCCAATACTCTATGATATTTTTACCATTCTTATAATGGTAAAAGTTAAACAAACCAATGTATTCTGTTGTATCAAGCATATGCATTATATTATTTCTTAAAATAACCACTAAAAATATTGAGGAAAAAACACTGAACTAGCCAGTTATTCAATGTTTGAAATGATCATTTAGCAAAAAGCTTATTTACACACAGACACAATCAATATAAATGGTAACAGGTATAGTCAATCGTTTTTCCAGATAATAAACACTGAGACTGCTATGCTGGCTATAAATACCACAGACCATGTATGAAGCCATAAACAATGTCAGTGTACAAATATTAGTTATGACAGAAATACTGTTATTGTAACGGTTTTGTGTATCAGTTAAACTTGGGAATTTCAGTTATGGCCAATAATTGTATTTTACTTCCTGTATGGTGATATATATTGGCAGCTTATTCCCCAATTGGAAAATAGCGAAAGTGGCCCTAACAGGATGCGAATAAATAATAGTGGGGACTGTATCAATGTTGACTAGCACCTTCCAAATGATGTCCCACAATAATTGCTTATTTTGCCAATTCAAAGAAATCACTATTGCTTGTAATTCCATCCACCCATTTTCAGAAACCGCTTAATCCCGTACAGGGTCGCGGTGAGCCGGAGCCTATCCCGGTAGACACAGGGCGCAAGCCAGGGGAACACCGAGGATAAGACGCCAGTCCGTCACAGGGCGTCTGGGGAAATTTAGCCAGTACGCCAATTAACCTGGCAGCATGTCTTTGGACGGTGGAAGGAAATCGGAGTGCCCGGTGAAAACCCACGCGGACACGGGGAGAACATGCAAACTCCACACAGAAAGGCCCCCGAGCCGAGATTCGAACCCCGGGACCTTCTTGCTGTGAGGCGGCAGCGCTACCCACTACGCCACCGTGCCGCCCACTGCTTGTAATTAAAATCTGGAAATGATGAGAAAAACCACCCCAACGACTGTTACTTGTGTAGTATTCTTGTGTCAAGTGAAGTGTAAGAATATCTGTGCTCTGATAAGGGTTGGTTAGTGGCTTCTATCCATTGGCAACTCTAAATCTCTGGTGGGTATTACCCGTTCCAACAACCTGCATAGCAGCATGCGCCCCTTTGGTTCTCAAAATATATTGTGCACCCAGATTAATAGATACATTATATAATACAATACATATATAGTACAATAAAAATTGTACTATAAGTACATCTTGCAGGCCCAGGGGGTGCGTGCACCCCAGGTTAAGAACTGCTGTTCTATAGGGATATCAATGGTGTACTTATTTTACTAATCCCAGCGAGGTGATGAGCTGTCACCCACCAATAGGAATTTGAAACCACAACCTTTCTAATTGTGATTCTGACCCAACGACACGGTCACCTGGCTGGATACAATAGGTTAATGCAGTATACTGATATGCAGTATGTGTGCACATTGTACTATAATGTATTAGCTAAGAATAATATACAACTTATTGCATTGCAGAAGTAAGGAGGCCTTCATCCAGCATTGATTTAACCATGGCTGCTCATGCTGATAAAATCGCTATTGCAATTTCTTACACGTTTTGTTTTAACAGACCAGTATCATGCTGATGTGGGCTTCAGCTGTTGCCCTTTTAATATAACTAGAGTAAAATGTATATTCTACAAGCTCTGAGGAGCAACATATTAGTTGGGAGCGGACAAACAATTGTTGAGAGTCTAGACTCGTGTTTACACTTAAGGGCAGAAAGCGGGCTGGGCAAAATCAGAACTGAAAGTGCAGGGTCCTCAAACTATTCTCAAACTATTCTTTGCCAAAAGCGATCAATCACATTGTGCACCTAATACATCCACAGAAATCTAAGCAGTCATTTCCCACAGCCCTCAATATTGCAGCTATGGACATCCCTGACTTTCTGACCACAATGCTACATATGTGTTTTACTTATTTGAATTATTGTTTTAATGGACTTGTGCATGCTATTATAGTACTTTCCATCCATCCATCCATTTTCAGAAACCGCTTAATCCAATACAGGGTCGCGGTGAGCCGGAGCCTATCCCGGCAGACACAGGGCGCAAGGCAGGGGAACACCCAGGATGGGACGCCAGTCCATCGCAGGGCGCCTGGGGAAATTTAGTCAGTACGCTAATTAACCTGGCAGCATGTCTTTGGACGGTGGGAGGAAACCGGAGTGCCCGGCGAAAACTCACGCGGACACGGGGAGAACATGCAAACTCCACACAGAAAGGCACCCCGAGCCGAGATTCGAACCCGGGACCTTCTTGCTGTGAGGCGGAAGCGCTACCCACTACGCCACCGTGCCGCCCATTATAGTACTTTAGTGACAGGTAATACAAGTGCTGTGTATCACATCTTAGCAGAAGAATGTCATTACAGTAAATGCTGGCCTTCTTCTAGCGGTGTTTTGACCATGGCTGATGATGACTAAACGTGACTGTCACTGTCCATGTTCAGATATATCTTTGCACTCGTGGTTGTCGTACAAGGTATTATTGAAGACTCAGACCCCCTTATCAGAATCCTTACAGCCAAATCAGAATATGTTGTTACAATATTTTTCCTGCTATGGATACCCCTATATGTATGAATGGGTCACTGAGAAGCACACAGGCAGTAGTACTTGGTCGGTTTCTGTTAGAACAGTGGCCCATTCTGTCGATCTCTCAATCACCGGCCAAATTGAATCCACTGCTGGATGAAGGCCAACCCAAGCCGTCAATTTCTATCGATCCCTGCGATGTAATATTAATCCACCCCGCACCTACCCACGAGCTGATTTCAGTGCTCCATCTCTTCAGCACATGTCCTCTCAGATGTGTTCCATTACTTGGCTGCAATGCCGTAATTACTCTCGACCAACAGCCATTAACCCTTGGGATGAATCACTTGTCCAAGTGTACTGATCTTCACAGTTCCGATAAAGTCATTAACCCGCGTATGTTCTCTAATCCACGCGTTTCATTTTCTATCTCTCGGTGTAATCCCGAGCACGGTAAATCTCTCAAGAACAACAATATTCTAAGCGCGCCACCTATGGGCGCAACAAAACACTACTGTACTCGCCTAAAGACCAAATTGTAAGTTAAACATCACCAACCTTCCAGACCAGGGCGATGCGTACTAATTGCTCCGACCTCCACAATTACCACCGTTGTCGGCTACAGCTGCGTAAATGGTGACCACCACCATCCAGCAAGTGGTGGTCAACCCTGACACGGGTCACCCTTCAAAGCACTTTTACGATGGCACCGGACACTTTAATTAAATTAATGAGCCGACTCGTGGTTGTCAAGTCATTTGTACAAGATAATGCAAAGATGGCCGGGTGTGAAACAAATTAGGTCCCAATTGTGCAATCAACCCCGGCAAGGTCTCTCCCCGATAGCCGCACTGCAGGACGTGACCTGTCTTCGCACGTGGAAGGCAATAAATACATAAAGTGCATATGCGCTGTGAACCCTGCCACCTGAGTTGTGTTCTAGGCTACGGCTAACACGAGTGGCAAGTGAGATCAACAGCGATGCTGCCCTCCATTCCCAGCGTTCACCAAACCCCATTGACCGCAGTGATGAAGTATGGTCGATAAAAATTAAACCTATGACCAACGTGGCATGGGGAGGCCTTGCGTCCATTTGTGGCTTGGGAATGGCAATCTTATATTTTGTACTCTGTTATAACAACTGCACATAGCAGTGCGTTTAATTGCTATTTCGGGTTCTTTACCATGGAGTGCATGGGTGCTAATTAAGATGTTACAACGTGTGTTGTGCACAAGGTTTGTAAGTGTTAAGGGTGTCACGCTGTTTGCATGAATAATTATATTCATGAATAACAACTACAACAGGAAGTCCGCGCTATTACACTTGTGTGCAACAAAAACCTTAACAACCCCAAAGTTGTCTTCCAAATTAATACCATAAAGAATTATTGCTGTCATAACAAATCGTTTATTTTGTTTAGAAATTTGTCACCGGCGTTTTGCTGAAGCCTCGG
This sequence comes from Geotria australis, assembly GCA_036362915.1. Taxonomy (NCBI): domain Eukaryota; kingdom Metazoa; phylum Chordata; class Hyperoartia; order Petromyzontiformes; family Geotriidae; genus Geotria; species Geotria australis. The sequence continues at coordinate 11,536,570 of JAZEWU010000005.1, read as the reverse complement.
GTCTACTTACCATCTCTTTGATCACTTTTACGAGCAGGCATTTAAGACCGTTTTGTGATTTTGCTCAAATACGCAAAAAACGTTGTTCGGGGTTTACTGCCAAGTGTTTTTCCCCCCCAATGTGTGTATACTGATGCCATTAGCACACACGAGCCCACCGCCAGAACCTCCTCGGCTTTGCTATCTAAGGCAACTCGCAAAGTTCATGCGACCCATATTTCTATTTACGGACACCCTCGTAGCACGTCACTGACCTACATGTCTCACTCACCTCATTACATTGCGTCACTTATGTGCACGGCATGGGCCAGGCTTGGGCAGTACACTGTATTAAATCTGCTAAAAGCACTCTAGAGCGTATTACCAGCTTTAATACCGTCAGAGCTGGGACGAAAAAAAACGAATTAAAATCGTGCTGCAAATAGGGTTTTTTTAAATCGGGTACAGTTCGTGCGAATGCGCATGGTCCAGCTTTGGTGCTAAACGTGGACCATCAATCGTGGATGATGATGTCCTCTCGACTGACGGGTCCCCGTCTATCATCTGTGGTGGTCATATTGCTCTTATATATCACTCTGCCCCGCGTTATACTTCCGACTCGGCGACAGTGGATGGTCATGAACCGCATCAGATCAGAACATCACATTGTCGCTCTGGATACTGTGTGCACATATGAAGACTTAAGCGCACTCTACGGTGACGACCTACTGAATAACTCTCGTAGCTCTGGAACATCTGAGTGAACAATTGTCCACTCGTTCCCCGGAATCGTCATTGAAATCCACTCTGCATCTCCACCCAGAAACGCTTGCCTAGATATCAACAGCATGTCACACTGGAAAATGGTCCTAATCCTCCATACCGACATCGTCGCGATCAGTGCAGACAAAGGATAACTTGGTCGTGGACAGCTGTGTGTTCAACAGCCACACTCGTGTGTGTGTGTTAAACACGACCGTACAACGGGCATTTTACTGGCTGCGTGCACTTAGCTACATTACCGTCGTTTTACAGGGCCCGCTATGACGGTTCACGACAGACACCCAATGCGGTTATCCTTTGTGCTCATTTAGTTTGACGGCTTATCTTTACATCGCATCTCGAAAAAGGCTTTTGTTTATTGGACAATCCGTGCTAAGTGTTGAGTTGTTGTTCCGCCGGGATTTGAGGATGGAGGTTTGTCTATGTTTTATTGAGTCATCACGTCTCAGTTCAACCCTGTGCTATGTAAGATATTCATTTCAAAACGCCGCACGTAAACGGCACCACGTATTAAAGGCGCAATAAATATAAAGTCTCGACAGGATACGTGGTCGATGCGTTAACGTCGCGTGTTTGGGAATATCCCGTTGTACCACTGCTCCCCGCAAGCCGCGAATCAAGCGACGCAAATACCTGTAGCTATTATTTATATCTGGCACTAGAGCATGACTCATTCTCGATAACATGTAACACGTATCATCTAAGTTGAAAGTGTGACTTGTAGGACGCCTGACGTCGCGTGGGAAGTGCGTACATGCTGTATTAAATGCGACTGCGTGGTCGAGGGTCCCTTTGTTAAATGTTTAGCTGATCGGTCATCCGCCGCGATACGCGTGTTATTCCGAGGCGACAGGCATGTTATTCCACAGCGACATGCAAGGTTGTCTTTACGTAGCGATACGCATGTTATCGCACCACAAAAGAGTGAGTGCCCTTCCTTCCCACACGTGGTCCACTTGTTTACATCAAGCGGTCGGGACTATACACGTCGCGTTATATGGTCAGATCCGCGTGACTGGCGCCTTGCACGTGATTCTGCTGGCTGTCACCACCGTTATCGTTACAATCGGACACCGGATTGTCCACTGCTAGAGGAATTCCTCCCCGAGCCGTCACCACGACTGAATGTTTGCCACTGCCGGGAGACAATATGCTTTACATATGTTTATACGGACTTGCGTACGGCATGTTTCGGCATTTTTATTTAAGAAAAACGAAGCCTTCACGTAAATACAAAATATTGTTGGCTCGGAGTGTCGGGTACTAGAGAAACTGATGGCGCGCACGATGAGGGTGGCGGAGATGAGAATTATGCAAAGGGTGTGTGGAGTAGGTCTAAGAGATCGTGTGAGAAACGAGGACCTGACACCACGATCGAGTGAATGTAGTGGCATCGATTGGGGTGAGGTTGAGTGAGAATAGACTGACATGGTTCGGACACGTGGCCATACGATCGGAATATGACATCGGAAAGGAATATTCACAACATAGAAGTTGAGGGAAAGAGAAAGAGGGGGAGACCAAAGGAGACCTGGCGAAAAGTTGTCATCGAGGACATGAGAGCATGCGGTAACACTGTGGAGGTGGAGATGTATAGCAGACTGTGGAGAGTGAGGACTCGCAAAACATACCCTATCTAGATGGACAACGCTCGGAGAGAGGATGTAACGCAACCATACCAGCAAGTTTCATTTGCAATAACAACAGATATTTTTGTTCCAATACAAACACCAACAAGACATATGCATTGAATAAGAATACCCTCATTACAAAGGACCCCCCCACTCCGCAAACCTCATTAATTCTTGCCTAATCACCCCACAGCCGCGTAGAGCATATTATTAAATGAGTGTTGGTTTAAACGAGGGTGTGGTGGGGGGACCTCAATCAAAGGTGTCAGACAGAAGCAGGGAGAGCTGGGACGCGGGGGGGTGGTTATTAAAGGGGATCTCACCGTTCTCCACAGGCCGTTCGGAACCGGCGGCGCTGACGTGGCCGTGACGATGAAGTGGGAGATGGAGACCATGAGCCCGAAGAGCAGGGCGAGCAGAGTCCGCACGGGCAGCAGCGCGTACACCACGAATGTGACAAGCACGAGCTGCCACATGCCGTGCGACGGCGGCAGCCCCGACATGCCCAGCGTGAAGGGGAACGGGCAGCAGAGGAACGAGAAGGTGAAGCTGAAGAGCAGAGTGAGGTTGACGATCTGCTGCAGCTGAGTCACCTGCAGGTACTTGACGTTCGTGACGATGAAGAGCGACGTGAAGATGACGCAGTGGATGGGATTGGAGCCTTTGGCCACGGTGATCGTGGGCGACGAGGTAAGCTCCACCACGGCGATCGTGGCCGTGGTAACGATGAGCACGGCCAGAGCCTTCAGCGTGCCGGTCTGCTCGAGCTTGAGGTTGTAGCTGAGAAAGAGGCCCTCCAACTCCCGGCAGCTGAACTCCTCCTCGCAGCCCAGCGCCTCGGCGCGGCGCCCGGGGATGCAGGGACATCTCTTTCGCCTGGACTTCACCTTCTGGAA
>JAZEWU010000005.1:11517893-11533010 GCA_036362915.1 Geotria australis | reverse complement strand
GACCGCTGTCGCCGAGAACACCCAAACATTTGCTATAAATACGGACCGGGCGATCACGGATGGGCGGGGGGAGGCCGGGCGCTGGCGTCAAGTGCCGAAATGTATGTTGCAATGATAATAACGAAGCGCGTGTCCGTTCCGGAATATATAAAGCCCTCCTCTAAGACCTCTCTGTATATAAATAAAAATACGCACGCGGACCGGGCGCACACGCAAAGCCACCACCGGACTGCGTGCGCTACCGTCTGGCTTTCCCCCTCTCGCTATATCTATATTACAATACACTCGGCTACATTGTCTACCTGTACGCTAGCGCACCGCGTACCCGTACGCCACTGCCGCCGCACGCATCCTCGCGTAACATCCCGTACCGCGCGCAGAAGAAGCACACGGGGGTAAGGTGGGTGGGTGGGTGGTTGGTTGGGAGGCTGCTCCCGTGGACGCGCTACGGAATAGAACGTTGATGCCCGCTGCAGCGCGACAGAAGATGCCCGAGCGGCGAGCGACGTTCGCTGGTGGTGGTCGTGGTGGTCGTGGTGGCGGTGGTGGTGGCTTCGGCGTCTGTGCGGGCGTGGGATGGGATGGGACATGCGCAGCAGCGCGGCCAGGGATAATGAGTATAATCTGCGAGGCAACCGCTGCATCCCCGGGTTTATCCGAGCTGCTGACAGCGCTCACGCACACCCACCAGCAGCAGCAGCAGCAGCGTGAGCGCGCCGCCGGCTTGCGGATTCAAGCCACCAGGGGGTGGGTGGGGAAAAGAGAAGGCTTGCACGGTGACAGGGATGCATGTGAGAGAGGGAACGTGGGTGGCAGGAGAAGCGAGGTGGTGCTGCTGCTGCTGCTGCTGCTTGCTGCTGGTGATGATGGAGTTGGGGGGATTTGACGGGAGGGACGTTGCGATGATGACGGCTCTCGTCGCCTACACCACTACCGGCAGCAGCAGCAGCAACTGTATCATACCGTGAAGCGCGCACTGTTGGCTTCTACTCGGGAATCAAAATGGGTGTCATATGCTCCGCTGCGTGACTAACGCACCTCAGCACTTTGTTTTAAGCGCCTACTGCTCGAAATGTGGAGCGGCACGGTGGCGTCGTGGGTAGCGCTGCCGCCACACAGCAAGAAGGTCCCGGGTTCGAATCCCGGCTCGGGTGCCTTTCTGTGTGGAGTTTGCATGTTCTCCCCGTGTCCACGTGGGGTTTCGCCTGTTTCCTCCCACCGTCCAAAGACATTCTGGCAGGTTAATTGGCCTATTGAGTAAATTGCCCCAGGTGCCCTGCGATGGACTGGCTTCCCATCCTCGGCATACCCCTGCCTTGCGCCCTGTGTCTGCCGGGATAGGCTCCGGCTCACGGCGACCCTGTACAAGTTTAAGCGGTTTCTGAAAATGGATGGATGCTCGAAATGTGTACATCGTGCGACAGGCTGCTGCACGATAGTCCGTACACTGAACGCGGCGTTGCGGTATTCCCATTCGCTAGAGCCGCCATTCTGAACCGGTGGGTCGCGACCCATCAGAAGGTCACAAGCACCACCTAGTGGTCCATGGAGACCAGACCCAAGTGGGGCCTTGAGGTGTAAAATGTTGAGAACCCCTGCGCTAGAGCGCATAAGTCGTATTGCTAATAACACGCATCATCATAATCATCAGCCACAATTACGACATTGCTGGATGAAGGCCTCCCCAAGCCAGCATCACCTCTCACAGTCCTGCAATGTAGCAATCCACCTTGCTCAAGTGTCAGCTGCCAGTGTCACTATTTTTGACCCACTGGTCATCCTGGTCGCTCTTCAGAGCTGTTCTTTCGGGATAGCCGTTTCGAGCACTCTGCCTCTCTCCCTCGGGACGTTTCGCCGCCCACGTTGGAAGCATCATCACACGGCTATCCCGAAAGAACAGGTCTGAACAGCAAGCATCGTGAATCTAGCCGTGAAAACCTACATCATCGTTTCTTCGAGCGACGCGTTCTGCTCAAGACCGCTTATTTAAAATCTAAAATTATGTCTTTCATCGGCGTTTGTTGTCATCGATGTGTTCCTCTATTTTTTAAAATAAGAATAGTAATAATCTCAAAGTTCCAGATTTAAGTTCGTATGCTACCCAATTGTTACAACATCTTATTTCTGATCTGCGGGATGGACCTGAAGGGGCGCAAAGTAATCGTGGAAATTATTGAATTTCAGCTGGCGCTACAGTCAGGGGAATCTATCAAGGAGAGGGCAAGTCAATGTTTGCAATTACAACGATTTGCTCATGCATTTCTTACTTGAAAAGGTCGTTTTCTGCAAAAATGAACGCGATGAAAGCCTGGAGCGAGTGTCCAACCTACAAAGCACTTTGAGGAATACATCTGGCAAGCTGAGAACCTAACAGAGATATACACAGCAATGTGCACCTGCGGAAATTGATAAAAATAATTGCAGTACCCTCCTTACTAAATAGGAATCAATGCATAATTGCAGGAAAATTATTTCAATCTGAGCGGTTTACCCATGGCTCTTTGGCCTAACAGTATACCCTAGTTACATTTTGTTTGGAGCTTCTTCTTCTTTGCGATTCTTCGAAGCGCGATGTTAAATTACAGTTTCCCATTTTGGAGCTAAAGTGAAGGTATCATGTCATTGTCAGAAACCGCTTAATCCTGTACAAGGTTGCGGTGAGCCGGAGCCTATCCCGGGAGACACAGGGCGCAAGACAGGGCTATACCCAGGATAGGACGCCAGTCCATCACAGGGCACCGGGGGCAATTTAGTCAGCAGGCCAATTAACCTACGCAGCAGCACGTCTTTGGACTGTGGGAGGAAACTGGAGTGCCCGGCGAAAACCCACGCGATCACGGGAGCTAAAGTTAAGGTGTAGCCTTGAGTTTTCTCGCTCACACCATTGCTGGTGGAAGGGTCTCCACTAGGGGAAGCTCTTGAGGGTCCTCAGAGGATGTTTTAGCCTACTCTTTGTCGCTGGCCACGCGTCTTGGAAAAGGTTGGAATACCCACACTCTACCCTACCAATATGAACCTGCTAATGGAGTAACTGAGTGGACAGAAGTCCTGCCTTGCGCCCTGTGTCTGCCGGGATAGGCTCCGGCTCACCTCAAGCCTGTACAGGATTAAGCGGTTTCTGACAACGAATGAATGAATGCCCCATTGTTTCCGCTGCCGCGCCGGTAAATGGAACCGGCGCCTTCTGTCTCACGCGATAATATTACAGTGTGATAACCTTACAGTGCGTTAACATAACATGGCACTAAGATTACACAAGGAAGCATACCCCGTTTTGGGGAAGTGTTAGAATTACGTCGGCCCTGTGTCTGCCGGGATAGGCTCTGGCTCACCGCGACCCTTTAGACTTTAGAGTTTAGAGGATTACGCGGTTTCTGACAATGAGATGATATGATATATTCGAGGCAATCAATGAGTTTGATTCTTCCGTAGTGTTAATGTGACTATGAGGATGGCAAATCTGTCATCTGAGCATGCAGCACGTGCTGTACTCCATATCTTAATGTTCCCCGTGTTAGACCATTTATCCACCTCACTCTGCCACATCCACTTCATACATATTGGCTCGATGATGCGTTTTCGTTGGCCGATATGTATAGTGGCCAATTAAATTGCCCATGACATGTGGTATCAAATGACACATTCTCATAGGGGTGTCATGGGATATCCCTTAACATCCCAAAGTAGACATAAAAGCAACCACTTTGAAAGCACAGCTTGAGATGCTGTGCCCAATACACAACACCAGAGGCAAGATTAGGTTTGAATTGACAAATCTTGGCTTGAAAGCACATTTCTGAGTCTATACTTCATATTTCCCTTATGCCCAAAAGTGTAATGGACTAAATAGTAAGTACAACATAAATACATTAAAGCCACTCTTCTCTTGTGTATCTCTCCACATAAAATATAAATATGTTTTACACAAAGCTGTTCTTTCGGGATAGCCGTGTCGAGTATTCCTGTCTCTCCTTTGCAATGTTTCACCTCCCACGTTGGAGGCATGATCACAATGCCTGATGATGAAGAATTATGGCTTTTTTAAGACATAGAAGAAATATGGTCCTTAAAAACAGTGACGTGCAGCTTCATTTAGCTGCCAAGTATCAATTGCCTATTTATGATGGTTGCTCTTCAAAGCTGTTCTTTCGGGATACCCGTGTCGAGCACTCTCGCTCTCTCCCTCGAGAAGTTTCACCTCCCTTGTTGGAAGCATGCTCACGTGGCATCCTCACGTGGCAGCGGGAAAGGGGCTTTCATAACAAAAATTCCAGTTGATTCCTGTTTGTTTCAAAGGTGGCTCTCTAGTCTGTCTATCTTTTGTTTATACCTCTTGTAGCCGTGTTCTTGCTCATGCAAGATGTTCCTTTCTTCTGCCTGTGTTGATGAATCGAGCCGTGAAAATCTATTTCAGCACAATTGTTTTAGTTTTTTACCTTAATGGAAGAGCAAATTAAGGTACGAAAGACCAATTGCTTTATGACAGGCAACTTTTTACCCCACAGACCAGAGTGCTTGCGATGTGAATATGCAAAGAGGCTAATGAGGCTAATGACCACTAATGAAATGTCCTCAATGTGTAACAAACAATATGAATATGAAATATGACAGGTGTCTGAAAAATGTATGGCCTGACATAGAAGGAATGGCGCTGCAACAAAGGTTAACTGTCTTGGTTAAAAATACATTTTAACGGGTTACCGGATCTCCTAACAATAGATTAACACTGTTAGCAAGTGTCTGATATTTGCTTGTTCATGTGTTAAGTGTAAAATGGATAAACTTAAGCTGAGAGCGTTTATGAAATATCTTCAAAAGCAAGGATGCTGTCTTGGTGTAATAATGGTTAGCACGCTGGATTATACTGCAGTTAGTCCCTCGGCAGGTTGCATATGGTGAGGTCAATTGTGTGTACTCCCACCTCTTTGAAGATGTCCGGCCAATATGGAAGAGTAGGCCGCATGCTCTATAGGATGTCTGCTCTACATTTCCCCCAAGTTGAGGCCGTTCGGTCAGCAGCAATGTGAGCAAGAAATAGCAGCGCTGCACGTTTACCTTCAAATGAAGGCCTTGACACACACCTACTTGCAAAACCGTGCATTGCAAAACAGAGGTGAGGAGGTTAGAGACTTGGCGCGGTAACAATTGGCATGATGGGTTATCAACACAGTGCTCCAATTCCCACATCCTACACTTGCCATGGCTGAAATGTATGATGCCACATATGAATTACTGTAGTTGGTCATACCCCATAACAGACCTTCCAAAAGTGGTAAACATTGACGTGTAGTCAAAGTATTTTGCTGGTGTCAATAAAGTGACATGTGCTGTGAAGGAGTTGTATGATATGAGAATGAAGACACACAATACTTTTCGGGAAGGATTCAAGCTATTGAATATCAATTTACCAAGTGCATTAAACTTTAAATCGGCTATGCATAAAAACAACATTATGGTCGTGGCCTTATCAGTTGAATATGGACTACAGTATCACGTATTGTCGTTATTGGCACGATGTGCACACCCATACAACCTGTATGATATTAGTTCTATATGTGATTTCCTCTTGTGAGCAATCTGTTATACGTGTCCAGCTTTACTTGTAATTGAAACACTATTCAAATAAAATAATTGAGGCCATTCTGAATGCAGAATGGATGCAGGTTTCCCTATGCCATGTCAACCATGGGTTATGAGTTTTTTAACCATACTTCACACGCTGATCACTGTAGGTTGGTGGAGGACGGGTGGGTGGTAAGAGGGCAGGACCAGTTCAGATATCACTAGCCACTTCTGTTAGCCGTGGCAGGGAACCATAGTCAGGTCGCCGGGTTCATAGCACGGCGTGATAATCGCTGTACAACTATTCCACCCCACAAACACTATCACAAAGTAGCAATAAGTATGTTAGGGAGGAGCTCATCCGGTAATGCTGCGTGTGTCAAGAAGGGAGGTTTCATTACTGAAAGCTTCAAATTGATGAGCACAAGGGTATCGCATGAACCTGCCAGCAGACTGCACTCCGTCATCATGTGTCCCCCGTAGATGAACTTTCGCTCTCCGTGATTGTCTGTGTCACTTTCCTGCCATGACCCCTGCCAGCAGCAGGCATCATCAGTATTCCTAGTCGAAATGCTAATCTGTATGCTTCCGGAGTAATACCTTTCAATTGTGGCCATCAGTCAATATACCGGTGTGTATACAGCATTCTAACCTAGTTCCTGTGGACAGATGGGATTACGACACATTCTTCTTTTTTACGCCAACGAAGTGGCACAAAAAACATGCGTTTTGTTTATATCATAATTATGGACATATGTAGCACATAATTATCACGACAGAGATAGATTGTTAAAATTAGTGGCGAAATTGTATGCAGATCTCGATAGTACAATAATCCCACCTCTCAAATGAAGCGGAACTTCCAGATGTGACACTTTATACTGTAATGCAAACTCTACCCTTTTCAATAAGACATTGAGTATCACAATGTATGAAATGCCATTCCTATGCCATTATTATTTAAAATGTAAATACACACTAAGATGTTATAAAATATTTACATGGGGTGGGGGGGATAGAGGTCAGAACGCTGTGATGTGAACACTGAGATTCTTGAGTTGAATCGAGATAGCCACCTGTGATTAAACTCGCTTCTCAAATGAAGTGAGTTCATTTTCCAAGCTCAGCCACAAATGACTGCACAAAAAACCATTGCATTAAATTGATTTTCCGCTTCATTTTACCATATTTTAGCTCCGATAACAAAAAAAATATGAGCGGTCACTTGAAGAAATATCAGCTGGAGTTCTGTGATATTTCTTTCCACCGATCATTTCCTAACATGGGCTGATGCATTGCTTTAGAGAGTTCCTCATGTATTCTCCATCTCCTGATACAAAGCTGATAGCTCAACCTCCTTAAAATTGTGGGGGGAAAACAAACCTATATAACTATTTACTTATAGAATTATGCTTCTTTTTTGTTGTCAAAACTATATAGATTTCACAATTTAGGTTCAAACTCTAAAGTGGTTTTAAAAAGCTGTATGTCCACCGACAAGATGGAATATTAAGTTCAGCTCATGTGCTTTCAACCTTAGTTAAAAAGCATTAAAATAATCTCACATGTAGATGTTCCGGTGGCTCTGAGGGCTCAGAGAGTACAATGCCATTGCACGCTAGTGAAATGCTTGAGAATGCTTCTGGGTATCCACCCGTGATTAACTGAATTCTCAAGTGTAGTGAGCTGATGGCCTGAGCCCATTCACTAATGACTGCACAAAAAAGGCTTGGTAGTAAATTTGGTTTGTCACTTATTTCGGCACGTTCCAAATCTGCATGTTAATAATTTTGATTTTATAGTATGATACAATTTTTGCATGGCATATAGTTTTGTACAATGCCTTCGTGGACGATGCACTATGAGTAGATTTTAGAAGTCGTTTGGTGACGTCACAAATGGTTGTTCTCTAAAACAAGGTGATGCACTGCTCGCTGCAAGACCTTTAAATGGAAGTTTTCGCGGTAACCCATAAAAATCTATTCATGTAAGTTATCCCGTGCTCGAAACATTTTATAGTCCCATGTAGATACGATACAGTGTATACATGTTGAACGTAATAAAAATTGGTTTCATATAGCATCAAAAGACAGGAAAGCTTGTTGACACTATATACAGTGTTTGAATTGCATACATGGTCAATCAACTGGTGGATGAAGGCCTCCCCAAGTTGCAGCAGCCACCTCTCGTGATCCTGCGATATAATAATTAACCTAGCACCTGCACACGAACAGATTTCTTGAATATATACATTTGAAAGAGTCCTCATTGCATATTTCTTTCGCATTAATTATTATTATTGAATAGTGATGTTACAATCCCTCACCAACAAACGAATGTTATTTTAAATATTTGTCACTTTTTGCACCTGTCTATTACCTGTTGAATTGTCATTGAGTAAACTGAGTATGAGCAAACAGTATAGAACTAAAATCGCTCTCATATCACCCATTACGATACTGTAATGAATGTGTACCAAGTACCAGTGGAAGAAAGACTGGTAAATACAGTCAACACATGTGCTGATAACCTCAGGAGTTTTGAATCCATGCGAACAGCACACGCTGTTCACTGAGAAACAGCTAACATTCCCTCCCCAAAGCTCAAATATCAAACCACATCCCTAGGGCCACGAATGCTTGTGTGGCATTTTTATCTACTGTATATAAATTATGTACTGTATATCATTATCTGGTTCATAGAAACAACTTCAGGTATTGCAATATGTGTATATCTTTCTAGATCTTTTTTTTATGACGACATATATTCTGAAGGTGACAGTGTCATATGTTTTGTATGTGTCATCATGAAGTATTCACAGTAACCATATTGTGTATATATATGAAAGGCAAAAATAAACTGCCAATAATAGCCTCCACTTAACATAATCCCATTCATTTGCCTCTATGACATTGTCATTGTGGTATGCACTTATTTGGGAATATGGATTTATGTATACTTTATCCTATAATTTATAAAGCTACATGTTTCTGTTCAAAACCTGCAGCGTTGAGGAGGTGGCAGATCTACGATGCAGTAACATATCGCAAAATAAATAAGACATAACTGTAAGGCATTAGTGTAATTTATGTGCATAAATTACTAAACATGATGTGACTGCTAAATAAAGCCATGTTGCACACGGTTGCTGTGCGTTGAATAATCAAGCAGTTCCTTCCCTCCGACACGAATGCCGGATGCATGCGCCTCGCCGTAAAGCATTTCTTGGGAGACTCCAAAAATAAATTGATTCTCTGAAGGCAATTAGGGTTAATCAAAACATTTAAAATAATTTTAAGTAACTCATTAGGAGTGCCCCCTCCCTTGTGTCTGCAAGGGATCTCCCTCGCACTGAATATTATCTGGCGCTCTGTTTTTATCTAGAACGTGCGGAGCGTGAGTTTTTACATGCGCGGTTTACCTGTCCGGATTTGCTATATATAATACGCACTGGGCTGTCGACTGATGCTCAAAGTAAAATCATTAATTCTGCAGCACATTCAAACCTCGTTGCCTTGAAATGGTAAAATGCCCGGGTTATGGATTTCAAGGTTCATTGAACTTATTTATCAATGGAGACATCTCTCCCTAGACGGTGAATGTTTTTTGCTCTGTGTACAGTTGAGCAATTAAATAACAGAGCCAACTGTTATTTAAAATTTGATTTCACTCTAAAATTTCCGTTATAGATGTGTTTCCATAGGCAGACCAATGTCAAATAATAGGAACCAATTTAGCATCTTGTCTGGTGGCACACCTACATTTGATGTTGACTCTTCAGGCAACTTATCAGACGGCAAACACTGCTCATGGAGCAGCGTGGCATGCCAGCTTTACCTGGTGTGCACAGTGTGTTTTGGCAGCGTGCATTAAGCCATACCAGTTGGCAACTAGCGTAAGCGAGCTTGACAGCAAGCTCAACTGGACTCTTAATTTTGGGGAAAAAAGCCCAATTGGATTTTGTTCACACGGGAAAAAAATGCGTAATTTTTTCCCTTTTGGGAAAAGCTAATTGACTTTGTATGGGTACTGATCACAGTGTTACAATGAAGATGAAAATGATCGATTTGTGACATACATTTTATTAAGACAATACACAGGTCAAGTATGCCCTGTGTTGATAAAATTGTCCGCAGCGTGCATAAAATAAAGTTGTTGATGTAGAACATGCACCATTTTTGTAGTACAGTAGATATCAATGCATCTCATAGGAGTAAATTGAAGGTGTACTTAACTTACATACATGCACAAACGCAGACAGGTCTGTTTTTAAGGCTTGATGCTTGCACATGAGAGAATGCCTACATGTTTTTTAGATCAATTAGATTAACTCAGCTATAGGTTAACACTGCTTTAGTGCACACAAGTGGCTGAGGCTTTTCTTTGTCATAACCAAAGAACAGCCCCAGTGAAATGTACAGAGTGCAATGTTGCACCACGTGGGGAAAAATAAGCGTAGGTGTACGATCTTCATGGTGTGAGTGAAAGCACATGCGTGAGTGGGAGTTATGAAGTGATGATGCTTGCCAGTAGAGAGCATTTCGGGAATTGATATCCACAATGCAGGTGCAATTCAAAAGATCGCGTAGACTGAAATGTCTACAAGTTATTTGTTTATTCGTTTATATTGCATTAACTGCATTACAGAGACATATCGGTGAACCTACTCATGTCTTGTGTCCGCAATGATATTTGCATTGTATTCTGTGTATTGGTAGTGCTTGTCATTTACTGCAGATAATTTCTTGTCATCAACACCAACCACTGTTAATCCACTGCTCATATACAGTACATATTTGGTTTCAATGAATACAAATGATAGTTGCTTTTCAAAGCTGTTCTATTGGGATAGCCGTGTTGAGCGCTCCCTCTCTTTCCTACGCGACATTTCGCCTCCCACGTTGGAGGCATCCTCAGGCGTCCTGAGTTCCGAGTGAGGGTGAAGTCGAATGTGTTGTGCTATAAATCCCGCACTCCCGTGATTCATGCTCAACCTCCTTTCCTCCGAGGTCCTGAAAACCTACATCGCTGTATACAAACTCTAATAAAACTATCCTTTCTAAACCAACATCCGTTTACTTGCAGCAGTAAGTATTAAGGGTATGTATAATCATCAGTCATGAACATTCCACTGCTGGGTGAAGGCTTCTCCAAGTTGCCAACATCTCCCATGGTCTCTCGACAAAAGAAATGGATAAAAAACTGAAAAGGGTGCAAAGAAGAGTACGTCTTTTGAATTTTATTTAACAAAAAAGATGTGCATTGCATTGACCAAGGCCCTCAGCCTTGTCCATCCATCCATTATCAGAAACCGATTAATCCAGTACAGGGTCGCGGTGAGCCGGAGCCTCTCCCGGCAGACAAAGAGCGCAAGACAGGGCTATACCCACGATGGGAGGCCAGTCCATCACAGGGCACCAGGAGCAATTTAGTCCGCAGGCCAATTAACCTATGCAGCAGCATGTCTTTGGATTGTATTATGCAAAACCACCAGTTCAAAATAACTAAATTGTGGTGATTTTGCTTCGACCTTGCAGTGTGTCATTAAAAACACTGGTTTTTTGGCCTGCACTACATTTTCAGATTTGAATTATCGTTGCCATTAGGCACACTAATTTACATTAAGTTGAGTTTACATGACCACAATACCAGGTTGTCAACTTCACATTGTGCATGTTTTTTTGCGTATATGAGTGTCCGTAAATAATGTTTTATGCATAACGCTAAAAAAAAACCGAAAAGCAGGTATGCTACTTACACAACCCAGCTGTCGCACTAACAGTAAAACAAAATGTTCCCAACTGTTCTTTCCACTGACATTACGAAGCCGCTTAAAATACAGCACCTAACAGCGCAAAAAGGCCAAAATTGGCAAACTCCGTAAACACACACATACACAGCCGCTGTAGGCCAAATATTAATATAAGCTAAGAAGAAAATCACACCGTCACCTCAATCTCATAGTCAACAAATCATGAATTTAATGTTCTTTTTTTTTAAAGCATTGTCGTTTGAAGTTTTGCAAAATTGCTTACTTAAACTTCAAACACTACATTCTACATCGCCTGTTTGCTCAAAAGTGATCTGTTACCAATTGTGGGAAAGGAAATGTAAGAAAAGAACGATTTTAATTAAACCAAACTTCAAACACGAAATTGCACAATTCGTGTAAGCTGCAAAGAATGATAATAAACCACGCACGTTACATAACATTTTAATAACAATTGGCTTACGAAAAATAAAACTGGTCACATACTTAAATAATCCACTTCACGGATGAATGGGAGCATTTAAATGGCTTTAATCAACAGATTACTACTAAAGCATCACAACACCAGGAAGCTAAAATGCCATAATGGTTATGACACTGGACTGTCAATCCAGAGACCATTAGATTCCATTTCCGAGCACAGCAACAAGTGAAGCAATGGTCAAGGTGGTTAATGCCTCCCACCCTTCAAATATGTTATTATTGCTTTACTTATGTTCTCCATCACAACGCTCATGATTGTTTCCTGTGAATAGTTGCTCACGTCACAACTTGATTTGTTTGGCTATATCGGGTGGTGAAGGGTTATAGCCCTCAATGACATTTTCCTTACATGATCTAACTAAAAAAACACAATTCTGAGTCGTAATATTGGCTGTGAAAGACTACGTATAAAAGTAGCTTGGTGGATTGTCACACACCGCGGGATTGTGAGAAGTGACGGTGGCTTTGGGGAGGCCGTCATCAAGCAGCGGATTGAACATGGCTGAGAACGATTACGCGATACCGTTTTAGAATTGCAGGACGTTCCTGCTATTCAAACCGATGCGTTTCTAACGAATACAAGAACCAGTGGCACGCTCCGTTACGCTTCACAATTATTTACTGTCTTGGAGAAAAGCACGTAAACTGCATTCGTGATGCCTGCGTGTGATATCGCGACCGGCTGCAACTACTTACACTCGTGGACGATGCTCGGCTATCTTCATACCCGTCACGTTATCGTAGCTGCACACGGGCGAGCAAGCTACAGGACAGACTCGGCACAAGGCTCAACACAGAGACAACATCGCGATGGCCGTGCAAAGATTCTCCCCGTGTGAGCTGCTGCATGGTAATAAATACCACTTGGTGTTTAAATATTTGAATTACTCACCACTGATTTATAACGCTTTAACTTTTTGTTCCATTTCCTTTTCCTAATCGTTTTGAGTCGATTAAATTAACTTGTGTGCAGGTGCAAGGTGGATTAATTTATCGCAAGATCGTGATATGAGGCTGACACTTCAGGAGGCCATCGTCCAGCAGTGGACTGAGAACTGGATGATGGTGATCATGCATATGAAACATGGCACATTGAGATAAGTACTCTTGTACAGCATTGTACAAGTAATGATTTTAAAAAAAATTCTGACAGTATGTTTTGTCTAAGGGTACAAATTAAAAACATGTATTTTTTAAAGAATAGTCCAGTATTCAAGTGCACATCTTTCTCTCACTATAAACGAGGCAGTTCAATTCCCACTTTTGGCGCCTTTTTGTCTGCAGTTTGTGTGTTCTCCCCCTTTTCTGCGTAGTTTTCCACCAGGTTCTCCAGTTTCCTCCCGCAACTAAATAAACCCCATAATATATAGGACACAGTGTCTGGCAAATGTTGGTGCCAACTATCCACGTGGCTGCCTTCCCCCTACCTGCTTCTCCGTGGTTTCCTCGTGACCCTGAGTTGTTTGACACTGCACGAATATGTGCGCATCATAAATTGTAATTATTATAATTATTTAGTTTTGATAAATATAAGAGTGGGGATATGCCCTAGCTTGGATTTGAACCTTTAACCTTGTGATCCCTCTGGCCACTGGGTAGTGCTTTTAACTTAAAATACATACTGTATACTGCGGAAACAAGTTTCCGATATGAACGAATGCAATGCTAATTTAAATATGTATAATAAATCGAATGGACTCCGTCGCAAATTACATGTTCAATCTGAATGGCTTTTCCAGGTAAAATGTTTTTTTTTTATGAAATAATAAAATAAAGTATGTACATGCGTTTAGAGATTAACTTTTCTCTGGATATTCTCTAAGTACGTACTACCGTTTCCAAGAACTCTCGCACATTGTGTCATCATTTAATACATTACTATACATTGAGTTAAACCTTATCCCATTCAGTGTGGACTAAATTTAAAGAGTTGATCCGGATCAGATGTTTAGAACTGTGGAACATATCAGATGAGTGAGGGATCATATTTAGATTTGAACCAATTTACGTGTTTGTAAATAATAAACATGGTCCGTTTCTGGTTAAGTCTGATAAAAAAAAAAGCTCTTCAGCAGTTGATGACTTTTACCAGGGTGCACTTTAATCAAGAAATTAAACACAGTCTATTTATAGCATCTGAAAAAAGCCACTTATTCAAAACTACTGTTGTGGTAGGCAATGATTCAATTAATAATGGATCTACTGGTAAGAGATGTATTTTTGATTCTATCAATCGTATGATTCAAGGTACTACAGTCTATTTTTTCTGTACAGCTCGACTAACTACGATAACCATTATTCAAACTAAGTGCTGTGACGGACAAACAAATGCAGCTTCTCACATATAAACAGTACTGCACTGTGTATAAAACAATTGCATAATAACACATTCCATTATGCCATAATGAAAACCTGATCCAGTCATCCAACTGCGATGATATTTTCTTGCTGCCAAATGACTGGATCCCACAAAACGTGATATGAATCCGATCAGCTCGTCAGAATTGAAATTCAGCTTCTGATCGGAGCCAATGCGATTTGGGTCCCATCAGACGCGAACCGCGCACCCCTAATTTTCAGCGTGCAGTGCTGCAGCAGCTGGTAACACGGGGGGGGGGGGAGCGAGAATAGGGTGAAGAAGACGGGGACTCCCGCGGGGCAAAGGGCAGCTGGCTAATTAACGGGCGGAAGATCGTGGCGAGCGTTGCTGCAAGAGCGAAGCAGGGAAAGGGGCACCCGCTGCACACAGGGCCCCCCGTCCCAGCTGCCTATCGCACTCTATTTCACTCGAGCCCTTGCCGCATGGGCTGTAGGCACTGAGTGATCGCTGCAGGTGTCATATCAATAATTTATCACAGCTAGGATCATGCAGGATGCTAGGTGGTATTACTGTCCAGATCATTCAGTGATTACAGTTAGCAGTGATCACATTGTACCGTTTTCCATTTTTAACTTGTTTTGTTAACCTTCTATAATTGGCCATTGTTTTCAGGACACATATCAGTAATGCCGTCGTGCACTCTTGATATAATAATACATTGCTTTGTATATTCGTTTTAATAGATACATGAACTGGTTTCCTGTTAATGGCTCAATCGCTATACAGTATTATATAACAACATTCCGTACTGTATTAACACACTCATCATTATAACTGTAAAATAAGTCATAAAAATGCAGCAAAAATACCTCGCCTATTCATCCATAATTACATGGTCAGATAATGGTTAATTATTTATTTATGTAATATAAAGGATAATGGCTTGTGCCAGCATGTGTTTTAGTTCAAGCAATTAAGCACA
>JAZEWU010000005.1:11472106-11506347 GCA_036362915.1 Geotria australis | reverse complement strand
ACCTTGCGGAGTTCAATGAAAATGCAAGGGGCTGTGTAAGAACATGGGAAACTGTAATTTGACCATCGCGCTGCTTCGAAGAATCGCTAAGAAGAAGAAGCTCGGCCTCGAAGTGGTTTCCATCAGATAAAAACCCTAAATAAAATAAATACAAGATACTCTGTACGCCATCTAGTGGGCTCGTTGTGACACCACAAATGCTGTCAACCAATGAGAGGCCAGGAAATATCGGTGACCTGACACATGCCTAGCCCTATTATACACAGATAGAAATTCCCACTTTCCCTATAACTTCTTGAGCCGCGGTTGCATTCAGGTGCAATATAAACTCGAACCGTTTTGATTGGTAGGTTTTGGCATGTACAAATACTTTACAATACTGTGCTGTAACAATATTCTAGATTCTATGTAAGTTTGCATGGCCACGAGGTTTAACGATTTTCTATGACTTCCTGAGACCATCTGTAAATTGAACGGTTTTACGCCTGAGTAATATATCACCCTTTACGAGTATTTGAAGATTCCTGATTCACGTTTCACATGCGTTCAAGTCTCACGCTTTTAGACAACACAGTACTCTATTTAAGTATCAGTCTCCAAAAATGACAAACATCTAAGAAGCTGACTTTGAGCACGCCCCAAGAGCCAAGAAAACACCGTAAAATAAAAAAAACCAAGCGTTAACAGGAATCAAATACAAGATCGGATTGGTTTTAAAGCTCCAGCATAGAAGACATTGCAACACGCTATCTGCAGTTGGTATATGTTGCTGGTTCACTCCAGGGACATTTGATTGATCTAGGGATTCGGCTGTGTGCATCTTATCATTTTCCCGCGCTTTACCTTTCATCAAAAAGCTGATGAAACCATCACAAGAAAGAGGGCAAGTGTGCTACTGCTTCCTATTAATGCACCAAGGTCCCAACGAACATGTAAAGACACATTATGCAAAGTAGTAAAACGGCGTTATCAAAGTATATGTACATATCATTGTGTTGTGGGCCCTGTAAGTTCACGTGTATGGATAGTGTGTATGTTCATGCATAATGTACGCACTTATCACCTGCACTATAATCAACGGCAGTGTTTTGAGCTATTGTTGGATCTTTGTCTGGGTTAATGGAAAGAATACGGTGTTCACACACCTCTTACCTGAACATATACAAAGGTGTAAAAAGGTGAAGTTTTTGTAAGGATGAGGGCAAGCCTCTGGCTTAATGGCATTACTGATGCATAACAAAAATGACTACACTCATTAATCTACATGTCAACACATTTAAGCCACCATATGCACAGGTTCTTAAGGCAGTTTTTGTTTGTTTTTAACAGGCCGTAGCAGAGACCCATATCCATTATCACAGCGAAGTTAAAAGACATTTCCATGATACATGGAAAAAAACACCTTTTGCATTTGGCTGTATACTGTGTGTTGTATAGCTGCACAGTGGCTATGGAAAAATAAAATAAAGAATATGTCCACTAAAAACATTCATTGTATATGTGCCTAAATGTATTATATTTCAATTGCATACTGTATGGTGAATGTATACTTTGGCCAATGTAACCGTTGCTGTTTTGTGTGTCATCGGTTTAGAAACGTAAGGCCACCTGAGGATAAGGAGAATAACTGGCATGTAACCCGAGGTAGGTCTCCAACTCAGCTGGGAAAGGGTAAAGAGGTGCCTAGAGCAATATGCCACTCCCTCAACAGAGAGGATGAGGCAATGGTGTGGAGTCAGGCACATTAATCAATCCACCAATGTGGCATTCCTGTTGCATTTTTGATTATACGTTCCTAAGTGTAATTACATTTCTACGCCACTGCACACCCACTGGAAGGATTACCTTGAGCCCTGGTTGTTTTGCTGAATTAATTCAGTCGATAGTAAGATCAATATGTACTTCCCTCGTTGTATAATTATAATAATGTCAATCAATCATGATACAGAACAATACAGTATTTTTTAATTGTCCAAAAGCACATCATTACTCTCACAATTAATTGCACTATAATGTAAGTATTTTTTTTACAATTGAACAAAAACACTACAGCAGTCCCTCGCTTTACAATGGCCTCACGATACGATGAAATAACTTTATATATGCTCTATAATAACATTAGTATCACATTACCATAACATTTCACTTTAGGATACGTTACGATATAGCGTGAGCATGGTTGGCGCAACAGCCAATCAGCGACGCAAAGGCATGCCGCTTGGGTAGCTTCTCAGCCAATAGCAGCGATTTTTAGTATTTACATCCCAGTGTTTACTTCTCCTTCGATTGAAACACGTCAGTGCTGCTCTTATTGTCGTAATGTTATTGGTCTCACTTTACGCGGGTTTCACATTACAATATGTGTACTGGAACGGATTAATATCGTAAAGCGAGGGTACCACTGTATTTCGTAAATATCTCGAACGATTATTTTTTTGTTAAACACGCACTGGCACTGTCCTGGCATTTGCGTGGAATCCTACACGGCTCGACACTGTGGGATGTAGATGACTACATCACGCAAATGAAGGCGGTGACCTCACCACCGCTCACTTCCCTGGCAACTCGTCAGCTAGCCAGGAAGCCAGTCAGCCAGCAAACCTTTTAAATTAATTTGTATTGTTGCTTTTATATTTGGGGAAAGCGATAATGTAGATTTTTTTTTTATAAAGTGTAAACACAGAAACAGTACGCAGATACGTGTCAATTATCAGATTTCAACAAAGCCTTTAAAAATTGTAATTGAGCAATTACACCATAATGGAATGTTTTAAATCGACAGACTATTGAAACTATTAAAAAAATAAAATGCTTATATCGCGTGTATTTTTAAGGATGAACAAAAACAACACAACTCTACACTGTATTATATTCATATCTAGTGGAAACCCACTAATCTAATGGCCAATCTAGATATTTTAGGAATAGCATGAGCAAAATATATCTCTGGATAGTTTTTCAGCTTAAAGGTGAAAAGGTCAAGGCCACAAAATGCCCTACACCTGTGGCACTCCTGCACACATGTCAAAAGCCACAGTATCTGTCTAACCATTTTACCAATCTCGATGAATGTATTAAACATAGTCCACGGGTGCATTATTTCACCTGAGATTCCATTTTAGGTTAAATACGGAAACGTAAAGGTTATACATTTGTACGTGGTTAATATAAGGTCAACAGAGCTATAAAACCGCATGCGCTCTACAGTACATACGGTGCATACTGCAATCATAGCTGATTATTTAAACTCCACAGTATGTCCATTACTACAGCGATGACATTTCTAAATTAAGATGTACATTGTTTAGTGATTCTGAAACCCTATAGTGAAAACAAATGTCCAAGTCGTTGGGTTCTCAGGCCCCAAGTTTAAACAGACACGTTACTTTAACATATAAAACGTGTGCACTTTTTAATCGTTTAGCTTTATATATGAAAGGTACCCCTGCGATGGACTGGCGTCCCATCCTGGGTGTTCCCCTGTCTTGCGCCCTGTGTCTGCCGGGATAGGCTCCGGCTCACTGCGACCCTGTATAGGATTAAGCGGTTCTGAAAATGGATGGATGGATATGAAAGGTACATTGTTGTAACATTCACAATCTATTAACATTTTAAAGCAACATTGTTAATATCTATTAGCAAAGCACTTTGCAATAACATATACAAATCAGTTACCATATCCAAATGCCAGGCTAGTTTTCTTGCTTGCATATTGTGCATTTATACGTTGTATACAACATTTTAACTGTTTATGCAGTGTGTTCTGGTTGTCTAGACAGCAATACACAATTGCTTAACATGCGTTTATACAATGTTGCTTAATTGAAAGCTAGAAGCATTCTTTAGCTCTGAGCAATAACTGTTGACCTTTTCTTCCTAAACAGTATGAGAACGGCAGGCAGCAAATATAAATAAATCTGGTGACGAATACAAGGGTGCGTGATGGATTAAGACGCATTTCAGCTGCTCGTGACGTTAACAGCACCATCATCCAACAGCGAATTGAACTTTTACATTATTTTTACCACTGGACTCGTTGAATAATCAGACTGGTAACCGTTCACTTAAACATTCAAATAGCCCAGCTCCACTTTACGATGCACATTACTGTACTCGGGATCGAGCAGTGGTACAAAAGGCGGATAATTTTAAGTGTTTCGTCTGGAAGATTTTCTCAAAAATGTGAAATTCTGATGAGCTCACCCCCTGTCGTGTGACCTAAATTCGACCTCCAAAGTGGCCGATTATGACAGCAAAACCGCTTGATTATACGCATTCACGAAGCTAATTGTGAACTCCACAGGGAGCCCAAGGTTTTACCTCAATAACAGAAGCAGCCACGTATTTTCAACTGCACATTCTCGCCCCGCCCTAGCGTCACGTGGTTAAATGAGCAGACCTGTAATTGCTGACTCAGGTCACTGCTGGCACACGGGGCCAAACTAGAGGGAGCTTTCGCGAGCCCCTTCATCCAGCAGTAACTCACCAAGGCTCATGACGAGGAATACAAACACAAGCAATAACGCGGTGTATGACACATTAACAGCTGGCCCACGGACTAAATTGCACCCTGTGGCCTGTGATGGACTGGTGTCCCATCCTGAGTATATCCCTGCCTTGCGCCCTGTGTCTGCCGCGATAGGCTCCGACTCTCCGCAACCCTGTAGAGGATTAAGCGGTTTATGACAATGGACGGATGGACACATGACACACCACCGTGGTCGAACACGCGGATCAACGCACGTGGCCACAGCGTGACGTCCATCCCTCCGTGACGTCACACACCGACGACACGTGTGTAGCGAGGATGGGCCCGCGAGTCCTCGCCATCTTGCCAAGGGCCACCACACCCAACGTCACCAAGCGGTGACGCGTGCGACCACCCATTGAAATCAACGGGGTGGGGGGGCGTCGCATCACCCTTTACGCATATGGCCACCGCTTTACCTCGTCGCCGAATCTTCTACGTTGTTTCGGGGAGCCGGGGCGCGCCGTGCTTCCACGTGTTGCGTTAGCGAGGCTCCGCGGCGAAGCGGACGCGGTGGTATCGAGGGGCGACCGGGACGCGAGGGCGCTCCTGTCTTTAGCGAGCCCCTCCACACACTCCCCGGGGGGGGGGTGTGTCACCCTCCGTGCGGGGACGAAAGGGTGGAGTTGGGGAACTGGTGGTGTCTGAGGGAAACGGCGGTCATGGCGTCGGGCGGCAAGTCGCAGGCTCGGCGAAGAGGCAGCAGCCGCTCTCAGGCGGCGACCGCGGCGAACGCGGCAGTGGCGGCGGCGGCGGCGGCCGAGGAGACGAAGCCCCGGGTCAAGGCGAGCGGTACGGGGCGAGCCCTCGGGACGCGGGGCGGCGGGGTTACCGCGTGCGGTAACCCGCGGGGAAATGGGATAAACAGCTCGGTGGGACCCCTGGGGATTTGGGGGTAGGGTGTAAATAGGGGCCACGGGGTGTTGGGAGTATGCGATAAACAGTGTCTCGGTCAATTTGTCTTTACGCTGGAAGGGACCATCCGTCGAGCTGTGTTTGTTCTTTTTTAAGAATTGTGTCGCGGGAATCCCGCATTCAGAGCTTGCGAGCTCACTTGGTATTTTCTGCTGTGATAATAAACAGCTATCATCTAGCGAGGGGTAAGCAAGTTACCTCATAGGGGTCCCGGGGGGGGGGGCCGATGTAGTCATAACAATTAATCTAGGCAGCGCGGGGCAGTGGGGACTGGTGGGTATGGGGTAAACAAAGGAGCCCCGTGAGGACGGGGTATGGGGGACGGCGCGTATGGTGTTGTCCCACTGGACAACTGTTAAAAGGAGTGACATAGCTCAATGGTTCCTTCCAGTTTAAATAAAGACTGAGTAAACTGTGGGTAACTGGGGTTGGATGTGTTGCGGCGTGGGAACTGAGAGTACTATATTAAATACACCGTGGGGGTCCGTGGAGTGGAGGGGGTCCTTTGGCCATCGAGGGACGAAGGGTGGACTTATACAGGGATTAGTGGAGGAAGCCATCAGAATTTAATTGAAGTTGAGAAAATCGACAGACTGGTCGAACTGGTTATGCTTCTTCTTCTTTGCGGTTCTTCGAAGCACAATGGTCAGCTTCTAGACATCGTTGTCTTTCAGCTCGGCCTCGAAGTGTTTGGTAGAATTCGCAGGTAATACCAAGTATTACTTGACAGGGATCGCGACGTGAACACTTCTACCTTGACCCCCACTGGTTATGCTAAGGCAGGGTGAGGCGGATGTGGGATACGTTGGGAGAGAGATTAGGATTGCCCAATAATAGATCAATAGAAGAGAGAAGAGACTGGAAATAAATGGTACATTGGTACCATGAGAAGCGGCGAGGATAAATGGAATATTAATCAACTATACAGTCACAGGGAAAATATGAGGGCAAGAGAGGAGGGAGGGAATGCGTGACAAAGGGGAGAGTTACAATAATGGGGACGCTGGGAGGTGGAGAGTGAGGAGGAAGAGGGCACAGGGTGACGTTATTGAATCACGGGACCTATTCGGTTTCCTCACTAAAACTGAAGTAAAGTTTTTTTTCCCCCGTTCCTTTTACTGTATACTTAAATGACTTTCAAATACAGTTTTCTGTGGAAGTTTATTTGGTTAGTAGATCGTAAAATACATTGCGTAAGAACAATACCAAGTAACTTCCTACTGTATAGTAAATTTAACGCGAAAGTTTTCATGACCAATTTATCCATAGTATTTTTATGAGTTTAGGTCACGTGGCCTAAACTGTATAGTGTTTTGTACTGCATTACCGAATACTGTGAAGTTAAGTTTCATGGGATGGTAATGTACTGTAATACCTTCAAATAAATCTAACATGCTAACTACTAAAACTTTGTTGTAGATCAAAATGCTATATAGAGTCCGATTATATTGTAATGTTTTTTTATTTTTCAAGTGTCATCATTGGCTTGTAAACTTCGAGACACTTTCTATTTAACCTGTTAAACCAATGCTCCATTGCATGAATTATAAGACGCTGCAAAAGAGTAAGATGAAAATCTGGTCACACGTACCGTACCACAGTACATACACAGAGCATGGAGTACCCACCAAACCAACAATTTAGATATAGTACCCGAATAATAGTCTCAGGATACAGAAACAACTATTGGCATTGAACCTTTAAAAGCAACATTCAGTAGTTATTGTCTTTCGTAGATCATGTATGGGCATGCATGTTGTAGGCTTCCCTCCAGTGAGTTCACGCAAAGGCGTTGGTGTAATAAGCTATGAAACATTAATAGCTATCATAATTTATGTTTTAGGGTGGAGCGACAAGAGTTTAATTCAAAGCCTCTAAATGTCTCCCACCGTGTGCAATCATCATCAGCCATGATCGAGCCACGGCTGCGCATTTAACCCAGAAACCTGAGTCTGATTCCTGGTCTCGGATATCATCAGCGAGCGCGCGATGCATCTAAACCGGATGTGGGCACCTTAGGTCAACATGCTTCACAGACCAGTGTGGTGAAGTATGGTCAAACGACCACCGTGTTCCAATGCGTGGGAAGGACTTTATCCAACTGTAGATTGTTAAAGCACTGGACACTTTACAAGCACCGTTTTATTACCACGGAATGAATTATTAGTTGTTATTAGTACAGTGCTATATAAACGTTTTCAATGGGGTGCTGTATCGACGAACATTGATCTCATTAAATCAAATATGCCATCTCTCTGGTAATATAAGGGATAACGTATCAAAGGATTGTCAGGTTGGAACTGTAGCAATTGCTCAAACCTGTACTGAAAGCACAGGATCATTACACGTGGACTACGTCCTCTAAAGTCGTTTTGTTTATTTGCAAGATGAAGGTCACATAACCCACCCCATCCTCCCCTAGCCATTATTGTCAGTTTTGGTCACCCTATGTCCTTTAGGAGGTAACGAACTGTTCTGACCAAGGCCACTCTAAGGCTTTTAAAGGGCAACGTGCACTTCCGTATGATCTGTAAGCAGTGATTAAGATAGAAACTGTTGTACGACGTATCTGCATTATCAAATGGCAGATATACTGTAACTCATTTATAGGTAACCCGCTAAACCAATAAGAAACGAGACCAAACAGCATTTTAATTCAAAGCCTATCCACGTCTCCCACCAACGTCAATCATCAACAGCCATAATCCACAGCTGGATGAAGGCCTCCAAGAGGTCAGCATCTTTCACGAACCCGCAATCTGAATACTGTACAGTTACACTTCTTTTAACACTCCTGATGCACTGTCTAGCCAGTCTGATTTTCTAACCGCATTCCATGGTACATGCGTCAGCTGAGGTCGTTGGCATATCAGTGGAATACTGTTTATAAAAAAGGTCATCCTGTACTTTGTGTTTGTTTATTTTATTGAGCAACATTTTGTTTTGCTACACTTAAACATAGGGGTTATTTTTTCCACCGTAAACGGATTGCTTTTACTTCCAAATCTTGTTGAACCCGTTTATTACCACGATAAGTGTTAGTGTGCTTGACTGTTAGCCAAGAGTTACTGAAGACATGCACCATCATCAACTTTAAAAAACCAATGCCTTTATAAAATGCTATTATTATTATTGTAAGACTTTAAAACACTTAAACGTGAGTTTTTGTAGAATACATATACTTTGGGGCGGCACGCTGGCACGGTGAGTAGCGCTGCCGCCTCGCAGCAAGAATGGCCCGGGTTCGAATCCCGGCTCGGGTGTGCCTCTCTGTGTGGAGTTTGCATGTTCTCCCCGTGTCCGCGTGGGTTTTTGCCGGGATCTCCGGTTTCCTCCCACAGTCCAAATATATGCTGCATAGGTTAATTGGCCTACTGACTAAATTGCCCCCCGTGCCCTATGATGGACTGGCGTTCCATCCAGGGTATAGCCCTGCCTTACCTCCTGTGTCTGCCGGGATCAGCTCCGGCTCACCTCGACCCTGTACAGGATTAAGCGGTTTCTGATAATGAGATGAGACATATATATTGGCCATGTATTCTGCATTTTAGTTAATCATATTTGTGATGTGTTCTAAATCTATGTACCTTGATATAATTAATGAAATCGACTGCACTATATTTGTATTCCCATATCTACACTTACAACACCTATGGTGTTTGACATCTCTCATCCAGCAGTGGAGTGACAAACGGGCTGTACATGTGCAAATACATCTATAGTATAGAAGCCCACAGAATGGGCACATCTGGGAAGATGTTGCTGTGGTTAGAGCAGTCATAGAAGGGCTGTGAGTTCAAATCACAGGCAGTGTGCCTCTGCCGATACTATTATTATTATGTCCAAGGTCGATAAAAGGCTACCACTTTGTGGGAAATGCAACCGTGGTCTTCTGACCGATAACCTAGATTTCACATGGAAGCTTGTTGCCTTATTGCTCTTTGATATGGGAACCACTTTGATTTGACTTTGAGAGCCAAGTGTGTTTAATGCCAAAAAGTTGCCACGTTTAGGGGTGTTGGCCCTGTCAAAGCAATTAAGACCCAGGCAGTATTTATGTGCTGGGATTCGGTCATTGTAAGATTAGTATGTAAAAACTGTAATACATTGTAGACATTGTCTTACATGAGTATTTCTTGTTATTTTGCAGCAGAGAAGGATCACGTTTCTTCTAAGCTTTCAAGACCATTGCCAACAAAATTAGAGGTAAAGTAAAAGTGCTTGCAACTTTTTAAACACTGTTTCTGCCTTCTAGACAAATACCGAATGATAAAAACATAGTTTTGTGAGTACAATGGTGTTTGATACAATGTGGTTTTACTTCCTCAGCACTATGCTACGTTTTCCTTATCATTTTACAATTTTCGTAATGCAAGTACTACTGATAAGATAAAGTACCCAAAACTATCAACCATAACATTCCTAGACACGAGTACGCACTTGTTAAAGTGTAAAAACAGAGTCCAGAAGGCCACAAGTGTGTTTTTTGAAGTTACTGTGGATTTGCCATAATAGTAGTGCCTCTCATTGTATAAGAGGTTGCATTTAAAATGCGAATTAACATTACCTTTTTGACAGCAGCACAAATCGACTTGGAGCAGTCCTTTAAGCACAACTCAATATGGTTCTGTATAGGTTTTTTGATAGTTTGCTATTGTACTTGATTGACAGTATAACGATATATGTAAATCTAGGCCAGAATATGAAATAACATGAAATGGCCAATGTCCTGACAAAGGTAAACATGCATAACAGGAATGTTGTGATTAGAATAATTGTTATGATTTTGCGTTGTGAGTCTGTTTAAGAATCATATTTTTCAATTGCCATCGTGGTGCATTTAGAATCACTACCAGGGTCTCTAAGGGCTTGTGCAAACCCAATACAACAGAAATCAAATGAATAATTAATTCTCGCTCACGATTTGATGTAGTTATCGTGGGAAAAGTAACCAGTATAATTGATTAATTGTTTCACACTTACTATGTAATGTTGCACTGGCTTAAACACTCAACGGATTTCCCTTATTCCCCATCACCTTGCAGAAATCAATAAATCAATCAGCAACAATGTACTACTAACAGATTTCATTGTTGGACCACAAACATTGCCTTCATTGATTTGTTGTTGACAAGGGCAGGGGTGTGCAGTTACAGCCACTGCGGCCGATGAAGTGTTTTGCATCCCCCAGATACAGACCGTAGACGGAGAAAGGGAGAGCGTTAGAGAGACCACTAAGATGGACAGTGACTTGGTTAAGGACGTGCAGCTTGCAGAGCGACACAGAAACACTGGGAGAGGGATATAGAGAGACTCGCTTGGAGAATCAGTTTTTATTTAAGTTGGAAGGAACCGTTGAGCTATGTAGTTTTTTAAACAGTTGTCCAGCGAGATATATGGATATATTCTAACACCGTAGCAGCCATGCTCTAGATTGTTTGCACATGCCTTTTGTTCTGATAAAATTTGTTCTGATCTTGAGCCAAACTTCTCCCCCATGAATCGTATAATAATTCCCAATAATAATTCCCAATAATTACTCTACATTTTTTTTTATGATTAGGCCATCAGCATATCATTTGTCTTGAATAAAAATATTGATCTGGACACCCAGTACAGTACAGGAAAATGAAAGATACAGATACAGGCCCATATTGACGGACTTGGCCCCTTGGGTAAAAATATACAGATCTCAGACATCCCTCAGCTTTCTAATTGGTAATACTCCATGAATGGAATTAAATAAATTACTCAAACCTGAATAAATATGGTAAAATGGGTCAAACGTTATGTACAAGTCTGTGACTAACACAGTTTGAGGAAGAACTGGAAAGTTGCACTTCTTATCTTTTTAGTATTGCAGTTATATTCAAGTCAACTGGAGAACATCACGTCCAACTTTAACTGTTTAACAAGTTTGTGGACACCATTTTGTGAAATTTAACCTCTTTGTTTTCCTAAGTTTGTCAGCTCTGCAGAGTTGCAATTAATATTCGTTTTCCCATGTTGGTGAACCATGGTGCAAAATAAAAAGAGCAAAGCACCATCACAAATCGGAATACCTTATTGTCAAAATGTAATTAATGTATTTGGCCTGGAATGCCTATACAACGTGTACTGACTCATTCAATACGATTGTAAACACGTTTATTTTGTTTGGCGCATTATACTTTTTCAGATATTCTGGCAGAGGTTCCAGCTTACTGATAGTTTTATCTTACAGGATTGAGTGTTTATTTTTTGCCAATACAACTGCTGTTGGCCCTGTTGCTTTCACAAATAATACAAAGTGCACGGAAGGAGGTGGGGTGAGTTCACAGTGCCATAGAGCGCTTAGCACACTCACTACACTGTGAACCCAGCCACCTACTTATGATTCCTTGCCATAGCTAACAACAGTGACAAGTAATATTCCAACTGGGTCTCGTCATTTCTTGCCACCTCGCTGCTTTCAATCCACAGCATTATTAGCAAAGAAACATTTGTCTAAAGCACTGCCTTAGGAAATACATACAATAGGTGACGTTTTGAGGAATGGCCCCACATAGTATGAGCAATAATAACGATTGGTAACTGCTTAAAACCATATTTTCTTAGCGATTCTTCGAAGCAGCGCTATGGTCAAATTACAGTTTCCCATTTTCTTACACAGCCCCTTGCATTTTCATTGAACTCCGCAAGGTCTTTTGAGCTGCAAAGGTTCGGTAGTAGAGCACAGACAAGGCAGTGTTCCATAGTATGGTCTGCTTCTCCACATTCACAGGTGGTTGGGCCGGTCTTGTAGCCCCATCTGACCAAAGCATCTTTTGATCGTCCCGTTCTAGTTCTCAGGCGGTTGAGCGTCTTCCACTGAATCCATGGTGCATCTGAGCCAGGAGGACTTATGAGAATTTAATGTAACATCTTTTCTGATGACTGTTTTTTTAAATAGGCATATTAATATTTACCTGAGCAGCGTGGTGAAATATGGTTAAACAATCTCAATGACCAAAAGGCACTGTGAGCAATGAATTGACAGTTGTTTTACCAATATGCATAGCTATATATTATTGCGTGGTGTTTTAGTAAACAGATGATGCAATGTGAGTCATATTGAATTGCAGCTATTACTGTCCTGTCAAGGGTTTTTCAAGCCACACCTTCACTGTTGCTTCAGGCAATATATACACCTGCAGTTACAAAAGTATACAATGTGTTACATTGTTGGGATAGGATGTTTCATCATTTTTGTGTAATGCTTGGCACAATTTTATCAATTACAATTTAGGCAATAAAAAAATGTATAACTGTCACTAATGAAATGCCCAAAGCATTGAATATCAAGAAGACATCAAGTCTACTGATTGCTGCTTAAGTTCATGGTACATGTTTTGCAGAAATTAAAAGAAGAAATTGTTCTTCAGTTTGAGAGCAAGATCTTGGAACTGATCGACAGTGTTAGAGAAGAATCCTCGTCTCCCGTAGACACAAAGTCTGCAGCTGTCGTGCAAAATGGAGGTGGTGATGCTAAAGTCAGGTAACTGTTGCATGTTTTTAAGTTGTTCCTTTAATTCTTATTTTCGACTTTGTTTTCACAAACAAATCAGTTGGTTAAAAACTTACTTTCAAGACGCCTAACATTAATTGTATGCCTGAATACCACGATTTTGCGAATGTGATCATTGGTATTTACTTGCTTGTCAAGCCGTCAAATTGATAAAAGCCGCTCGTAAAATGAAAATTTCCCCGATTTATATCTCGCTCTAAGATGGCACTGTGTTGATTTTTTTACACCTTGTTTTGCACATGTTAGCATGCATATAATCGTGTTCGTGACATGGGGAAGTCACGTGTATAACTTGCCAGTCCAGCTACTTGCTCAAAGGCATCTAATGCCACGTATTGTTGTGCACTGTATAGTGTCATAGCTGCTCTGAGAAATGAACACTAATCTTTGCTGTTTAAAATATGAGTAAAAGCTCGTTGTGTTTTTCATTCCATTATTCTCTGAAAGAATTGACAATTAAGAGGATTGTGCACGTGGACGTTTTTAATACCGAAATATACATTTGTAAAGGTATGCATTTCAGCATCCACAAGCGCATAGTAAATCATCCTACAATGCACGGCCACAGTTTGAATGCAGGGGCTAAGTAAACCCATTCATTCAGCATTATACAAATCAGACCATGCTCCTCTGTGACGACCCGATACTGGCAGTACTTTGGTGTTCATGCTAGTTTGTGATTTCCTGTGGCTTTTTAAAAGAAATCCTTAAGAAATCCCCATTCATGTGTTGTGCAGGAGCCTCCGGTCGTTACCAGAAAAACTTTTTCTACCCAGGCCGTCTGTTCTTGAGTAAGTGTTCGCTATGTGTCAGCTTAGCGTCAAGTACGTTTGAGGCTTTGAATTTAGAATACTGCTTAAGAAGAGGATGTCAAATAGAGGATAATGTGTTAACCCTTAATTATACGGACAAAGTAAGTAGCAGCCGACTACAGAACCAATGTTTAAGGTGTAAGTGCATGATTGGTACATTTATACTTAATTGTACTTCATTAAAATGTAGTTTAAGTGATGGAGATTCTATTGCTTTTTCTAAACAAATACAGTTGCCAATTGACACTTCGTCTTTTACGCTATCCTTTTTGGTCTTGGCAGAAACGATCACTGCCTAAAAATGGGGGGCGTTCACGAATCAAAACTGTGGCAAGAGATTGCATTTGTGAAACAATTGTGATTAATATGTGCAATAAAGCATAGGGAAGGTTACAGTTAGGGTGAGGGCCATTCTTTGAGAATATGTAAGATTTACTCAACACTAGTTGTGATGCATGAAAACAAATATTTTTGTTACGATAGTGGTTAGTTGTTTAGGAACTTTTTGATGAAAAGCCACATGTAGACAAAGCAGTGCTTATCTCACCTTTGCTGCAATACATGCTTGTTAAGTGATACGTTATATTCAAAGTCAGGTCACTAGCCAATGTTCATTATACCGCACCTCGCCATTTCCTCAACAATATTCATAACCCTTATTCGGCACATTTTGACTGGATAAAATGTAATGAGATGATTATCAGATTTGTTGGGGTTATGTTTTAACAAATAATGGACTATTTTAAATAACTAGTTTTACAATGAACATATTATATTTTGTAAGGTTGCCTTAGGTTAGCCCTTTGAACCTTAGGCATTGAAACTGTATTTTGAAAATTCTGTTATCAACATTTTCAGCTGAGAAATTTCTGAAAATGACATCTTTTTTTCAGTGAGCTGTTTGAGATCAACCACGTAAGAACAATCTACCACATGTTCATAGCAGTGTTGATGCTGTTTGTCATCAGCACTGTCGCAGTGGATTTCATTGATGAAGGAAGGTGAGTTATAGGAGCAGCATGAATGTTCACATATACACGGTAACTTTACATTGCATAGCTTTTGTAATAAAAATCTGTAATTCATTGCAGTTTACTTGGTTTATTTCGACTGAAATGATCAGGAGTCGTTCAATAGAATTTACGTAACACAGACACCATCCTAAATGTACATAATTGTATACATTTATGAAGCTCCCTTTGTTTTAGAGGACATCATAGTTCTGTTGAAAACATATTTAAAACATGTAGTATGCCAAGCTGAAAATCTACACAATGATGTTTCCATTTTTCTTCCAACATTAAGGCTGGTGCTAGATTTCGACCTTTTGGTATTTGCCTTTGGGCAGCTACCAACAGCACTCTGGGCTTGGTTGTGCATGTTCCTGGCGGCATTGTTGGTGCCCTACTGGCTGCTGTGCCGCTGGGGCACTGGCTACCAAGTCGTGCACCGGCGTGGCCTTTATACAGCCTACTACGGGCTGCTTTACTTCGCCTTTCAAGTCCTGGGGTTGGGTGTCGCTCCAGTCTATGCCGTGGTGCATTATTCACTCCCTCCAGCCTCCCGCTTCATTCTCATACTTGAGCAGGTATTTTTTTTGCCATTGTGGGTTATTTTGAACCATCTCCCATGACACGCATTTAACTCAAGTCCCTAGATTTCAAGCGTTTATTTGTTCCTGCGAGTGGTGTAATTATCCTCCTTCCACTTGTGCCGATTTCGTGGATTGTCACGATTCAGGTATGCGATGCAAATTGACAAACATTTGTTTAACCTTGTGGTTATTGGAGCAGCTTTAGGCATCACAAGAACCATTTACTTAGAACCTATATAAATTGAAAAACCATGGATCCTTACAATTGATAATTGAATGTCTTTATTTTGCATTAGAATCAGTACTAATTGTCGAATCAAGATTATTAGAGTGAGTTCCTACTGCCACTGATGACAGCATGTCGTGTATGAAGAAACTGCTTAATCCTGTATGGGGTCGCGGTGATAAGGAGCCTATCCCGGCAGACACAGGGCGTGAGGCAGGGTTATGCCCAGGATGGGACGCCAGTCAATTTTCTTTTGTTTATAGAATTCACTGCAGTCCCTCATTCAATTGCTGTTATTTTTAAGCCATGTGTGTTTAATCTCTAGTGGTAGTCTCACCAATTGATTTGATTTGTATAATGTCTGATTAACAAATCTGGAACAGGATAATGACTTGTTTTCTATGTAATCCCACAGGTGCGCCTTGTTATGAAAGCTCATTCATTTGTGCGCGAAAATGCGCCAAGAATCATGCAGAGCCAATGCAAAGGAGGTAAGTTTGTTAAAGCAAAGATTTTAAAAAATATTCTGAAACAGCTTTTGCAATATATTTAAACCACATCAATCATTACACATTGATCAACTATGCATGTTCCATCAAACAGTTGGGTTGAGCAGATGCTCTGTGAACAGGTATGCCTTAATTTTCCTGCCATTTAATTGCAGTGCATTGTTTTGATATCCATATAGTTTGATAGTCATTATTTCTCATTGCGATGAGAATCAGTTATGCGATTTTGCTATTTTTGTTTCTGAAAGACTAAAATTCTTCCATGCATTATTGCAACACAGTATTTTTAAGCCAAGCAATGCCTCCGCCGCACATTTATTGTACGTGCTTGAATGCTGACCTTTTCGCCGTTTGACAACACATTCCATTCTTTGTTTTTACGGTGATAATTGAAAAGGTTCACACGAGCCCAAGAAGGCAAAGAAAAAACCAAGGGGCAGGAACTCAAGGCCAATCATACCAAGCCTGCTATCGGGCCGCAATAAAATGCAGTGGAAAGTATTTATGGCAAAAGTCTGTGCAGGCAATAAAAAAAAACCGAATGTAACGAGGCCGAAAGTAACACTTGATATGTATATTCGTAAAGCAAGCTTTTTAGTAAATATTGTTTTTTTTTTTCAGATTCTCAACCTAAACTGCCAGATTTCAACCATTACCTATATTTTCTATTCTGTCCAACGCTTATTTACAGGGACAGTTACCCAAGGTGAGTTCCCAAGGCATTCAAAATCAGAGTACTCGTGTTGCAATCATTATATACGTTGTTTTGCTTCGCCTCAGTATGTCTTCTTTCTTTACCTTTAAGTACAGTCCTGTATTAGTAATTCACTTCAGGTTTGATAGTAATGAATATGTTTTAACAGTTGTTAATGACCATTGTTCAACGTTCTGTGCTTTACAGGACCCCGACAATACGGTGGAAATTTGTAGCCACGAACTTTGCTCAGGTATTAAAACTCACGTAAAAAGCTTAACCCATGGCACTACGTTGACATAAAAAAATATCACTGACACTATACAGTGTGAGTGGTGCAATTCAAATAGATTTTTTGTCTCACTATTATTTTGTGTCTGCAGGTGCTTGGCTGCCTGTTCTATGCTTACTACGTTTTTGTAAGACTGTGCATTCCACTGTTCAGAAACTTTGGCAAGGAGCCTTTGAGCATACGGGTGCTGGTGTTAAACATGTTTAACTGCACCTTGCCTGGTGAGTTCAGTTGCTGTGATGCAGAACAAATTGTGTGGAGAAAGTGGGTTACTTAATGTTGGCGATTTAGCGGGGCTGGTGCAATGCATCGAGTAATAACCATTCTTAATACCACAGCACGCACATGCGAATCGACGTTTCTTATTTGTATAAGTTATATGTAATGGGTTCACGTCAGCCCTGCAGCCATTAGAGATGCTATCATTTACCACAATGTAAAAAAGCAATTCATACCCGAATCGAATCCTGGTCCTGAATTGCAACAATTTAATTGAGTTGCCAGTGGGGGTTGGACGGATGCGGTGAATCATTCCCCCGAGTGATTAGTCTGGTCACAAGGTTCCCGTAATCAGTTTTGTTAAGATGTATCTTGGGAAATTGATGGCAAATGACTGTAATATTGTGATTTCCAGCCATCTCTAACAGTTTGAGTAACTTAATGCAACGATCTCTCTTTCAGGTGTCCTTATTCTGCTTTTAGCTTTCTTTGCCTTCCTGCACTGCTGGCTCAATGCCTTTGCAGAGATGCTAAGGTTTGCCGACCGTATGTTCTACCAGGTCAGGGATGAAGAAAAAAAAACACACCTCATCTGTTGTTGCTTTTACAATGTTTTTTTTTTATCCTTCATTTCCACAGTATTCTATAAAAAAATGTGAGGCGCAGCTATCAAGGCACTTAAGATCCACCAAGTTATTAAATTAGCCACAGTGTCGGAATTAAGATCAGAACTTTCTATTTTCTTGTGTAACATCAGTATACATTTTGCTTCTAAATCCAACTGGGAAAGATACATCTAATTATTAATTTCCCCGACTTATTACTGTGTCCATGCATTAAATTAATTTGACATGAAATATCTTCTTGCAAGAGTCCTATAACCATAAAAATGTGACAGACAAGGATGGCTTGGTCTGTAGTGTTGTGCATGTGCTGACTTCGGAAAAATATACAGTTGTACATTAACCCTGAATTGTGAAAACATGTTCTGCTTCAGGACTGGTGGAATTCCACTTCATTTGCCAACTATTACCGCACGTGGAATGTGGTGGTTCATGACTGGCTGTATTATTACACCTACCGGGATTTTCGTTGGGTGAGCCAAAAAAAATCTTAAACACAAGAACTAGGCACCATTTATAAGTTATAAGTCTTGCGTCCAGTAGTTCCCCTCTATTTCACACTCGGTATTACACTTAAATGTGCAATAAAAGCATCGGAGTATTTGTTTGAAATAAAGAGCAATGCAATAATAATGTAATGTTCCCGTGGCTGTTAACCGACGTGTGTGTGTGTGCAGGCTTTCAGCGGGCGATTTAAGGCAGCAGCCATGTTTTCAGTGTTTTCACTGTCGGCCGTTGTACACGAGTACGTGCTCACGATCTGCCTCGGCTTCTTTTACCCCGTCATGTTCGTGCTCTTCTTTGGATTTGGCAGTAAGTTTTTCCCTTATTTCCTTTGAGCATGCGTCGAGTGTGTTCATAAAATTGACAAGGGCCATTGCCGTGCTTGTTAACATTCCTTGGTCTTAGGTCTCTTCAAGGGAATGAGTAGTCTAAATGTATTGCTACAGCTTGGAGATATAGCCCTGCTTTGCTGCGTGTCTGCTGCGATAGGCTCCGGCTCGCCACAACCCTCTGCAGGATTAAGCAGGGACTGAAAATTAATGAATCAATGTTGTTTTCACCGCAAAACTTAAACTACTTGCTATGAAACCTGCCACACTGCCTACCAATACCAATGCCCAGATTTACATAGTTTGTGGGGGGCAACATCCCGTTATGCTTTGTACCAGCGCATGCAGTGTGAATGCTGTACGACGTGCACCTGCTTGTACCCATGCGTGCCTGATGTGTGCATGCATTATGTGTACATTTGTGTTGCAGTGCATATATTATTGATACTGTCGAGTTTCCTGGCAAAATGGCTGATTTCCTAATGAGATTAGTCGTATGATGCTTCTGTCATTAAATCGGTTATATCAAGAGCCAGTGTAATAATATCGCTTTTGTTGTTTCAACTTGATCTGCTATTTATCGGTAGACATCACAAGCACTTGCTTGTGTTTCCTGGCCTTTGGTTTCTTCTGCATGAATGCTCACTCACTTTACTTATTTTTCCACTGTAAAACTTTGCACCTCTGCCACATCTCAAACACAATCGTTGTATACGTATTGGAAGCTCACGTAAACTAAAAGGTTAACATTTACCCGGTGCTGAAATTGGTCACAGGGATGGTTTCTTGTATTAAAACAATGTCCTATGATTGCCGCCTTACTTGCAACACATGTAGCAATGTGAGTACATTGCATTCCTATTGTACGAGTAGTGGATTTATTGATAAAACAAATGGTCCCCACCAGCTTTCGTCTTCAGGGGTGCAGGCAAAAAGGCTTACATAATTGTAATATACACTTGAATTGCACTTACTCACAAATATAGATACATTACAACGGTACTGTATGCAGAGTATCAAGCCCTGAAGGGACACATTTTCAGCTTTAAAAATGATTGGGTGGCAAGTGTCAAGTTAATTAGAAGAGAGCGGGTTATTGTGTGACTGCTACAGATTTTCCCTGGAGCGATTAGGCTGAAGCACAGGTGACTGTGCTTCCCTCATGAGACTAGTTATGATGCTACAGTGTGTTACATGTGAGGATCTGTAGCGTAAATACCACAGTTACATGCACCTTTTGTCCATTCTCAAAGCGATTTAAAAACTTACAATTTATTTAATGATATTTAATGATGTGTAGACGCGTTATTTGACTACCCCATATGTACGTTTTGTCCCAATTTGGTGTTTTTTGCAGTAAGGTAATATCTTTGTCGTTCAAGTAATAGTCTTTAAAATAACCATCACACCAGGCGTTTAAACCACCAGAAAACAGAAATACAGTAGTAGTAACTCGAGTGCTTTTAGAGGATTACAAATGGGCATGCTATTCCTCTAATGTTAAAAGGGGATACCATCCTGTTATTTCCCAGGTCTTTCCACAGCATATATGGCTTAACCTGACAGCTGGTCACTGGCCTTGGTATTGCTATTTTGGGACTAACCATTTAGAAGAATTGAAAAGATTATGTGATCGAGATATTGGGATTAATTTGACACGCGGGATTACAGTGCTTGAAAGTGGAAGGCCCCTATTACAAGCACAGAATTATCGCATTAGGATGCGTCTGGGCTTTTGAGTGTCAGGCATACAAAGAGAGATTAAATAGTTTTAATTGTTTATCCCAAATTCATATTACTGTTTATGACCATATTAATTTCTGGCAATGTAAAAAAATACTTTGTAAAAAAACCCATGAGCATTGAGTATGCTTTTAAAAATATATAAACGTTATGTAGGCTTGGTTTTGAAACATTGGCGTTGTAACCATGATCATTACTATGGGTTGAGATGTACCTGACAAAGACAAAGATCCCCCGTATAGCCTTAACAGACTGTAGGGGCAAGTGCCGTTAGCGAGCACCTATGAAGGTCGACACGGCACACGAGGGGGTGGGTGGACCAGCACCACGCCCGGCCGCCTTTGTCTCCCTAGTGG
The DNA here is from genome assembly GCA_036362915.1 of Geotria australis. Taxonomy (NCBI): domain Eukaryota; kingdom Metazoa; phylum Chordata; class Hyperoartia; order Petromyzontiformes; family Geotriidae; genus Geotria; species Geotria australis. Next base: position 11,485,457 of record JAZEWU010000005.1, on the reverse strand, counting down.
CAATGTTTACACACCGCACTAGGTACTCATTTGAGGCTGAGTAGACCTAGGGGAGGCCCGGGACCGATTCGGAAAATCGTCACTGATGTTGGCCGTGAGCGGGATTCGAACTCGGGTCGCCAGATTCATAGCCCAGTGCGCTAACCACTGGGCTACCGCTCCCTGTGACATTCCGTCACGATCTGACAAATTGCATTAAGTACCGCTTCTCCCTGCTCCTCCCTTAATATTCTCATCAAAACAATAGTTGACGTTATGGAAAAAAACAAAGGCATAATTTTCACCATTTCTGTAATACTCTGAAATTAATAACGATAGTTTCATGCAATATTACCACTTCAGTTGTTTTGGTTGTGCTAGATCTCTGAGTGTGGTTTGGAATTACAGTATATTCAGTGTTTCACTCCTTAGAGATGCTCCCAGCACACGCAGAATACATCATCCATGCCTAACAACAATCCGTACAACCGGAAAACACATCGGAGAGCTCATCATTAATGTATCTTTACCAGGAATGTTTTTTTTATTTGTATAGCTTTATGGAAATTACATTATTTGGCGATACTGCGATATGGCAGTGGTGCATGATGACCAAGCACAATTAATTAAACTAATGTCTCAATGGCACTGCCTTAATAGTTAAAAAGAATACATAATCTAAGTTTTGGTAAATGGCCCTTCTTCGTTACAAAGGGTATGTTCATCTTTCTATTTTCAGTCACTTTAGCTTCTAATTTCGTCTCAAATTTAGTGTAAAATAATACTGTGTGGCTACCGGTTAATAACATTGATAGCAATGATGGGATGTTAAATGTGTATTCACATGGACCATTCTGAACGCAAACACGTTTACGTACTTTCAATACTTGTAATAGGTGTGCAACCTATTCAGCATGATATATATTATTGGTGTTAAATTGAAATACAAATTTAGGTTTATTTGCAGATACACAGCAGCTCATGGTAGGACGGGGCCTTGGAAATTGAAGTTGCATTTTTTTTAATCCTGTGTTTACAGCTTCAAGTAAACAGATCAAACTTGCCGAGTGTGTATTTTGACAAAGATCAAATGATGTACTTTAGTTGTACTTTGCCTTAGGACATTTAATATTTCACTATGGAAAGTTGGAAAATGCTACATATTGCGAAGTTAGATTATTATTCACAGCCCTATGTCACTCCAATATTAATTGAAGGTTGCCCTATTCCAAGTCAATCATGTGGGTTGTTTGACCATACGTTGCCCATACTGGTCATTCCTGGTTGGTAATGGTTAGCAGCCCAGGACCTGCACTGATGTTACCACTGATTTTAGCCATGACTGGGAATTGAACCCTAGTCTCTTCATAGCATAGGGTGCAAACCACTGTGCCACTGCTCCACCTGCAATTTTAGCTAAAGCGTTGTAAACACAGACATCACTCATGTTCTGAATGCAAAATAGAGTCAAGGCCAGGGGTTCAAGGTCTTCAGTATGCCTCCATAGTTTTATTGTGCCAATGAAGCCCTAGTTGAAGCAGCGTTATAAAATATCATGTGATGTAAAAGAAAGCCTCATTGTGATTGCTTTTATTTTATAAACTAGCAGCCCTCACATCCTCTGGATGTTACCGTGCATCCCTCTCACCAGCCAGCCAAACTTGTTGGTGAGACAGTACTGTATATTTAAAGTACCTATCGTTGGATGACGGATCTCCAGCCCAACGTCCCCCCCCTACTCCGTTCCGATATGCCCCGTCATACGTGACAACCCCGAGGTCTCCCACCGACATATCTACATATATCCCTTTGCACCACAACGGGCACCTCTCCTTGTGCAACCCCTCCCCCCCTTCTCCCCCCAGCCAGCAAACCTTAACATAGTATGACAACCTAGCTCGGTGCTTTGGGATGTGGGTTACATCACCGTGCACTTCCCTGCCCACATGCGAGTCGGCCATGAAGCCAGCCAGTAAAGCCTTGATGACAACGATTTCCATAAGATTGGTAACATGACATTTTATATATTAGAAGTGAATCATAAACGTAAACTCACAATGTAGTCACACTTGCCTTAAAATAAGTGCTTGAGTCTTTAGGAGCATGCACATTTTATGACCATTTGTGATTTCTATTTGGCATGCAGCATGGACATAACGTTTTACATTAAGAAAGATCTGTATAAAGGTTTGTTAGAACTAGAACAGCCATCATACATTTTTTTTAATTAAGGAAAATCTAATTATTGAAATCAACCCTACTATAATAAAACTCTATTGAACTGTTCACTGTAGATTTACCCAAAATTCGTGTTTGACTATTGCTGCTTAGAAGGCATTGAGCCCAACTAAAATGATTTATAATGAACCGAGGGTAACTTAATTGGCGGGTGGGTGACTTAAAAGGTATCCTCTGTTTCAAAATGGCTCAAGATACTACTGTCACAGGTATAAATTACGTCATAGCTCACTGTTGGGTGTGACTACGAAAATGCTATGTTGGACAGGATTTATGGTAGGCAGACATGTTAGAAGTGGCAGGACATGCAATGGTAGGAAGGCAGAGAGGGGTGGGGTACAATTCAGAGCAAGGGGCAGGGAGGGGGATGGCTAAGAATAGCAACACTGTCAATGCATGGTGCGGAGAATCACGACCGACAGTTCTGGGTACATGGCTTTCCCACCGTGGAAGCTGCTGTAAGTATTCTCTGCCCAGGAGCCAGTTTCTGGAAGGAGGAGTAATTTGGCAAGTAGGTTAGGCTGAGTGTAATCTGAAAGGGCACGTATGAGGGCCGAAAGTTACTGCCTTTCGTTTTTCGCTTTATCTGGTGTGACATTTTAAAGAAGATGTGCTTAGTGGGTTGCTTCAAGTTAGCCATCCAATATGAAATGTTTTTTTCCCTTGGTCTGAAAATGTAAAGTAATGGATCTTTAGGAGCTGCTCGCTTAACATTTAATCTGAAACCACAGACATTATATTCTCACACCAATGTCAGTCCCAGAATATTTATCTAGCCTAGAGAAAATATAGATATAAATTAACACCTGCATACACGTTATTTAAATTATTTGACTTTGATATGATGTTTTAAATCTGTAACCTATTGAATATGTATGCTGTAATGTGTTGATTTTTTAAACAAATGCGCATATTGACGTTAACAAGTGTAACATTACCGTACTAAGGTTTGATGCTGTAGTTTTGTATTTCTTTAATTATTTATAATGAAATCGATTAGTATACACTGAGCTAAAGCAGTGGAATTATTGTTATTAACAATGTTGCTGTGCCCCGCATTTGCCCCCTGCAGTGTTGTTTAATTTCGTGGTGCATGACAAAAGAAAAAGCCCAGTTTGGAATGTGGTCATGTGGACCTTCCTCTTCATCGGGCAAGGCATCATGGTGTGCCTCTATTCACTTGAGTGGTATGCCCAGCAGCACTGCCCAGCGAAAGGGGTGAGAATCATCTTGCCAACAATGACATATTTATATTGTCTTGCATAGATTGTTACTTTTAAACGCGTTGAAATGTATCAAATTATCTGGCAGGCACCGTGTAGGCAATGGTGCATAAGCAGAAATAATGTAAATATTCATCAATAACCGCTGCCCCTGATATAAATAGATACTTCTTCATTTTTTTACCCCCTTTAGGGCAGTGTTGACATTTACTGAGTTAGGGCTGTATGTCGTGTTCCGTATGATGCCGGCGTTTCTCTCCACGTGCTGTGAACTTTGTCAGGAACTAAATTGAGCGGCTCATTTTTTTTCCCTCGATTATGTAGTGTTGCTGGCTGCTGTTGGTGTTTTCCTGTTCCAGCTGCCAGCAATGCTACGTAAACGAGTTGCTCAGTTCAGTTCTCAAAGACGTTTCTGACACGTGGAGAGAAACGCCAGACATAATGGCAAAACGTTGGTACAACCCAAAAACCCATCAGAGAGTTTCACAGCACATCCACTAAAATATACACTGACCTTTAAAACGTCTAGCACGAAAAGTAACGTGCGTCGCTTAAGTTACCAGCTGCATTGTAAGAGGAATAAACAAATGGATGCCATAATGTGGCTTCAAATGCATAGTAGATGTAGACGAAAAATAAGTAACTTTAAAAGTTTTTGCTTAGGTTTGCGTATTGAGTGCTACGTGTTTATTTATGCTCCCTTAGGAAACCTTCCTTGATCTCATCACCCCGCTATCATGGAGCTGCCAGCCCTTTGTGTGACCCCTTCTTGTGGGAACATACTTGGCACACTGCTGGCTGGTGTGAATGCTCGGTGTCTCATCACACACAGTGCACAGGGATACGAAGGGAGATAATTACCAATAATGAAAACATTGGTAATTATGCCTGGGACTAATTTAAAATTACATATTAACCGTTTATTAGCAAAATACTGTCTCGTAGAGTTTAGCATTTTCTGAAAGTGAAAGAACTTGTATTTTTTTATCTTATCAAATTTGAGTGTTAAAGGTCGTGCTCACCTTGAAAATATATTCGAACCAAAGAATGTCATAATAATAAAATTCAAATTTTCAAAACAATTCCATTTGAAAATTATTATTGGTTTGTATTTGAATCTTAAACGAGTCATGGAAAGCCTATGGTAAAAAATATACAAAAAGTATTTTTTGTACATACCTCGTTCATGAACAATACCTTCAAGACCTTGATTCAAGTTACCATTTCTTTATATCTGGAAATCTCTTAGGGTAACAGTTATTGTTAATGATTGTGTTTGGCCTTCATGGTACACTGGTTAAGTCATTTGACAAAATACCTTTGAATTAACATTTATATCTGCTAATTTTTACATTCCCGTCCATCAGGCATGTTATTCTTGATCTGAATGACAGACCTGTTATGTTTACATTTCCATAGATAATTAGTGGTGCAAGCTTGGCGATCGCTACTGTCGTTAAAATGGGGATGCTAATTTCTTTGTTAATGCTGCCGTCCAATATTTTGTTGTATTTGTGTAAACATTTGTTGTATTTGCACATAATTCGATATTGTTAAGGCACATTTCATGTAATGTTGCGCATATGCTATTTTATGGATGTTTTGCTTACAATGGTACATCAGTTAATGTACCATGTCAGTTTTTATGGCGGTGGGCTTGTCAAAATGTTAGTGCAGCACTGTTTAATGTTACATGCGACAGCCCTTTTGTCCATCCACTGCTGGACGAGTGGCACCCATTTATGCCGGTTCTGGCGTTGTGACAGTACTTCACTGCGCTGATCAGTGTGGTTTGAAGGAAGTGCTCAGAGGTGGTAGCATAATAATATATAATACAACAACATCTTTTATTGAACTTCTCTCTTAATCACCACCTAGCACAGCCATATACCCGCCAATGACAACCTATTTTATGCATGGTGGTCACCCATCAAAACGCTGTCCAGGCACAAACCTGCTTGCCTTGTGCAATGTGTTTAACGCTATATTATAGTAATGCAGAAATCAAAATTTCAATGCACGCATATTTGAAAATACATTCGTTGTTTCATTAGATTGCTAATATTAATAACAATACTCCAATTCAAGGAGTATACTATTTTCTGATTGTCCTACAAAGTTTTTCAGCTGAAGCAGTTTAATGATAAACCAGTGTTGAGAAAATATAGCTGAAGCGGTAAATGTAAAGTGTTGCCGATTCAAAATCACTGGCATTTCCTGGACTGTATTTTTCTCAATCAGAAGCACTCTCGAATAACTCTGTTGTGCGGGTATCTAATGCATTTTTCACACCGGGGCCGTGCCAAGGCAGCCTGGTGTTGCTCATATTCTGCCAGGTTTTTCCACTGCAGAACCCGGTTTTTCCACTGCAGAACCCAAGCCGTGTGCGGGGAAGCAACACGTAATTACAGAGTTATGTAGCCACGGCTCCATTTGACCTCGAGCCATATTCGTATGTTTTTGCGTGGCCGGTTCAGCAAGGCACATATCCAGTGGAAAACCATCCATGACATGAGGGCCCCATCTTTGCTCACCTCGATGTGCCAGTGCAAAATGCGTTGAGGACAGTGCAGTGCGGGAGGGGAAATCTGCTGTGAAAATCCCACTCGCAGTATTTCAGTGAGTCAAGCCATTAAGGATTATTGCAGTTAAATGAAATATGAAGATTGGTTTTTGCTATGCCAATTGCTGTTTTGCACCCTGGTTTTGTAATTGAAATATTCGTGATGATGTTTGGTAGTTAAACCACTGAACAAGTTATACAATGTTTGAGTGTTTAACGGGCGATGCAATTTCCCTTTTCATTTGTGTAAAATTAGTGACGATTTATTGAACTGGTAATTGTTTTGATTGGAATTAGATGATTTTCTAACAAATGTTTAACGTGGAAATTAATAAAATTGTCAAATAATGCCACCTTGTATACTGAATTATTTGTACTAAACTACTCTGCCACATGTATAACCATATGGGTAGTTTTAATACAGCTGTATATTCTGGGGGTTTAGTGACAGGTAGATTACAATTTGTGCAATGCTGTGTATTTTTTACGCAGTTGAAAAGTGTGCAATGCTATGTGTAAATGTTTATTTTGTTTGTTGGTTGATTTAAAATTTGTTTATATGTATATTTTATTTATTTTAAATTATCGTCATCAATTCGCATGTTGTGTCGCAGGAATCCCGTAAAGAGCTTGCGAGCTCACTGGGTATTTTTCTGCTGTAATAATAAACATCTATCTAAAAGAGGAAAGCTGAATACTGTAGTAAGAATTGTTCTCCATAGCTGTTATTTCGGTAAAGCTGAAAATAAACTATTCAACATTCGACACCAATAGCCGTGTCGAGTGTTCCTTCGCTCCTTCACTGAACACGACAAACCCGAAAAAACAGCTATGGAAATCACTTCTCAATAACCCAGCCGTGAAAACCTACATCATTACAGTTTAAGGTGCTGTATTCACTTGGTACATGAATGCTATAGTGTTCACTCGGAGGTGAAGATTCACTATTGTGGATAGTTAGTTAGCCTTTATTAGAATCGCCTAAGTAAATATTAATGTGTTTCGGCTTATATTTGCATGTAAATATTCACAGAACGTTTGTTTCAAAATGTAAGGATGTGTTGGAGTGATAACTGGATAATAGCAAATTAATACTGCAGGTGGCTATTGAAGGCAGACAGGGCTCACGAGGTAAAAAAGGCAGGTCTGAGCAGGTGGAGTCCTTTTTGAAAGCTGGACTTAATAGTGAAGAACAACACGCTAATGTGCCTACAAAAGAATGCTTTTAGTCAGTGTTTATCAACTGCACTAACACGGATTAGAAACGTGCAAGTTAGACATAATTTCCACTGTTAAAGGTAAGTGGGCTGGATCCGGATACATCACTGGAAGGTATCTCCCATTTTGTTGACTCGTTCCAATTAATTCTGCTCCTTCCTGGCTTTAAAGCTGGTCAACACTGGTGATGACAACGCCTTAAGTTGGATGAAACTGTACACCGAATTCGCATACTACAACTGGAAGGGATGACGGCCAGCAGTTGAGGTGAATGAAGAAGTGGCAACTAAAGGAGTTATCACAGGAGAAGACAATCTTGTGTGCTGCTCTGGTGGAATTGACTCGATGCAGAACTGTGAGATGGCGACAGCGTGGGGAGGCCTTCAACAATGTACTGATCACGGCTGATGTTTGTACAGTATATATAAAATGACTTATGTAAATGAGAAACATTTTCAACTCGACTGAATGTTACCTCATTTGCACAGTTTATTTAAAGACAGGCGTCTGAAGAGAGAAATAAAGTGCCTTCACGTATTGGCACATTTTATGCGAGACGTGTACATTGGGGCAGTTTTTACAGTCTCAGCCTTGCACAGGCACAACATGCATTGTTGTGGTGGTGGTGAAATCGCCGTGCAATACGTAAAGAACATTCTGATTTCCCCTGTGCCTGGATATTAAATGCCCGCTAACCCCGTGACAGCGCCTGCCCCCTCATGCTGCCAACTGACCAATCAAGTCTGATGCTACAAAATCAACCCCTTACCCTTGGTGTCATTTCATTTCACTCTTAGCTCTCCAATGTGTTTTCAGGTTGCTACGCATGTTATTTGGTATAATGGCCGACGTTTCGTTTCGCAGGACATCATACTAAGCACAGCACAAGTACATACAGTATGTACTTGACTCATGGGAAAAAAACTCATCTCACCCATTGGCTCGAGTTCTGGAAATATACACACAGGCTTGTTTCTTCTGAGTGATCTTGTTTTTTTAGTGTAAAAAAAATCCACCGCCCACATTTAATCTTGTAAAAAAATTGTGTGCAAATGATTGTGGAGCAGGATGTAACTGGCCTTCATTACAAGGCAGTGCACATCTGTGGCACAGGAACTGACCATGAAACATGATTCATTCAAGGACCTTTCAGCGATGCCTTATGCAAAAACCTTTCATAACAAGGGTCATGCTGGCACACTTGCAATGACACCTCCGCATTCAATTACAGAGAAACACTTGCGTTTTGTACGGCTGCCAAGTTGTATATAAATGGCACTTAGAATATTTTGAAATATTGATTATAATTGTGCTGTGAAAGATTCATGAAATACCAGTAATTTGCAAATCGTACACTGGGATATTTTGGTTGTAGGCCTTAATTCTGATTATTGCACAATTACAGAATGTTAGTATGAATTATATTTAGATTGTTTAAAGGCCGTTAAATTGGTATTCATGTAAGCTTGATCGTTAAAATAAAGCCAGTCACAATACGCATATTTTACTATCTGCTCTTATTTCTCACCTAAAACTTATAAAATGTGTTACATGTTTCAGAGCACTGGAAGAGCAATGAAAATTAACAACCCAGACTTTTGTTGTATAACAAGGACACAATGAGGATGAATTTGATTTCAGCTTCTGCCCCTGAATCGTTGCGCAAAAAAGCAACTGATTTCAAACTTCGAGGCTAGTCGGGTGGAAAACAAATCTTTTATTAGCATCACCATGGTCAACGTGTAAGGCACGTTCTGTAGGTCACATTAGCACAACATAGACTCAAACGTTGTAATTTTCCTTTGTATGATATGAATAGTATGGAGAGATGTTTATTATGTAGCCAACATAGTTGCACAGTGTTCTTTCCATAATACTTTACACAGTGTTAGGTTTTGAATGACGGTTGGTGCTGAGGTATTAATGGTCAGGGCACCAGACTTGCAATCCAGGTATGTGCCAGTTAGATTTGCTGGCAGTCGACCACATTGTAAAGATTCTGAACTCACTCCACGTCTGTCCACTCAACAATACCCCCAACAACCTTGCAAATGGGATGTTCTATAGCAAGGGACTATCCAGGTAAAATATTTTAACTAAAATGAATCAAAACGCGCAGCATAAATTGGTACACCACAGCAGATTGGCAAGTCACATGGTGGGGTAAAGTGTGGCGACTCCTACCTTTTCAAAAAGTCTGGCTAGCATGGAAGAGTAGGCCAAAAACTATCCTCTAGATGGGTTCTCTAGAGTTCCATATAGGGGGGAGCTACCCATCACCAGCAGCATGAGCAAGCATGTGCATGGCTGCACCTTTATCAGCTCACACCTTGGTTGAGCGATATATTTAAAAAAAGACGTCTACTGGCCACAATATAATAATCCGTAGATCAAACGTAATTCTTACACATTCATGAAACATGCATATGTTCCTGCATGTTGAACTGTTTTATTTCCAGTGCACATATGTTTTATGCGAGTGATCACTGGAAAGCTTGCAGGATTATTTACAACGTTGTAGCCACTCGAGTCTACACGCAGTGCAAAAAACTGAATTCATTTGAGAATGGCATCGCGACTCCAAATTGTGACAATTCGTTGAATCATGTTGGAGATTAAGAGTTTCGTGCTTAAGTTTTACTATCCAACCCCGCCGATGTCAACCCTGTAGTTTGGAGAGATGAGTAGCTGACGTTTATAACCTGCTGAGAACCCATTCAGACTGAAATGTATCCTTCAAGGGTGAAATATATGCATGATTGAATTGACCCTTTTGCTGCCTTCTCTAACATAAGCTACATGTGTATTACTCTTTACACCTTAAAATATATATTACATAAACATGAATTCTAAAATAGTTTACTGATATAAATTTAGATTTGTCCGTTTCCTGAATAATCATGTCATCCACTGCGGACTTATCCGTTTCATCTTGTACAAACCACCCATAGAAGCAACTGAAATTGGAACAAGTAATTCTCCGATGTGTTTTCTGGTTGTTACTGGGTGTTGTTCAGCGCATTGTCCGACGTTTCGGTCCATGTGTTGGAAATCGTGCCGAACCACACGTGGTATAGCCCCAAAACACACTGACATATGCAGCACAACCGAGCAAAACCTATGCAGCATTAATGACATTTGTTTAGATACATATTCTTATTTCCTGGCTAGAAATACTAGGAAGCTTTAAATCAACAGTGTAACAAATGTGAGAACCGGAGTAGTAATTTCTGTTGCCGTGCCATGTGTGCATCGGATGACGAGGTAATTACGCTACTTCCTGGCCAGAAGAGACCGTTTTTTTCTTTCTAACAGGCTGCATCATTTAGAAGCAGCCTTTTCGTGAAGTGGTGCCTCTAGGTCAGTGAGGTGATAGAATATTATTGTTTTCAGCCAGCAGTGATATTCGAGCTATTACATCATCTTAGGGAATTTAAAACACGTTTCATAATGAATCACAGGAAAATCTATTTTTTTTATCTAAATACTGTATATGTTGGTGAAATGAATGGCTAAAATAACACGCATTAAGAGTAAAAATCGCTAATTCAAATGGGCTGCACAGATTTCACCGTAAAAAAAATATTTAGGAAATAAAAAAAATAGGTAAATCAACCTTAGTTATTTGACGCTTAGTGGAATTAGTGCGATATACAATGGACACCTCCATGAGTGAACATTCATTTTTGTTTTATTTATTTTACGTGGCTAAACAAAAAAAATGAAACATTTTTGTTATAAGCTGTTGCCACTATAAAAGAATACCCCTTGCATTTGTTTTCTGTGAATTTACAGTATATTGGGCCGTTTATTTTCATTGTTGAGGTCATTATGTATTGCACGCGATCCTTGGAGACGGACGTAATAATATTTTAGCGCGCAGACCGCGAGCCCAGGCGTTCCCCCGCGATATGGCTTATTCATGATATGTCACAACAAGGTCGCAGTTCGTCCAGCTGATTAAGAGTGTAACGCTGTTTGGCAGGCGGGATGATGCCGTCCCTTTAACGCCCTAAACAATAGATTCCCTTCATCAATGGATCGGACTGGTTAATTCAGTCACTTTTATACGAGTTAATTTTCTTGTTTTACGTACCGCCGTGGTAATAACTCGTGCGAACTCTGCATTATAAAATGCCACGTAAACGTCTCCCACCAAATACTTCTGTGGTTGTTGTCGCCGACATTGCTATAAATCTTACATGTTGCCTGAACAGAAAATGACAGCGGTGGATGATTTGAAATCCTTGGTTTAACTTAACAATTTCCACTCGGTGAGAAGTCAAATCAATGTAATTTTCATATTTCTTCCCCACTGCGGAATTTACAACCATGCTGCCACCTTGTGATCACAATGTACAGCTTTAAGAATAAATCCTTAGCAAACACCAATTTTAAAAAGTAGCAAACGCCACGCGTGAGAACGACATTGCACAGGAGTGCGGCCCTCTACTATATTTTCAAAAGTCAACGGAAGGAATATTTTTCACCACAGTGGATCCAAACCACTCTTCGTGTTTTCCAGACGTCGAGAGATGCAACACCCACGCTCATCGCCACACTCCGCAATGAGTAATGACCACAGACCTATATTCAATATAGACGCAGCATGACGAGGTTATGTAATGCTTGCCTACAGATCTGATAATGCCTTTTCACTGACATGATGATGTAATGTATTCCTGAAGGTCTCGACAGACACGGGCATTTGCCTATAAAATTCCAAGTCTCAGTAGGTTAAAGGGAGATACAATCCCAAAAAATACACCCCCGTGTAAATACAATGCCAAAAAATAGGACCTTGGTACGCATCTATAGGCTGTGTCACAGGTGGTCCAACAATAGATTTAATCTTTGTTAATGACAAATCGACCATAGATTGTATTAGCAATCTAGTGGTGTAGCCACATTGACTTATTCAAATGTATAAGAGTAGCATCGCTGTTAAATTATAACAAACACATTATTTGGAAATGCTGTGTTGGCAGTGGTACACAAGCACCATTAACAACCAAAACAAACCATACACATTCGTCAATAACACTCCATAAAATAAATAAATAGGTGGCTTTTCAGGCAATGATCCTTCTTCATAGCTACGAAGGAGGGTCATTGCCTGAAACGTTGCAGATTATATATTTTCCCTTTTAAGGCAGTGACATTGACGAATGTGATTGTGTTAATAAAGCAATGATCAGTCACCATCACGTAACTTTAAAGTATTTTTGGGATTAAAAAGATTCAAATCCGTATCAAAGAGAGTATCTTCATGTATAAACACCTGGCAGGTCACCCAGCATTGGTTCAAGCAAGCGTGACTGCTGATGAGAGATCGAATTTACAGGGTGGTCCAGATGTCTGGTGACCGCCAGTCCATCCTCTATAAATCTAATATTGTTGTATAGCAATGGATGTGTAATGTACGCAATGTAGAAAACACATAAACTTTAGGAACCTGCGATAAATAAGGGTTATTTAAAACAGAAATGGAAGAGTTAAGGAAGAAATATGTTAGGGGTCAACTCAATGGAGGTCACAAGACATCTGGACCACCCTGTCGAATCCAGTCCAGAGTTTGCTTGTGTGGAACCAATGCTGCGGAAATTATGCACTCCCAGAAGGCCGTGGGGCTGAAGGAATGTGTAAAAAATATATATTATATTTATTACGTGAAGGGTCATATTATGTGGAGGCGTATTGTCTGCTTATTTATTTTCAAATCAAATCCGACAGCCTAGGACACAGAGGATAAGTGTGAGACTACAGGATCAGATACATTTATTTTTGGATTAATATTTAAGCCATCGCTTCTAAGCATCAATCGAGACAATGCAGGGAAACACCGGGATGGAAAAAAATTCAGAGTGGAGACCGTTTTTTGTTGCAGCCTCGAAGACGCACACGCAGTGACTGCTGAGGCCTCTGGGTTTGCATTCTGCAGGTTATTACCCAAGTTAACAAACCCGGCACGTATTCTATCTTCTGGTCTTTATATTGTAAATATAAAAATATAGAGCCGGGAAATTCAACAAGTCTTTGTCTATTGGAGGAATGATGCATTAACGCAACTGACAACTTAAATGAGAGACTGCATTACCCTATGATTTGCATAGAAATTGTAATGTTTATT
>JAZEWU010000005.1:11452196-11468980 GCA_036362915.1 Geotria australis | reverse complement strand
CCCCCCTCCTTCGTTTCACCAAAACAACTGGCGGTTATGCGCGGCTTGGGACATTTATGTTAGAATCATGGCACTCTTCACCCTTGTCTGCATGTAGGAGGATGTTGCTCGGCAGACACACACAGCACACAGGGACTATTCGAGTATTATAGAGGGCCAAGGCAACTCATCGACTACTTCGGCAGAGATGTTCAAAAGCAAAAAATGCGGTTTAATACTACAACTACCTTTCATAACGTTTGGATCGTGCAACCCATGAATTGTTTTTTATGAATATTGGATAATAATGTCATGACACAATACACGCTATTGTAGAAGATATCCGAGGCTCTTACATACAGAATTTCATACCTTTATAAAGGTATTATTGTTTCCAGAAAATGAATCCCAATCATATTGTGAAAGCAGTAATACCTGAAATATATGCTCGTAGGAAAATATGTTTTTATCACAGTTCCTGAGCACAGGCTCAGAACGGCAAACGACCAGCAACAAACAGCATTACTGAGCTATCTATATTGGGTGACAGTGTTAAGAAATAATGTCTCACGATGATAGTTGTTTTTCAAAAGCTGTTCTTTTGGGATAGCCGGATCGAGCGCCCTCTCTCTTTCCTTCCCGTTCAAACACGGCTATCCCGAAATAACAGCTTTGAAAAGCAACTACCATGCATCCCGCCGTGAAAACCTACATCAATACCATAGCTCACTATGTTCACAATTACTATAAATAGGTACACGACACTTACATCTTTTAAATTGGTCAATTTCCATTGCCTCCCAGTGCAAACATTATTTTTGTAATCACTGTTGCAGCATCATCTTCGAGTATTTAGCATTTGATGTATTACAAACATCCCCCACCATACAACCTTTCATAGATTGAGATTTTTTCTTAAGAGCTGCTCTTTTGAGATAGTTGTGGTGTGACGAGTGTTCCACCTCTCTCATTATCGATGTTTCACCTCCCACTTCGGGAGCTCTGAATCAATACATTTCATAGCTCGTTGAGGCAAGTATTGTTAGAGGCCACCTATTTGGGCCAACACCCCACACAAGGGGGTGGTTTGGTCAGAACCACGTCTGGCCGCAGTTTGCCCTGTGTCGAGGTCTTGACACCCTACAAGGTACTAATTTAATGCTGTGTAAACCTACAAAGAGGCACAGGAAGGATCTATAAATTAACCACGAATATTACCCGTGGCTGCAAATCGAACCCAGGAAGCCAAGTTCATCGCACTGTTGGGCTGCTGGCCCAGTGGTTCCCAAAGTGTGCGCCGCGGCGCTCCGGGGCCCCGCAGCTAACTCACAGGGGCGCCGTGGGATATTCCACATTTTCGATATATGCCATATATTTTCTGACGTTGGGCGCCGTAGAAAAAATCCTGTACACGAAGGGCGCCGTGAACCGAGAAAGTTTGGGAACCACTGGCCTAGCCACTACACCATCATCCGTATAAAAAATACAGACAAAGATCCCCCGTGTAGACAGCAGAGGTTGTTGATGAAAGTGCTGTAAGCCAGCACCTATCTATCCACTACACCACGTCGCTATGAACACACTCTACACGCCGATGTGTAAATGCCCATTGTGGTTTGGATGGAGTGGGTGTTAATAATGTTGCCTTATATATTAATTTATTTGCGAGTACAGCCACCTACGTTAGTTATATCTAATGCTTCATGGAGCTCAGGCATGCACTTCCGGCCAACAGCAATTCTTTAAATAAGCAATGATAATAATGGGGGGCCGTTCCCAGTGTCACCATCGGACCGGTCGTTCTATTTCAGCAGCCCGTCGATTTAAACACCACCAGTCCCCGTTGGGTAAATCGGAAACGTTGGGGAGCTGGGAGAGCTAGCTCTATATAGGACAAACGCTATATACTTCATAGAGTCAATAAACGCTATCCGGCTTTGCTGGGTGGTGAGACCCTCTGGTACGACTGGGTGGTGGAATTATGCATCCCAGCTGAAATGTATACCTGGCATGATCGCGTATCGCTCCCTGTCATCATTATCAACGTCGTGAAGGAGAGAGAGGGCACACTCGACACGGCTATCCCGTAAGAACAGCTTTGAAAAGCAACCATCATGCATCGAGCCGTGAAAACCTACATCAGTACATTATCAACAACAGCCATGGTCAGCCCACTGCTGTATGATGGCCTGCCCCTCTATCCACCACCATCTCCCACGAGTTGAGTATTATTATGCAACAAAAAACGGAACTTTGTATGTCACAAGCAGACTTACAGATCTCCCACGACAGCTACAGTACCTCGGGAGAGATAACGATCCTGGGAAAACTAGGACATGAGGCGGCAACCTTAGATTCACATGTTAAGGGAATTTTATTTATTTGTAAAAAAAAATGTTCCGCTGTAGCGATGTCTCTTTCCATCGTCAACAACAGAGGAAAAGGCACCAAAGCGATGTGTTTCGTCCATTTCATCAAACTGTGAAATCTGGCCCA
This sequence comes from Geotria australis, assembly GCA_036362915.1. Taxonomy (NCBI): domain Eukaryota; kingdom Metazoa; phylum Chordata; class Hyperoartia; order Petromyzontiformes; family Geotriidae; genus Geotria; species Geotria australis. The sequence goes on along the minus strand of JAZEWU010000005.1, from coordinate 11,466,505 downwards.
GATGAAGCTGACCATCAAGAAAGTTGCCGTGAGACAACAAATGCTTTGACAAAATGTCATTGATCATCACGTGATACAAAGGGACACTGCAACCGCTCGCCCTGTGGCGGAACGAAATATCAACAGCCGGTAGCAGGTACCACTGGCAGGTACAAGACAAAAAAATAAAACAAATATCTAACAGGCGTAATGAAATAAACCATCTCGAAAAGTCGATAGAGTGCAAGGATTTTTTTTTGCTGTGACAACCGCTGTGTATGGAGCTACGACGAAAGAATCTATATTTTTTAAATAGTGACAGATTGGCGAAGGACGTGGAGGCGGCGTTTCATTTGTGCCCCGCTGTTCACATGAGTGACAGATCCGCTTAAGCATCTTGGCTGAGATAAACGGGGTGCCCTTACCTGCATAATTGAGGCATCAAAAACAGGAGCTCACCAGGGCAGATTTAATAACGATTTACCTTCCACTCATCTTCCCCCTCGCCAAAACCAACGTCTCTCACTCTCATTTCTCCTTAGCTCATTTCCCCTTTCGAGAAAAGCGTAAGAGAGAATATGTGGTTTTAAGAGCTTTTCCCAGATGTCAATAAGTAGGAGCGTCTAACGATGGGTAATGTCTTCATGCGTGCTTTGAACACATGTTTGACAAATATGCTGTCGAATTTCATGTTGGCTCAAATATTCGAAGATAAACTTGCTTATGCAACGACAGTATTGCATTTGTTTCGCAGCAAGTCTTAACAAAAATTCATAGGTTGCCTAAACATAACCCGCCTGACGTAACACAGAAGAGCATTACATAATTTATCAGTATAACGATCGCACACAGATTGTACCATCAATACCCTACCATCATCATCATATACAGACAGCCCTTTGCTGATCTACTGTTAAAAGCCTCCCCGCACTGCCCACTACGTGTTTGTGAGGCAGGTTAGACAGCTGTAGTTATCACTGCTCACCAATGTGCTGTGATCGGGAGTCGAACTCCGGTTTGCTCGATTCATAGCGCAGCATACAAACCGCTAAACCATTGTTCTCTACATTGGAACTATAATGAAGATTACAACTTAAATTATGGATATATCCATTGCCATTTTAAAATTAAAAAGGTCTGTACATTACATCCTCTGTATATTGCAATTGCAGTACTGCTGTTATCAAAATTCATTGAAAATACAATTTGGATGTCCATTTTGCAAGGCATGGATTGTGTGTAAATTACAATCAACCTTGCTATATATTTTTTTCTCAAACGCAATTACTGTGCAGTAGATTAAACCTGCAAATGTACTGATACCTAATTAATCCAATGTCTGTTTTATAATGGGATCACCAAATTGTAAGATACCAACGCAAGGCATATGTAGCCAACGTATTGATACAATACACGTATTGTTTTAACAAGTAGACAGGTTAGTTAACACCTTGGAAACGAGTGAATGACAGCGTGCCAAAGTGGTACACCTCCGCTGTTAATTGGAGCTCTTCTCATTAACAACACGAGACAACCCGTCACGATGCAACGCGACTGAAACACAGACCGTTTATGGCAGATTCATCAACATCGACCATGTTCAACCCACTGCTGGATGAAGGCGTCACAAAATTCAGGTCATCACTCACGATTCTGTGATGTTAATAATTATCCACCGAGCCGCCTGATCACCCTTTAGGGAGGATTGTAACAACGACGCAATGTTTTTTTTTACAAGCAGAGCAATTGGGACCTTCTCCACAAACGGTCACAACAATAGAGGTCACTCTTCGACCACAAATAAGTCGGAGAGGCCTCGTTAGAAAGCAGTGGGGTACCTCTAAATTGATCGCCCTGTGTACTAATACTGCAATGCGCTTTATTCCGAACACGTGGTTGTTGCGATGTACAGAGAATGTGTAACGATTCCTTTTAACTAAACGCAGTATTTGTAGCCTAGGTGACCCAGAAACCCACATGTGTATGCGTCTGTCACGTCCAGTGAGACAAACGTATTGTTTTTACCGTTTCGCAGCTAGAAAATAATACAAAAAAGAGCAATTACTGCGGATTCTCCATTCCCGCTGCTGGATGAATGCCTCCTCACTCTGGATCGACCCTGGGGTTGTCGATATTGTTTGACCATACCTCACCTCGCTGGTGAGTGCAGGTTGGTGACGGCGCGGGGGGGTGTGAGGCCCAGCGCGGGTTCAAATATCACTCACCACTGATATTAGCCATGGCGAGTGCAGTGCGCCAACCACTGCGTCACTGCTCCCCTACCCCAAGATAAGGATAATGCATTGGAGTAACGTACCATATACTTAACGCTCACAAACATGACGTGGTGAGTAACAAGTGTTAATTCAAACTTGAGACTCTATGCGCGTCATTTCGCTGGCAATATTTCTATGTGCTCTTCAAAGCATTCTGCACACTTCACGTTAGTTTTGTCACCTGGGAGGTAAGAACATCTGGGACCTATCATGGGAAGGAATCTCACAAGAGCAGACTTAAGGCAGAACGGCATGAAAACGCAGTGTATCGAGTGATGTATGATTACGCAACAGACAAAAATAGGAAAGACTTGCACATTTCCCAGGACAGCTACCTCGGATAAGTCTACCCTGGGAAAAACCAAGACAGGTGGCAGGCAGCCTCACTCAGTATGCGTTGGATATGGATGGCATTGTCACAAATAACACAACGATTCGTCTGACCGGACACTAAATCCACACGAAACGCTGTGCGCGCGTTCAGTCCGCGAGCTCACCTTGTGTACGGCAGACAAGCTGGGAAAAGCTTTGCAGCTGTTCCCAGCGCACCTTTATCCAGGCGATAAGCCACCTTTAATTGCCCAATATTGTTTCCCCATTACCCTGATCCGCGTGTTGTCGCACGTGCCTCTCACATAGCGCAGCACGTGCGTGGATTGATAACAACGCGGCTTTCCACTGGCTTTCCGATTACACGTAGAATGATTTCACTTAAAGGTAAAGTAGATACAAATGGCCAGTTTCTTATTGACCAAGTGATACACTTAACAGCGGTATAACTCTTCTCAATCGCGGCCCCTCTTACCTGTAGGACCTATTATCTCGTATTACCCGTGATTTTTTTTTCTCGTGGGTAAATGGGAGTAAATTCGCATATAACCCGGCAGATAATAGCAGCCGTCAATTTCGCTCCCTCACAGCAGCGCAGACAACAGTCATCCTGCATTAGGGCAATAGGTTTAAATATTTGTACTATATTGTTCTAAGCGATATTTTTAATGGCATAATCAGGAAATCCGCATTTTTGCACACCTTTTTAGAGTATTCAAATAAACATCAACGTAATTGTGCACACAAAAACCCCAAATATCTAAATCAGTAGTCTATTGCTGATTAGATTTTATATTTTTCAATCATTAGGCTGGGAAGCATGCTCTGTTGTACTACAGTATTCTCCGGATTTTAAGACGCACTCTTTCCTCCTTTTTGAGCACAAGTTTGTAATCCAGAGAATACGGTATGTCTACCAGCTGGAAAAGCCTTCTTTTGGCCAAAAAACCAATCAGGCTGCTCGTCGTGGTGTGCAGTCATTCTTGTAATTAAGCCCTCTGCTTTATACTCGTCTCGCAACACGGATGAGCGACTCCAGAATTGTAATGACGATGCTTCGGGGACGATAGCGAAGAATGAGACGTATAGCAGAAGCGCCGCGTTAATAGCAGACGCATACTGAGGACTGGTGAATGTTGGCAATGCACGATTCTACAATTAAGTCGCTTTAAATCTGTGTGGTTGGCGACGACACGAATGGGAAAAGCTATCTCACGTGCATGTTTTATTGGCAGCCCTGCTCGCAAATTACCCACTGGAATGTCCTGTATCGTATCTTTTTAATTACCAGTGTTGTAACTATTAACTGCTATATATTAACAGACATGAAATACGGGTGCTAATTGTCAATTACAATGCACTAACTTCATAACATAATGAAGCCGTTATGGCCATTTACTGTAATTGTAGCCGGCGTTTTCAATCCCAACAATCACTGGACGATAATAAAAAGTAAAAACAAATCAACTGGTGATGCGTGTCATTCGTGAAAGCCAATGTACATTTAGAGGGTATAACAAAATAATGAGATCTATAATCATATGCTCAGGTTCCCCTCTAGATGTTATTTTCAAATTATTAACATAACTTAACATAATGATTGTGATTTCATTAGCTCCTCTGACTCATGCATAAGGTAGGCGCACGGCGATGACATCACAACTCCCAACCCACACACCCCAATGCCCCTATATACAGCAGGATTCGGAGGCCGGAGGGTCTTCTCCAGAATCTGTGTTCCCGATTAAGCTGATTTCATCTATCAGCGAAACGTCGTATCTTCATTGTAAATGTTGTGGGTTCGCTCTCTAACATACCGGTGTGCTGAAGTAGGAAAGAATTGGCACGTTTTGTTCACGTGACAAACCTTACTAAATGGCTGTGTTGGGTGGAGGCGGGTTAACGAGACCTTCGTTGTACGTGACCTAACGCATAAAAGGGGATATACTATAGATGTTGCACATGTAGGATTGCAATGACAAATCATTGGTCAAGAAATACACCGTATTAATAAGACCATAATCTGTAAACGGTATTTATGGAATATTAAAATTAAACTATTTGACAACACCCGTTCAAAACTGGTGCAACATGAACTGTAAAAAAATTAAATGCTGATTACAAAGCCCGTCTCTGTAACATATCTTCACGGCTAATTTTAAATTTCCAATATGCCTTAACAAGTACGGCTAGTCGACGTGATTTTTGCTCATTCTTCGACGTCCTTTAATTTGCACACACTTGTGATCCACCTTGAAAATGTCGCAATTGTCTGCAACACTGATGGCTTAAAGATTGTCACCGCAAACACTGTCGATTTTTAAACATGGTCATCCATGCTGTTAATGTCTCCTCAGATTGCGCGCCTCATCCCAACAGACCTTGGCTCACTAACACTACGATTTCAGTACGGCTCAGCTACAATAATGAATGAGCTAATCAGCTTTGCCATATGATCTAGGCAAATAAAACAATTCTAACACAATACGGACGTTTTTGAATGCAAGGAACATTTGGATCGCTTGGACCATTTTTTCACCATGCTGATCAATGCAGGTTAAGGGGGAGCAACATTCGTTGGATTAAAGTAGAAAATTCGTTGGATTATATATAACTTTTGCGTACAATTAATGTTGCTGTATTGCCTGCCCTTTGCTGGTGACAGCCCCGCAGTATACCACCTGCATTATGTCCAGTGGTCTTCCATCCATTGCACGACTCAGGCTCAACGCCCTGTTTAGCTACAGAGGTGACGAGATCGAGCAAAAGCTGGGCGATTTGGTCATCGGCTGATGGTACATCTACATGCATTTGTTTTCAAATATACGACTCCAAAACGAAGTCAGGGCTTTATGGTCACCTTGTGTATACGTATTCATTATTCAGCCACATAGCACCACTAAAATCCCATCCATCTTTCAGAATCCACCCAGTTCATATGATGTAATTTGACGAATTTGCATGAGCTCCATACCTGAACACAATCAATGAGATCAAATTTACCAGGAAAAACATATAATTTATTCATACATGTTGAGATGAAATGCACAATCATATATTCCAGCATTACAGCACTCATTTAAGTTCTTGCGTATACATTGTTGGGTGCCAGTTGGAAATCCGTAGGTTTATATCCATTTTTAAGTACCAACAATTGTTCAGCTTTCGCGACCATGTGTAAAAATAGCTATTTCCTTACACAAAGCTGTCATAGTTACAAACAAGTTTACAATCGAACATCAAATGTCTTATTTGATTACTTCTAAAACCATTTTGGACATCTGATTTCAGCGAAAGGTCACATTTCCAAACGTTTGCCAGGAACGGTGAGCGTGCATGGGTTTGCCCTGGATTTTAATCGTCGAACTACACAGGATGCAAAAAACACAAGCTCACGTACAAAAGTGTGCCGATGCAACTTTACATGAAATGAACAACTATTTTTTTTCATCATTTTGCAATAGTTTTTTCCCCCCATTTTTTGTTGGGTGATGTGGAGAGGACTCGAGTAATGGGAATAGCAGATTATTTTCAGTTTATACCCAAAGGGCCGCTACACATGCTGGGTAACACAATGAAAATAATGTAGCAAATTCAACAGTAAAGGTGATGATTGCACCCGGCTCCTCGGAGCCGACATTCACACCGAATCCTCAACTGCCCAACAAATAAAGGCATCCGCTTGTGCAACTGATATTTATATAGTTTATATTTGATATATATAAAAACATTTTTTTTTTCTCTTTTTCAAAGATGGGTTTCTGGGGAATGATGTGAGATGAGAAAGGACTGTACCATTAGATTACTGTAAAGTTAATAAACAAACATGCAAATATCCATATTATGTAATCATAAACTGTTGTGTACCACATGTGCTGCAATATAAAATAAAACACGTAAAAAAAAGACTGCATACATACACTTTCCTTCAGTAATAGAAGCAATATATTTACGAACCAGATATAGCTAGCACATTTAGCACTTTGATCGTGATACTTAACAATTGTTTGTCATCTTAAACTATCTGTGCACAGCACATCAAGACCATCACATGTTGTTTGTCAGCGAGACTGCATTATGCCACCTAAATACTGCAGTAAAGTGCACTTCACAATGATACATCATTCATCATTCCACAGTCAGTGCAACTATTTGGTGGTAGATTTTTCAGCATACTTATATATTTACACATTTTGGCAGTTGAAAATGCATCTGACTACATTGTGAATACTACTGCATTACATGTTTTCAATAATTTACACCAAATGCATCTTTAGAACAAATGCAGTTAAGTATACAGTTATCCGCAAGGCAACATTTTCATTTCTGTACATCTATTAAGCCTAAACGTATTAATAATAAAGTACAGAGAACACCACAAGTGTGCAGCGTTACATCCATGGGTTGGATTACCGTCAGGCAATGGCAGTGTAATTTGAGTAGTTCTAATTTGCTGATCAACTTTGTGAAATCCAATTATGCATGTTAATGCTTTATTCGTAACATTATTGTAGTAGAGGGGTTTGTATGTTCCAATGAACCCCAGAGCTATGTCACCTGGAATCTAGCAGTCCTGGCAGGGTCTCCAATGGTGAACAAGTCTGGGGAAACTTCCAGACAAGCAGCGATCTGTAGACCCTCCAATTAAAGGAGGTAGGCATCAGGAAGGGCATGTGGCTCTTAAATTCTGCTCAAATACCCTTACCACTGGGGGGGCAACTGGCCAACCTGGATAAACTTGGATACCAGTCGTTCTGACCGGCAACAATGAGACAAGAGCCTATACGAGCGTGACAAGAGCACACGACACATAAGCTTTGCAAAAGCTCAACCACGAATCTGTGAATTTAACTTGCAAGGCGCCACCTGGCTCCTTTACCCATGCGATCCTCTTTCTGTAGAAGGGGCGTCTCAGGAAAGACCCTGAGTTGCAAGGATAATTTTAAACAGCCATGCTGCAGGAACCACTCCAACCAGATTTACTGGGTCCCTATTCCACCCTCTAGTGGGAAATACGGGCACTGCAAGAACGATTCACTATTTCACTCGGCGACCCATATATGGGACCTGCTAATTTCAATGGTAACATAGACAAAAAATACCCATGTCCTGTCTGTCCTGTATTTCTATGTGTGGTCAATTGCAGCTAATACATACTGAGTGTTCCAAGCCACACCTGGCGCTACTGACAAATATAATGTAAAAAGTCAGCACTGTCATCCCCAACTGAGTTCGCACATCAATGGGGTATTTGTTTACATCTGCAAACAAATGAGGGAGCAGGCTAAATATCTCCTTTGAGGACGGTGCATGTGCATCCGACAGAAGGGATTGCAGATTGTCATACAAATTGGAATTTGTTGGGCATGGAGAACGCTGCAATACTACTACTTCACCAAGTGAATCTTTTACTTTTGCTGCTGGACAAAGTTACCACCATCACATCTGTGGCCTTATTTTTAGGCACCGCTGTACGACACAAGAAAAAAACGTGTAATGTGCATTCAGTGTACAATACCATACCAAGTTTCTTCCAAACGAAAAAAATTCGATACACGAACTATGTACACAGACCTATCCAGGTGGCCTTGAATGACGTGGAGGAAACTTAATTCTGCTCGCTAATACTGTATTTTTCTACATTTTCCAGCAAAGTATCTGCAGCAAGTGATGGTGGAGACTGGTGAATAATTATCTCGTGTCTAAAAGCCCTGGCTCATCCTCAGTAGATTTGTTTTAACCTGGCAAGGTCAAGCACTTCAATCAGTGGAACACATAACATCGTTTCTTAGATGCTGCTTCTCACACTTCTGTGCAGCAGAAATGCATAACATTAATAATGCATAACTCTAAAGCTAAATGTACAATGTTATTCTTGGATATAGGGATGCAGAATATTTTCACATGCTATGTCATTTCTTATATACATCATTTGATATTTTTTATGTTGCCACACCTACTAGCATGAGTATTGTGGCAAATGTTTTAACTGACCTTCACAAGTGATTTTGGATGCGGTCAAGTGAGTGCGCCTTATACATTCGACTCCACAAAAGGGCGTTTAGGAATGAGTGGGGAGGTACACGGTGGCTTCGGATCCTTGACCACATGCTGTACAATGAGACCCACTCCATCTTGATATCCCTGCATTGAGAGTGAAGCTGGCTTTGAGGACCTGTCCTCATAGTGTGTGGACGGCTCCTCCTGAGAAAGGCATTGTCCATTATGCATGTTGTTGTTATTTTGCTGATGTGGTAAAGGTGGCGAGTCAATATCAGTGCCCTCTTGCTGCTCCAGAGCATTATTTGTCTTGTTGTAGTAGGCCAGGCTGTTGATTGGAGGTGACACCGCAGAGCTGAGGGGTGAGTCAGAGACTGGACTCGTCACTATGACATCAACCGATGATGTGACCCACGTCCTGCTGCTTTGTGACTGCTGCTGCGGTGTTAGCTGCTGTGCCGATATGAGTGGCAGCTGCAACTGATGGGCCCGAGCACGTTTATCTGTGACTCCCATGAAGGGTGTCGAGCGGGACTTGCTGTCAGGCAAAACAAACGGTCCTGAAGCTTGCGTGGGAGAAATTACAGCGGGGCGCTCACCTCCACTGCCAGCAACCCCACTGCTATTTGCACTGCTCAGTGACTTTAGGTCCAATGTGGTCCGGATGCGTATCTCAGCTTGGGGACTGCAGGCATACTGGGGATTCCCTGCCTCCATCAGGCTGAGAGAAGAGCTGCGGAGGCCAGCACTCATAACATGAAGCGAAGGACGAGGAGTAGGTGGATGTGGCCTTACTTCCAAGGGAATGAGTTGACCTGGACGGCTATAAGCTCCCATCGTTGACTCCCGACATAGCTTGGGCTTCTCTTGCTCTTTGCGCTCAAAGACACTTGTATTTATATCTGACAACGGATGATTACTGTACACGTGAGGCTCTGCTTCCAAAACCGACAGGTGCTGCTCATGTCCTCTGTTGCCAGTGGTTTGCATTGGTCTGCCACTACTCATGTCAACATTCAGGGATGTTTGGTGAAAAACTCTGCCCTGGGCTACAGCAGAGGGCAATTCTGCCGATCTCGGCATCACTGGACTTTTAGGTTCATACTGTGACATTCTGCCACCCATTCCAACACTCATTCCTCTGCTGACCAGCCAGGGATGCTGGGCTGGTTGGGTTCTTAGCATTTGCTCTCGAGCAGCATTATCCTGGTGTGATCGAGCAACCATCTGAGTGCCCTGCCCAGGCCTGAGTTCAGCTCTGCCTTGAATGTCTGACCCCAAGTTGCATTTAACTCTCATTTCCTGCTGCAGTGCAACAGACCAGGGAGTGCTCTCAGTGGGAGATGGGTAAGTCGGACGAGAACGCAGAGCTTGGGGAGAAGACGGTGACTCATCCTCATCAGAATCCTCTACCTTGCCATTGGCATCCTTTGATACCGCCACTGGATAATATTCCTGCCCATGCTTCATTCCACTGTAAGTGGGGGGCTCTGCATAGTAACCCTCTTCAGTTTGCGTGCAGTCTCCTTCCTGCTGTGCTTGCTGCTGGCTCTGCGGAAGCAGGAGCTGCTGCTGACATTCATCCTCCACGCGTGCGAGCAGACGCCGAATCTCCCGGTTCTCGGGGCATAAGCGCACCGCCTCATGTAGGTCCTCCAGCGCGGCCATGAACTGTCTGGGATGCGCAAGGTGAGCCACAGTCAGTTGTCTTGTGTGAAATATATCAGAAGCTTGTGTGTCTTGTGTGAAACAAATGCTGTTCGATCAAACCAAATGCCAGAGCTGCTACGATTTATTTATTAAAGCCTCGATGAACGCACTGCTACAACACCCACCTGCTGCTGCGCTTGGCACGAGCCCGGGCGTAAAAAGCCTCGTACGATTTTGACTTCAATTCCAGAGCCTTTGTAGCAAATTCTTCTGCCATGCCATAATCCTTGTTGAACAAAATATTAGTCTCAACATCAACAAGTATATTTTGTATGACTATTAGTAGTAGTAGTAATAATATGATGATTAAATTGCAGGGTAAAATTTGTAACTCGTAAAAAAAAATATACTGTTAAATATAAAGAATAGTAATAAGGCTGTGCATATTACTAAAAAAAACAATTCTCTGGTTGTTGATGCAGCTCGGGACTCACATTCATCTTGCGACGGCAGCGTGACAGATTGAGATACAAGGTGACCTTGAGTTCACGGAAGGTCTTGAGTTCTTCGCCAAAGCCCTCATGGGGAAACTTCTTCAGAGCATATTGGTAGCGTTGGGCTGCGTCTTTCATTCGTCCTGCCTGTGATGCCAAACATTTCTTGATTAGTATAATTGAAATGTAAGGTTACACCAGTATTCTATACCTTTATGTCTCATTTTCTACATTTTTATTCATCCCACAGTCCAGTATTGCATGCACAACTGTCAAGTGAAGCCGATCACCAACCTGGATAACAGATTAGTTTATCAGAGGACTTATTCAGCATCTTAGAGCGTATAGGTTCAAGCCCTGGAGCTGGGTCATTTGACTCTTACAAGGTTAATAATGGTCTTTCAGAGCAGTAGTTAAGCATGTCAGATGCCAGGTTAAGGCTCTGAGGCTGTGTTTATATATTAAGATAATTACGATGGCTATGCCAGAACACCAATTTAGCATCTCTTGAGATGCCAGGTTTAAGCCCTAGGTGTGTACGTTTATCTTAAAGCAAGTTCGCAATGGCCATGTCGGAACACCAATTCAGTGTCAAAGTTATAAGCCTTTTAATGCACAGTTACAATGTTCATTTCTGCGACTACGTGGTCCACTGCAGTACTATGTGACAAAGCCCCCTACCTACTATGCAATCATGGATTCATCACTGTGCTGTATGTGAACTACAACTGCAAATTACTGCATTACCTTGTAGAGGAAGTTTCCCTCCTCAATCAACTTGTTGAGCAATATTATCATGACGTCTGGCTTCGAGGTGGCCATGGCCCAGGAAGCAGGACCTGAAATATAAATATATACAGACGAGATATATAAATGAGACAACAGCGGCCATGTATCATGGTGATTTTAAAATAAAATGCAACAATTAACATGCCATACATTTCCAGTGCAAAAGTACAAGTGGAATGGAATTTGATAGGTTAGTAATTTAAATAAAATGGTACACTAACATCTAGGTATTAACACAAATCAACAAAAACTTTACACATTTAACCTTCCAACATTTCTTGAGAATTTTCTTATGTTTAAATTAAGAGTAGAATGTGTTACATGCTGGCACCAATACAGCTACCCCATGTTATATAACAAATGGATTACCAAGCTTGGCACCCTTCTTGAGTAAGGCAACAACCACGGCGGTGTTCCGGCATCCAATAGCACGGTCGAGTGGACGCATGCCACTATAATCCACATGCTCTATCATGGCTCCATGCTCCACCAGATATTGGACCTGTTGCACAAACACAAATCACACAAATCTGACTACATATTTAGTCACTGTATTGAGATGTGACTAAGCCGCGTGAACGTAGGTGAAATAATGCGTTGCACAGGAAAGGCTACGATGCATTTGAATAATATGCAGGGTGTTTTTGGCCGGGCAGTTTAATAGTTAATGGTTTACTGTTCTGTAGTGTATGCGGTGCTTTTTAAATGTAGGCACATTTTTTTACGGAAATTTGTACAATTCTTTTGGATTGCTATTTTGACTTTCCAAGCTTTTATTCTTATTTTAAAAATAGCAAAATCAGCTGCCGTTAATGTTGCTGTGGTGTTGTCGAGCGTAAGTGCGGGATGTGCTTACCACTCCCGCATCACCGTAAAAAGCAGCGAGATCGAGTGGTGTGCGCCCATTCTTGTCCGTATGATCGATGGTAGCACCACGTCCGACCAAAGACTGGACCACCGGCTGGTGCCCCTTCAGACAGGCCCAGCTGAGGGCACTGAGCCCTTCCTTGTCCACACACCCGATAATGGCACCTGCCCAACCATGACAAAGCATCAATGAGCTGCCCGAGAGAAACATAGTGTGAGATTACGGATGTGATTCTGTGGCACCATTAGCCAGCATGAACCATGAAAGTGTAGTACCTTTGGAAAGGAGGTATTCCACCGTGCCAATGTGACCTTCGCAGGATGCCACCATGAGAGCTGTGCGACCCTGCCTGTCCATAGCGTCCACCTCTGCACCCCGTTTCAGCAGCAAGTCCACTACCTAATAAAAAAAATACACGAAACAAACATTCACTTTGACCTAATGAAACACTATAACTTCAGTGATTGTTAGCTACACATCAGGAGTACTGAAGCCAGGTTAAACTGTGGGTGGGATGACATTAGAATCAACCCAGTGGATTTAGCAAAATTTTGCACAGAAGACAAGGAATAATGTCCATAAACAAACCTGCCATTGTCCCTGACGTGCCGCGCTGAACAGGGGGCTGACCCCACGCCGATTCGGCTGCGAAAGCATCGCCCCTCGCTCAAAAAGCAGCTCGCACATCTCCAGCTTGCCACGGCCACTGGCTGCAGTGAGTGCTGTCAAATGTAAGAGTGTGGAGCAACATTTATATAAATTATAGATATATGTTTTCAGCGAATTTTAAGCACAAGCAGGGGAGAATGTTTTCGTAACTACAAACAATATTTGATTACATAAAAAATAAAGACTGATTTTCTAGTTCTAAGTAGGACAACCACATTTCAACACTGGTTATATTTTAAATATAGCCATCAAATGACATTATATTTAAATGAAAAAAAGTGCACTGCGGGAAAATAATATACAAATAATCATAGAAAATTGTTTAAAATTGCCGCAGCTGGTACTTGAATTCTCTCTGAAATAAAACTGCTGCTTTCATATAATCCATACATTTTAGAAGAGCATTGTGCAAATGATGAAAATCAATTTAAAATCAAAGCATCATGCCAATCAATCATTGTCAACAACGGAGAAATTGCAAACGCAAAGGGTAATAATTGAGGTTTGTCAATTAACTAGGTTTTGACAGTCATGATGTGCAATGTGGGCTGCTACCCTTAAGCAGTCAAGATGTCCCTTTGTGGTTCAGTGCCTTCAATTGCCTGTCTGCTGTACTTTGTATTTGTCAAGCGTGCCTCTTACTGCATAACAATTTTTATTCCCAATGCAGAATTCACAGGCGAGTGCACTCCCATAGTGCCCCGCATTTCTCCCATTCTGCGTGCTATTTGGCAATGGGCCTTTAACATTCTCAAGGTGACCTCATGTCTCTGTGGGTTTAATAATGGATAGAGGAGATACCCAAAGCTTGCTCAATCACATGTGCCAACATGAATTAAAGCGCACACCATGTCAGGTGCAAAAGGCAATAAAACAAACCAATGGCTTCCAAAGTACATTGAACAAGAGCCACAGTATATCAAAGAAGCCAGCAAGGAACTCAACATTATTATTATTACGTAGCTTAAGTACTGTATTGGTGTTCTTACACAAAACTAAACAATGATTCATACTCTCAACATTTGCATAAATATTGGATGACAGCATTAACAATACATTATAATCAAACGTTTATTTTCAGTGACGGCCCATGAATATATTTCAATCGTTTTTTCTTAATTATAATAATAATGAATATGAACTTAAAAAAGGTAAAAAATAAGAATTCAGTGAAAATTATTGATTGTATAAGTCTTCACATTTTATTGGTTTGGCTTTAGTATGCATCGCGTTAACTGGAATTGTGACTGACCG
>JAZEWU010000005.1:11420161-11431012 GCA_036362915.1 Geotria australis | reverse complement strand
GTTGACGTCCATGAAGGAGGTGGCGTTCATCGCTAGTAGCCTTTGTCATCTCGACTCGACTGGCCACTTCCCGTCTGATATCAGCAGGGGCAATGCCTCGCTAACGGCACGCGGCCCAGCTGAAGCCTATACGGGGATCTTTGTCTTTGGAAATCGCTGTCCAAATATGCTCATTTGGGATAGCCGTGTCACTCAGCGCCCCCTCTCTCTCTCCCCCTCTCTCTCCCTCGCGACGTTTCGCCTCCACACGTTGGAGGCACCTTCAGGTGTTTCGTAGTAACGGGCGTCGTTACATGGTTGCGGTTGTTTGTCGGTCGACTCGGCCTCGAATGAGCGGCTCACTCGGTGGAGTAACGCGTGGTCCCTGTCCTCGACACTGAACCATGTTTTTTTTCTCTGATAAGCGATGGTGCGATGCAGCGGTGTGTGATGCAGCGATGCAGCGAAGTGTGACGGTGTGATGGTATGATGGTGCGATGGGGTGTTTAGTCTGGAGCCGCTGTCTGGGGTGAGCAGCTGTTGCGTTATACCGGATTAAGGTCGCCTTGGGTCCTGTTCCCCCACCTCCCTGCTCTTTCCTCCACAATCCCTCCCTCCCTCTCTCCATCCATATACCTCCTCCCTCCCGTCTCCCCCTCCTCCATTCTTTAGTTTTTCCCAATACAGCTCTTGTTACAACAAAAAAACAATGCAGATGTTATTACAAACGTGTTGAGCTTAATATTGTCACAGTCCAAAGACATGCTGCCTAGGTTACGAGGCTAACATAATGTTAACGATATACAAGGTTTTACCTTCTCTGGCAATGAGACAAGTGTTAATATCTTTAAACACCAAATGGACACCTTTTTGCAAAGGGCCCAGTTTGCAAGAAGCCACACACGCTTGTGGCAAAAAACATGCAGACAAAATGCTATGATAATTTATGATAGAGGCTCACACAGTCTACGCATTTAAAGTATCACACTGATGCGGTCATTGTGTGTTTCAATAGATTCCAAAATAAGGACAAGACCATATATTGTTTAAATTTAATGTATTGTTACAGTACAACCCCCCCTCCATTCTTCCCTCACTCCGTACGTCCTTCTTTTTTTCTCGTTCCCTGCAGCTTCCATCGTTCCATCTCTCCATCCCACCGCTCCCCCGCTCGCTCCCCCGTCCAGACTCTTCGTCCCGCCATGGCTACCGGTGGGAGTGTGGGAGTTGGTTGTGTGTCAGCACCTCGCCGTCTGTATGTGTGTCTGTTAGCGTGTAGGTATGTTGTGGGGAGCGGTGGCTCGCGTTACGCTGGGCTACAAACCCGGCTATGACCCGAGTTCCGATCCCCCGCTCACGGCCACCGACACCGGTGACTACTATTTTCTGAACCGGTTCTGGGCCTTCCCTGGGTCGACTCGGTCTCAAATCAGTACCTAGTGCGGTGTGTAAACATTGCCACTCGGGAGACAAAGGCGGCCGGGCGTGATGCTGGTCACCCACCTCCTCATGTGCCGTGTCGACCTTCGTAGGCGCTCGCTAACGGCACTTGACCCTACAGTCTGCTAAGGCTATACGGGGGATCTTTGTCTTTGCGCTTCCCTCAGGTCGGCTCAGCCTTAAATGAGCACCGGCAGCACTTTAAAAAGAATAAACCCATCCGCATTTGGGGATACAAAGACGGCAGGGCGTGGTTCTGGTCGCACCGCTCCCCTCAACAGGTGGTCCCCAACACAGCACTTGCCGCGACACGATGTAAGGTTATACGGGGACCTTTGTCTTTGTATTGTCCCCCGTGTGAATGAGTGTGAGCGTCTGAGCGTGAGAGAATGTGTGGGAGCGTATTAGTGTGTTGGTGAGTTTGTGTGTGGGGAGCGGTTAGCGCTACGCTGGGCTACAAACCTGGCCGTGACCCGAGTTCGAATCCCGCTCACGGCCATCAACACCAGTGACAATTTTCTGACCCGGTCCTGGGCCTCCTCCCCTAGGTCGACTCAGCCTCAAATGAGGACCAAGTGCAGTGTGTAAACATTATCACTAGGGAGACAAAGGCGGCCGGGCGTGGTGCTGGTCACCCACCCCCTCGTATGCCGTGTCGACCTTCATAGGTGCTACTCGCTAACGGCACTTGACCCTACAGTCTGTTAAGGCTATAGGGGGATCTTTGTTTTTGTTAGTGTGTGGGAGAGTCTGGGAGAGTGGATCTGTGTGTGAGTGTGTCAGTGGGTGCCTAACACTGGCTCATATCTCTAACACCGGCTCCTGTTTATAACACTGGCTCATATCTCTGACACTGTGACTCATATCTCTAACAACTGGCTAATATCGCTAACACTTTCAAGCTCTGGATGCGGGATTTCTGCAACACATCTTGCTGTAATAATAAACATCTATCTATCGAACGTAAACAACACGT
The DNA here is from genome assembly GCA_036362915.1 of Geotria australis. NCBI lineage: Eukaryota > Metazoa > Chordata > Hyperoartia > Petromyzontiformes > Geotriidae > Geotria > Geotria australis. The sequence goes on along the minus strand of JAZEWU010000005.1, from coordinate 11,428,617 downwards.
AAACTCACACGGTTATACAAGGTAAGTGTGCTTGTATTTGAGAGAAAGGTATGATGATGATAATAGCATTTTATAGAACGCCTTTCACCCGAGGGTCACAAAGCGCTGCACAAGGGCATCGGAGAGAACAGCATGTCAACAACGACAGGAAAAAAAACCAAGCTGATAAAAACCAAAGCAACGAAATTTTAACTAAGGCTGCTTCGAATACAACTGGAAGGTCGTGAAACTAGCGCGGGAGTTAGTGAGCCTGTGAGACAGAGGGCTTGTGAAGGTTGTGTGAAAGGTACTGTATGTAGGCGTGTGCACCTACCCTGGCACCAGCTATGCGGTGACGTCACCGCCACTTAGTGGTGAACAGCAGTTGTTAGAGACAGTGGCTGACAGGAAGCTGAGGTGTCGTTTGTGGTCTGGGCTGTGTGAGGTCATCTATTCTCAGCGTCAGCTTAATCCTGTGCACAGGGTCGCGGCGAGCCGGAGCCTGTCCCGGCAGACACAGGGCGCAAGGCAGGGCTATTATACCCAGGATGGGACGCCAGTCCATCGCAGGGCACCGGGTGCAAATAAGTCAGCCGGACAATTATAATTATAATAATTAACATTTATAACGCGTGGCACTCTAAGGTATTCATATGATGAGAGAAGGACTCAGAGGCGTGGCGAGGAAAGCGCAGAGAGGCGGAGGAGGCAGCCAGGCGGGTTTGCCGGCGCCAACATATTGCCACACACTGCTTCCTAGGCAGCAGTACACAGCGGGTGGGTGAGTGAATAGGTGAGTGGGTGGGTGCGTGAGTGTGTGAGTGGGTGGTTGAGTGAGTGGGTGGGTAGGTGGGTGGGTGGGTGAGTTTCAGACAGCGTGTATTTGGACTGTGGGAGGAAACCGGAGTACCCAGCGAAGAGCCTCGCGGACACGGGGGGAGAGAACACACAAACTCCGCACAGAAAGGCGACACCCGAGCCGGGATTCGAACCCGCGTCCTTCTTGCCGTGAAGCGCCACCGTGCCAACCCCCCCTCCCCCACCACCACAGTGTGTGATATAGCTAAAAGGAATGAGTGAGCGTGGGATTAAAGAGTTGTGTATGAGTGTTGTGGGTGGAGGTATGTGGGGAGCGGTGGCCCAGTGGTTAGCGCGCTGGGCTACAAACCTGGCGACCCGAGTTCGAATCCCGCTCACGGCCACCAACACCAAGTGACGATTTTCTGAACCGGTCCTGGTCCTCCGCCCGAGGTCGACTCAGCCTCAAATGAGGACCTAGTGCGGGTGTGTGTGTAAACATTATCACTAGGGAGACAAAGGCGGCCGGGCGTGGTGCTGGTCACCCACCCCCTCGTGTGCCGTGTCGACCTTCATAGGTGCTACTCGCTAACGGCACTTGACCCTACAGTCTGTTAAGGCTATACGGGGGATCTTTGTCTTATTCGTGTATGGCTGGATTTATGATACCATATAAGGCGTTTCGTCTGAATGTATGGGGCAGTGCGTGGGAGTTGTGTGTGGTTATTAATACGTGTGTGCATGTGTGTGTGTGTCTGTGTTTGTGGAGGAGACTTGTGAAGGTCGCTACTGGGCAGTTGGAGGAAGTCGCCCTCGAGCAACAGCGGAGGGGCGGAGCAGCGACGCTCACAACAACGAGCGGAGCGCCGGGCGGATAAAACTCAGCGAGTTGGCACGGTAGGGAGCATCTGCCAGTTATCTCAATCAGTCAGCCCATGACACCTGGGTCTGTCCCGTGACCTGCACCTAGCCTGGCACAGCAGTCAGCCCATGACACCTGGGTCTGTCTCTTGACCTGTCAGCGAGCCTTCGACACTTCACGTGGCCTCAAGGTGCACCTGGCCTGGCACAAGCGCTATTGGTGGCGTTCAGCGCTTATACGTATGGGCGGAGCGGTGGCGCAGTGGTTAGCGCACTGCCACTGCGTTCAAACACCACTTGAGTTCAACTCTTAGCCGCGGCTAACATACGCACTGGGGAGACAAAGGCGGCCGAGCGTGGTGCTGGCCACCCACCCCCTCGGTGTGCCGTGCCAGCCTTTAAAGCTGCCACCCGCTGACAGCACTTGACCCTACATCCTGTTGAGGCTATACGGGGACCTTTGTAGATAGTTTGAGTGGCTGTTAGTGCCGGGGGAGCCAATCAGAACGAGGGAGGGTTAGGGCACAGCCCAATGGGGAGCGAGTATTTCAAACGAGGAGCCAGTCAGTTTGTGTTGAAGTTGAAAGGAATGTTTAAGCTGTGTAGCTCTCATTAACAGTTGTCCAGCGGGGAGGGGTGAGCAAGTTACAACATCTCAGGGCACCGGGGGGAGGAAACCGGAGTACCCGGCGAAAACCCACGCGGACACGGGGAGAGAGAACACACAGGCAGGCGGAACCGGGGTAGGGAATCGAACCCGGGTCCCTTCTCACTGCGCATCCCCCCTCCCCTCCCCGCGCGCCTTTGTCTCTCCTCAACCTTTGTTCCATACGATGTATCAGTGTTCCGCGTGTCCAGCACTTGCCCCAGCCGTCCGTGAGCCTATTCGGGGGACCTTTGTCTTTGTTACGCGTGAGTGTTTTGTGTGTGTGGAGGAAGCTTGTGAATAATAATAATAGCATTTTATGTAGCGCCTTTCACCCGAGGGTCACAAAGCGCTGCACAACGACATAGAAAAAAACCAACTAATAATAACCAAAGCAACAAAAAAAATGAAGGCTGCTTCGAATACACTGAAAGGTCGTGAAGGTCGCTGTTGGGCAGTTGGAGGCAGCCGCCCTCCAACAAACAAGGAGCGACGCTCACAACAGCGAGCCGGGCGGATAAAACTTAGCGAGTTGGCACGTTGGGAAGCACAGGTGGTGTGCATCTGCCAGTCATCCCAGTCAGGCAGCCCATGGCACCTGGGTCTGTCCCGTGAGCTCCTGTACCTAGCCTGGCACAGCAGTCAAACCCATGACACCTGGGTCTGTCACCTGACCTGTCCTGTACATATGGCAGAATTGACAAATAATCTTGAATTGAATTGAACGTCCGACACTTCACGTGATAGCCTCAAGGTGCACCTGGCCTGGCACAGGCGCGCCGTTTGTGACGTCTTTAAAATGGGTGCGACTCGCAAACAGCACTTGTCCCAACAGTGCGTTGATGCTATACGGGGGAGCTTTGTCTTGTATCCGGGCGGCAGGGGTCAACGGACGACCTTCAGTCACTCGCTCACTCACACTTGTGCCGCTCAGCTCAATCCTGCCACCCGCCTGTCACCTCTCCCCCCCTCTCTCCCACTCTCCCCTCTGTCTCCTTGCATCCCACAAGAGACGATAACGACCTATATCGATCCGCTTCAGAACACTTTAACCGGCGGTGGGCCTCCCCTAGGGCGACTCGGCCTCAAGCGAGTAAGCCGGCAGCTGCGGAGACGCGTGATAACATCAGCACTGCAGGGGGATACAAAGGCGGCCGGGAGTGGTTCGGGACACACGGGCCACATCGTGTGCCGTACCGACCTTTCATGGCCACTACTGTCGATCGGCACTTGCCCCAACATCCCGCGTGAGCTATCTGGGGATCCTTTGCCTTTATTACGTGTCCAGGTGCTCAACTGAGAGCAGTCCTCGTTTCATCGCGTAAGAGGGTCGCGTGGGCGGGGGGCGCGGAGCCTATCCCGGCAGACACAGGGCGCAAGGTAGGGTCGTGCCCCGGACGGGACGCCAGTCCACCGCAGGGCAGGATCTGAGATAATGACGCGTCGCCTCATTAGCATACGACTTTGCGTATATTACACGCGGTGATTTACACCTTCACCGCCCTCACAGCCTCCAAAGACAAAGATTCCCCCGTGTAGCCTTAACTGACTTGTAGGGCCAGCACCACGCCCGACCGCCTTTGTCTCCCCAGTGGCAATGTTTACACGCCGCACCGGGTGCTCATTTGAGGCTGAGTCAACCTAGGGGGAGGCCCAGGACCGGTTTTTTTTTTTTATTAAATCGTCACCGGTGTTGGTGGCCGTGAGCGGGATTCGAACTCGGGTGGCCAGATTCGTAGCCCAATGCGCTAACCACTGGGCTACCGCTCCCCTATACACTCTCCCCCCCCTTCACCCCCCCTCCTCTCCCTGGGGCTGCTGAGTGCATGCGTGACCTTGTGTAATTCTCAGTTCTAACACGCGAGTCCAGTGTGCGAGAAAGGGTGAGTGGGGTGTGTGCAGGAAATTGCCAGTGGTGTATATCGAGAAAGGGTGAGTGGGTGAGTGGGTGAGTGGGTGAGTGGGTGGGTGGGTGAGTGGGTGGGTGGGTGGGTGAAACGGTAGCACAGCGGTTAACATGCAGCGCTACGAGCCCGGGTACCCGAGTTCGAATCCCGCTCACGGCCACCAACCACCAAGTGACGATTTTCTGCACCGGTCCTGGGTCCTCCAGCCTTGGTCGACTCAGCCTCAAGTGACCACCCGGTGTCGCGTGTAAAACATTGGCATTTTCGACGCTCGCACACGGCACTTGACCCTACAGTCCGCTGAGTCTTTACGGGGATCTTTATCTTTGTAGCGCGACCAGTTTTAACCGGTTTCGCTCGGTTTGGCGGCAGAGATGTCGCATCCGAGCGCTGGTTATCTTTTCATCCGATGCGCCGCATCGAGTCTATTTGGCCTCGTCAATCTCAACCGGTAAGGTCGCGACCCATCAGTGGGTCGCGAGCGCCACCTTAGCGGTCCGTGGAGACCAGGCCCGAGTTGGGCCTTCAGGTCCACAAGGTTGAGAATCCTCGATTTACGGGAACATCAAGCTGCCGGTTTGAAACGTTCAGGCCGGCCTGCCCGTTTAACTTTCGATTCTTCGAAGCGTGATGGTTATGCGACAGTTTCCCATTTCTTTACACAGTTCTTAGCATTTTTATTGAACTCTGCGAGGTGTTTTTTTGAGCTGGGTAGTAGAGCGCAGACAAGGCAGTGCTCCTCCATAGTATACGGGCTGCTTCTCCACATTCACAGGTGGTTGGGCCGGTTTTGTAGCGCCATCTGACCAAAGTAGCAGCTTTGAATCGTCCCGTTCTAGTTCTCAGGCGGTTGAGTGTCTTCCACTGAATCCACGGTGGTGCTTCTGAGCCAGGAGGGAGGTCTTCAGCAGGGGGGATTCCCATGCCAGTTGGAGGAGGGTCACTCTCAAGCTGGCCTGAAAGCCTACATCAGGACACCGACTCCGATCCGTGTCGGGTTTAACCAGACCGGAGTACGCTGGGAGGCGTCCACACGTGCCTGAAATATGCGGTCACTGTCCCGGTTTTCAGGTGAGCTCCTCCGACAGGGCAGGCTGGGTTACCTGGGGCATGTAGCCCGCATGCCCAGCCACCGCGTGGTTGGCTGGGTGAGTTGGTGAGTGAGTGAGTGAGCGGGTGGGTGAGTGAGTGGGTGCGGGAGTGAGTTGGTGGGTGATTGGGAGGCTGTGTTGGCTGGGGCATGTATCCCGCATGCCCAGCCACCGCGTGAGTGGGGTGGGTGGGTGAGCGAGTGGGTGACAGATAGATGTTTATTATTACAGCAGAAAATACCCAGTGAGCTTGCACGCTCTGGAATTGCGATGCCTGCGTTACAACAAAGGTACGAATTAACCAACATGGTGGGTGAGCGAGTGGGAGGCTGCGTTGGGTGGGTCATGTATCCCGCATGCCCAGCCACCGCATGAGTGAGTGAGTGGGTAGGTAGTAGGTGAGTGAGTGAGGGGGTGAGTGAGCCGGTGGGTGAGCGAGTGTGTGAGTGAGAGGCTGCGTTGACTGGGTCATGTAGCCCGTTTGCCCAGCCATCGCATGAGCGAGTGAGTGTGTGGGTGAGTGAGCCGGTGGGTGAGTGAGTGTGTGAGTGGGAGGCTGCGTTGGCCGAGTCATGTAGCCCGCTTGTCCAGCCATCGCATGCCCAAGCAGCTTCTGTTTGGCCGGATAGAGGGGGATAAAACCGGCACAGCACGGGCTTAAGAAGAGATGGACTTATGTGGTTCGAAAGGATGTGCAGCGATGACTGGTACCAGCGGTGTCGAGATCCACCTCTATGGAGGGCAGTGCCAGGCTAGGTGCACTTTGGGGCTACGAGGTGGGGTGGCGTGGGGGCGACGCTCACAACAACGAGCGGAGCGCCGGCTGGATAAATTGCATTAGGTTGGCACGGTAGGGAGCACAGGTGGTGCCTCTGCCAGTCAGCCCATAATAATAATAATAGCATTTATAGAGCGCCTTTCACCCGATGGTCACAAAGCGCTGCACAAGGCTGTGGAGAGAACGGCATGTCGCCGGGCGTGGTGCTGGCCACCCACCCCCCTCGTGTGCCGTGCCGGCACCCAAGTTCGATTCCGGCTCACATCCGTGACACGCTCGTGGGCCTCCCCTAGGCCGACTCAGCCTCAAACGAGGGAGAGACAAAGACGGCCGGGCGTGGGCTTTGTCCACCCCAACGCGCTCGTGCAACCCGCATGGCGGCCTTAACAGGAGCTCGCCAACAGCACTTGACCCTTGCAGCCGTGTAACGCTACACGGGGGACCTTTGTCTGTCTGTGCGTCACTAAGTCTCGAATCTGTACCAGCGATGAACGCTTTGTTTTCCTGCCTCTGAACACAGATCATTTAACACCTCCCCATTCCCTCCCTCCCCCATTCTCTCACCCACACCCAAAGACAAAGATCCCCCGTATAGCCTCAACAGACTGTTGGGGCAAGTGCCGTTAGCGAGCACATACGAAGATCGACACGGCACACGAGTGGGTGGGTGACCGGCACCACGCCCGGCCGCCTTTGTCTCCCTAGTGGCCATGTTTACACACCCCCACTAGGTACTCATTTGAGGCCGAGTCGACCTAGGGGAGGAGGCCCAGGGACCGGTTTAGAAAATCGTCACCGGTGTTGTCCGTGAGCGGGATTCGAACTCGGGACATAGTCGGATTCGTAGCCCAGCGCGCTAACCACTGGGCTACCGCTCCCCACCCCTATTCTGTCACCCACTCCCTACCTCCCTCCTTCCCTCCGCCATTCTTTCACACCCACCCTCCACTCTCCACCGTTCCCTCCCTACCCACCGCCTTCACAGAAGCGCTTTGTTAGAGGTCTCGCAGCGTGGGAGGGAAGTTGGGGTGGAGTGGGGAATAGGGGAGGGGGGTAACCCTATTCTGCTTTCTATTATAATAATAATAGCATTTATAGAGCGCCTTTCACCCGAGGGTCACAAAGCGCCGCACAAGGCTGTGGAGAGAACGGCGTGTCAACAACATCAACATCCGTTAATGGAGTCGTGTTGCTAGCAGCACGCCCGGCTGCCTTTGTTTTTTCCCAGGTGTGCCGCCTTTCAGGCCGAGTCGACCTGAAGAGAGACGGTTCTAGACCGGTCACTCGCCACTAGTTAGCTGTCGGCCCTGACTGGGAGTCGAACTTTAACTTCGCCGGGTTCACGGCGCACTGCTTCATTCATCCCCCACCCCATCAGCTGTCACATCGCATCCCCATCTTCGCATCACCATCTCCCACATTTTTGTTGCTGCCGCAAGAGTCCCGCGAAGAGCTTGCACGCTCACTGGGTATTTTTTTCCTGCTGTAACAATACACATCTATCTATTTAAACATCTATCACCATCTGCCCATCACCATCTCCCATCACCATCACAACCCCTCCATCACCCCCACCCCCCCTGTCTGGAATCTCTCTGCATCGATTCCACCGCACGAATTCCTAAACTCCCACTGGGAGCTCAGGGGTTGGGGGAAGGGTTGTGGATGGGTGAATGTGGGGGGGGAGCGAGGCACGAGTGTGGTGGGGGGCAACAACTCAGGGTCTAGGTCTGCCCCCCCCCAAAGCCCCCCCAAAAACAAGACCCCCCAACTCCTCCTTCCCCCTGTAATTAAACTCTAATCCAAAGCGATGGAGCGCGTATTCGGTGACCATTAGTGGGAGGGGTGGGGGTAACCACGTTAAGACGGCTTTTCCAGATGACTGGAGCCCCCCCCCTCCATCCCTCCACCCCCCCACTAGCCCCAACCCTCCACCCCCCCCTAGCCCCCACCCTCCCCTCAAACCGCCTCCACCCCCCACTTGGAATCTGAGGTGAAGGGGGTGGTGTTAGGGGAGTGGAGACTGGGGTTGAGTTGTGTGTGTGTGTCTGTGCGTAAACATCGCCACGAAGGAGACAAAGGCGGCCGGGCGTGGTGCTGGTCCACCCACCCCCTCGCGTGCCGTTTCTGCCCTTCATAGGTGCTCGCTAACAGCACACTTGACCCGACAGTCTCTTAAGGCTACACGGGGGATTTTTGTCTTTGCGTCTCTGTGTGTGTGTGTATATGTGGGGAGCTGTGGCTCATTGGTTAGCGCGCTGGGCTGCAAACCTGGCGGCCGCCGAGTTCGAATCGCGCTCACGGCCACCAACACCAGTGACGATTTTCTGAACCGCATTGGGTACTCATTTGAGGCTGAGTCGACCTAGCGGAGGCCCAGGACCGGTTCAGAAAAT
>JAZEWU010000005.1:11401099-11419661 GCA_036362915.1 Geotria australis | reverse complement strand
CTATCCAGTTCCTCCACATGAGCTGATTTCATTGCTCTTTCTCCATAGCGGTTGGCCTCGGGTGGATTCTCTCCTTTCCTCTGGCTGCCACTCTATCACACATGTCATCCACGTGCAAAGCGACCATGTGCACCACGTGGAAAGCAGCCTTGCAGAATTGATGAATGACACAGATTAATGAAACTCGCAAACTCAACGGCGAGGAAATGGCAGTTCAGCATGTAGGCACATGAACTTGTCTGTAGGGACCTTTAAATTGTATCACTACTGTACATGTGTGGCCTTTTTTTTAGGGTTTCCTCTCACATGCAAAACTATTTCTAAAATGTAATTGACCAAACATTCCAAATCAAGACCCCCTGAAGGAGTATCTTGAGACTCAGAATGTTTCCCAAATAAATAAATCGCATTGTCAACCACAACATCAAAAGTAGCTTTAACAGCACAATGATGTTTAGCATCGCAAATACCAACAGCAGCAACAGCAGCAACAGCATGATGATTTCCCATCGTCATTACCATCAGCCTCATCAACAGCAGCAGTGACAGCAATAGCAGGTTGATGATAATAACCACTGTTGGCATCTTTATCATCCACATAATTATCTTATCCACAAAATAAGATTAATGAAGACACATTTAGCATTCACAAAAAAACATTCATTCATTCATTCATTTTCAGAAACCGCTTAATCCTGTACAGGGTCGCGGTGAGCCGGAGCCTATCCCGGCAGACACAGGGCGCAAGGCAGGGGAACACCAAGGATGGGACGCCAGTCCATCGCAGGGCGCCTGGGGAAATGTAGTCAGTACGCCAATTAACCTGGCAGCATGTCTTTGGACGGTGGGAGGAAACCGGAGTGCCCGGCGAAAACCCACGCGGACACGGGGAGAACATGCAAACTCCACACAGAAAGGCACCCCGAGCCGAGATTCGAACCCCGGACCTTCTTGCTGTGAGGCGGAAGCGCTACCCACTACGCCACCGTTCCATGATGTCAAATAACACGAAGCATTAGCCCGAGAATCACTACAGTTTTCACGGAAATAATTGGACTAACGCAAAAAAGATTGATGGATAAAAGGGTTGCGATGGACTGGCGTCCCATCCTCGGGAAACCCCTGCCTTGTGCCCTGTGTCTGTAGGGATAGGCTCCGGCTCACCGCAACCCTGTACAGGATTAAGTAGTTTCTGACAATGGATGGATAAAAGGGTCAGAGAAAAGTGTTTCACTGTATATGGAAGCTCAATGTAAATTAAAGATAATGCATATGCATGATAAATCTATAAAAACATATGTTGTGCTGTATCTCTGACTTTTAAAACATTATTGTCATATTTCCCCAGGTTTAGTTTAGTTAATCCACGTGCACATTTCAGCTAAGATTACATTTCATCTTGAGCAACCCTGCCATTTTCACCATAAACCACCGTTTGCATTTTTGCAAAGACAGCATATTGAGTTTGAACCTTGAAAGTGGCCTCAGCTCCATGCAGAAGGAATGTAGTCCCAACTTGCACATAAAACATAATTAACTTTATCTCAGTCGCTTATGAGTTGCTTAACAAATTGGGTGTACGTGATTTAAGCACGCACAACGTAACTATAATCCATTTGTCTTTCATGCAATTATATAAATGCTTGTTACACACACTTTTTTACGTGAAAGACAACTATTTATATATAGCACCACAACAGCATGGTCATGACAGTCTGGCTGCTAAGTAGGCTTGGGGGATTAGAAAGGGGTAGTGTGTGAAGGGGTGAGAGATCTGCTAAACCTTTACAAACTGGCAAGAGTACAGTACTATCTCTCAGGTAAAGTGTGCATACTATATACACTTGCACAAGCATAACGGCATTCGTATGTGAATGAAGTATCACCTTCTGGTCTTGAGAGTTTGGAACAAATTTGTGCAAACATTGGCAAACTTGAATTATTTAAAGGCCTGAACAAAATCCATTTTCATTAATATTTCATGCCATTCAAAAGTGTCTATAAAACCGCTGAAGGTAAGTGGCTTTATCTTTAACAATAAAGACTCCCTGACATTTAGTTAGTGTTAGGCCAAAAAAGAAGCTGTAGTGCGCATACTGTTTCTTGCCGAAGATACAGATTTTTAAGGAAACTTATCGGATACTGATTTGTTATGTCCTGGAAATGTTATGTCCACCTGTTTTGTCCATCAATCCATTTACTCTTCATGTCTTCAGAAAGCCTAAAAATCTGAAACACCGATCGTTGATATTTACCACACAGTTCACCTATACAAATACCTACATCTCTATAGCTATTAATCAAAATTGGATATGGAATTACAATTTAAAATGTATTTTAAATAAAAACGAATGTTCATGCCGCACTGCAGCACAATTACCATGCACGTGTTAGAACCTTGGTGATGTAAGTGCATGTGTAAATTACAAGACACACATCGGTGTGAGCTTGTGTGTTGTAAAGCAAGTGCGTGGGTGTATTCGCATGCGTCAGAACGTGGGTGGTTGAGCATTAACTGCGCGCAACTAATAACGTGTTGTACTGTTCGTGCCTTTTCATGTTTATGTGCAGAGATTTTTACGCAGTACTGTTGTTTCCACAACAAAATTAGAGCTCCCTAAATACGCTGTTTGCAAGTTTGTTATTTTATATATGCTCAGATTACTAAGAACCAATTTAGTTTGTCGGCATTCATGTCAAACACATACTTTAAATGTTCCTTGTAAAATATTATAACTATACAGTATAAATTTAGAATAGTCTGGCAAGTGTTTGCTCATGCCACTGGTGGCAGAAGGGCCTCTCCTATACAGAGCTCTAGAGCTCCGTTTCAGAGGGTATTTGGCCTGCTCTTTCACACTGGCCAGACATATAGAAGGGGAGGGAGTACCCATACTTTATCCCACCATACACTTTCTGTTGATCCACTAACCGTTCTGTATCATTGTTTCCGCACCAGGAGATCAAATTGAACCGCTGACCTCTGTATTTCAAGTTTAGTGTGCTAACCATCACATTTTCGTCATATCCCGCCAATTCATAATTCAGGAAAATAATATTAATTACATGTCTTTATAAAGAAATAAGAAAAATATATAAATATAAAAAACAGATGCAGGCTTCCAACATCTAAAGAATTAGCATTGGTTTGAAATGTCATTAAATCAATACACAAGCATAGCGATGCCTGGAAATAGAATAAGACCGTCCCTGTTGTTACTTTAATCTCCATCGACTGTGATCTGTACTGTTGTAAATCTGGATTCAAGTGGCAGGACTCTCAAAATAACAGATGGTCTCTGGAGGAGTAGGACGAGACGGGTAGATATTTTATGTCAGATTTGGAGATTTACCTGAATAAAGTTACAAAGAAAACACAAAACCTAACCAGATCAGCTTTCCCAGGACATATAACTTTGGTGGAAAATGAATAGAAAACATTGTTTGATGAACGTGTTTGCCTCACTTCTAAAGGAAATCCTCCGACATAAATTTCATTACTCGATGCTTGTCGTTTAACCAGAGATTGAAGCAGTCCCCATTTACAGATTCATTTTACTGTACATATCTATAAAGGTACTTTGTCTGGTTTATTCATTCCTGTCAGAATTCTAAATGACGAAACCAGCTGGACAATAGTGTTTACCTAACCCACCAATTCTAAAACTCACTCAAAGTTAATACATTACGGTATTTAATTCACTCACCCATTATATCTGCTGCTTACATATGTACCATAAATGCTCCAGGGATCCCTTTTGTCAGCTTTCAATTCCTTGACCAAAGATTTTATCCCCAAATTACAGAACCACCCACGGAGCGCTGGCTGCTGTCCTGCCAAAGAAAGGTGCTGCCAGAGCAGGCAGTAGACACACACTTGGGCAAAGGCTGCCGCTAGCTGTGTTCCTCAGAAGGACACTCCTGTTGCCCACAAGGCACTGGGCTCAACACGACAGGGCTGGAGAGCCACCATGTGGCCATGGCCCTGACGAATGTCAGTTGCTGTGATAAACCACCACTGGCTGCTGTTTCCGAGAGCCGACGGCCGAAAAGCCCCTGTTTGACCATTATTCTTCACATTTCCTCAAAGAACATTAGTTTGAGCACTGGATACCAAATTATGATTCACTATTGTTTTTAAACAACCTATATTGCTTACGTATAGGACAAGATTATTCAGGTGAAATATTTTTTCTAACAAAGTATTCGTTTCATTGTAGTTTAATATCTGAAGTACATTGTTCAAACATTGTTTAAAAACAGTGGTCCTCGATCTATAATGCAATTTGGCCAGCACTATGGAACAGTCAAAGAAAACAAGCGTTAATATTAACGCTACATTTTTACAAACTCACTTATCTAATACACACACATTAGGATAAAGTTATCAGGATAGAATAAATTAAATGTAAAAATTGATATCACCTTCTTTCAAATACTTTTCAATAATTTTTTTAACCAAAGTTAGATTTGTATGGTTTGCCAAAATGGCAGATAACCCCAGGCACACTGCCAATACTGTATAAATTGCCACTTAAAAATTCAATACAATTCTCTCTTATGATGTAATCAGGTGTGCACTGTATGGCCAATGCCAAGTGCCTGAGGGTTTTTACTCTGTACATAGAAAACCTCAACTTTGTTAATAAGTAACATTATCACAAACTGCGCCTGTCACCCAACCCTTCCCGAGGTCCAAAGGTCCTGTCCCTCCTCAATCTGTGCTGTTATGTATTGAACATTTCTATGCACACAGAGGCACCCAGTTTGTCCATCTTACTGCCTTGGCAGCTTTTCAAACCTAACAGGTCTGACAGCAAACACGAGCACCTCTAACTGTGCTGACATTACACCACTGCCGGTAACCTATTTTAACACCGAGTATAACTTCTTATGACGGATAAAATGCCCGTACTGTATACTGCTTTTAGAAATACGCTCCACTTACCAGTGTCGAGCTGAAATTCATCCTACGCTAGCATATCGCACACTACACCCAGGATGTAAAGCTTCGAAGTGAAACCTGCCCTTTAACCAGCCGTGCCTAACAAAGCAGCAGTTGGTGTTTTTACTACAGATGATAATCAATTCCCAGCACCCAATGACTTGCTGTTCCAATGCAAACTCTCAGCGTAACCAATGTAATATATATTTCATAATTTCACCACCTAACCATACTTGGGTTTTTCACGTTGAAAATGTCAGCACCATTACAAAGGTCATGAGCTCTACTTGAAAACACATTAAAATTTACACTCTGGTTTTGTAAATTTCTCATAACTAACATCGTAAGATGTCATTTGTAGTACTGTACTGCATTTTCATTCCTGAACAAATGAAAACTGAAACTATTTTTCGCACAATAATTTCAAGCATAATTATTACTAGTGACAGATTGTACTGTATTTTGTATCACAACATTCCTTTACACACATTGTATGTAAGTGTTTTGCCCTTTAATGTTGTTTTCAATTACACAAAGGAATACAGGTCGGATATTTTAATACAGCAAGGGATGTTCAAGTAAAATCGTATCTTGCCTCAGTATGTTATCATATCAACAACACTTTCGCAGTCATAAATGAGACGTGTAAACAATACGTAGCTTATGCACTACGTATTGAACATGAGCATTCATAGTTTGACAAAGAAGCATAGGTCTTGGGGTATTTGAATTGCTTTCTTGTTGGAAGCTGTTATGTAAACACGACACAAGGTATCTATAACTATTCCATTTGTTTTACATTTCTTATCTACATTTTCCTTTCATGAGAACTGGTACTGTTACAAGATAAGTTCGTCAGTGTGTGCTGATAAAGACCAACAGAAGAAAGCCAAATCATTCAACTTTACCCTTAATCTCACTACAAACAGTCCACTGTTTAGTGTTGGTCAGAATGTCCAATGCACACAGGTGAATTTGGGACATACCTGCCACAGAGTTGGGCCGAGGTGTCAGGTAGGTGGGGATGGAGTAGGTAGAATGCGATGGGAAGATGTCCAGGCCCCTTTCCGTGCTGCGGCTCAGGCTGAAGGACGCACTGGAGGGTAGCTCGTCCGCACCTGGCATCCCGTACACCCGCAGTGCACGCGCAGGGGCCATCGGTGGCCGATCCGCCAACATAGACGCGTCCAGGGAAGTGAAGGACGATCCATGGAGTGTGTAGCAACGGGCGTGGTCCCCCAGGAATGGATCCCGTTGTTTGGGCAGCACCAAACGACGGTCAATGTGCTGGTCGTTCCGTCGGCTCGAGAAGCCAGGAATTTGAGATGAGCCTGCTTGATCGGAGCACCCATCAGAACGGTCGCCCGTAAATGCATCGATCTCATACGGCTCAAGTTGGGTAGCAGAACGCTTAAAATGGTCCCCAAGAAAAGTACGTCGGTGTGAGGGCCCTGCTGGAATACGACAGGAGGCCTCGTTGAGCTCTTCAGGTCGACTGCTATCAGACGGGTCATCCGGTGGGCTGCTCTCCTCAATCTGATCCAAGCCGCAGCCACCGCGCTCCATGTAAGCACTTGACCTTGTAATTGTAGCTGCCCCACAGGAAACAATTGCAGAGAGGCAAATGTCATTTTAGGAGACACTTTTCAATCAAGTCATATATTTTTCATCAGCATTTAAACCACACATACTTATTCTTCATAAGGTAAGAAGATCCAGGATGGAACTGCAAACAAACTGCATTGTCAATTTTATTTAAATCTAAAACTCAAAATCATTTGTGCTTCTTTTTTAATTAATGTATCATTTTTTCAACTAAAACATTATTAACCATACATTTCATACATAATTTAAACATATGTTCAACAAAAGTCAAGACATTTACAATCCCATTTAAGAACTAGTAACTAAAACTCAACTAAAATATATAAACATAAATTTTGTACACTAAAACAGTTATCTTTATCATCAATTTATGTGGTCAGATTTTGAATGGAAAAAAATTGGCAAAAAAACTTGTTTTCCATACCTCACCAGTTACCAACACACCGATCACGAAAAACTGTATCCGGTTTGGTATCAACAACCAATCTGGCAAAAAGGCCGCCCCAGCAAGCACTGACCAACACACTTACACCAATGAGTGCTGGCTGTGCAAACACCTTATCACCCTGTCCAGACCTCGGACTGGAGGACATGTTGATTACTCACTCTTCCCCGCCCCACCCCCCGCCCCTTTCACTTAACACGCTATGATTTGCATACAGCAAATATGACCCACTTAATAAGTATAACAGGACCTAATTTAATCTTTGTTTAATCAGACCTCACTGTCACATTAATCAAGGTAAAATACTCCACCACTTCCACATGGTCTCTCATCAATGCCCTTACAGGTCACTTATATAACCATTTCAACCGTTTTTTCAATTAGTACTACATTTAATAAGGACCATTTGAGTTAAAACCGTTTCACACTGCTCTACATTACCACAAAATTGGTTTCAAATGTACTGATGTCCAGTTCCCATAGTTAATTTACACAGTGAACTTAAAGCCGATTTTATCACTCAACTGCTGGATGAAGGCTTTCTCACGACACGTTGGTCATATAACTTCTTTGGAAAATACTCCACGACACCGGTCAGTATGGGTTGGTTAAGGGGTTGGAGTGTGGACAGCAGGACTGGCTAGGAATTGAACTCAGATCTCCAGGTTCACCATCACCCCACCTATCAATTTCTTATATTCGCTTAAATTAATGTTAATTTATTTGGTGTCTATATGTGAAATACTTGAACCCTAAAATATAGTAAATTATAGCCTAATCCGTCAGTGAAGGAATTTTTTTCATCACTGATGTGACAATTACGTGTGTTCAGAAACGTGTAACAATAAACTTCAGCATTAATAATATGTTGTGATCCAGCTGTGATTTTATTCAAGAACCAATTACATTTTGACATTGCGGTGAATGTATTGGCTTCTCGTGGCTTCACGGATCAAGTGAAGTCAACATATACAAATAGATAAACGTTGATTATTATGCAAGATGCAATGCACGTATCATGCCATTTACAATTCATATTCATTGATGGTCAATTGATGCGTTGTTTCTTCCCTTTAATTCACACTCATATTAGAAATGAGTGATACCCATTTACTGTGGTGTTTTTGTGCTCTTGGTGATAATACAACTGATAGCAGGGAATATTTTTCTTCTTAGATAACCACGTTTGACTGTCCAAAATATGACTTATTTCATTCATCTTAGAGGAAGTACGATTTTGTCTTTGTGAGTCAGGCACTGTCATAACACTACCAGGTCAGATATACAATAATAATAGATTCACATCTGTGATATGTCTACATACATTAACATTGGCTGTCGATGATGCTATGCTGCTTCAGCAATGATAACAACATTACAATTAGTTTAGGGACCTAATAGATAGATAAACAAGTAAAAACGTGTCAAGTGTGGGTGCTCATACAGCTATAAGGGGGTCAAGGTAGAAGCGTTCACGTCGCGACCCCTGTCAGGTAATACTTGGTGTTGCCTGCGAATTCTACCAAACACTTCAAAGCCAAGCTGAAAGACAATGATGTCCAGAAGCTGCCCATCGTGCTTTGAAGAATCGCAAAGAAGAAGAAGGGCTTTCTATGGCCACAAGCTTTGAAAGGCCAGATCAGCTCTGCCTGCCTTACCAGCAGTGCTGCTGCATGTGAAATGTGAGCATCCCTGGTGACGCGGAGTGTCTTACCAATGATTCCACTATCCTTGCTCTCCAGAGTAGAGCTGGGAGTAGGGACGAGGCCGTAGGGACAAGAGCGTGTGAGGGGGGGGGCGCCCCTGGTGGATGGACCAGCGAGTGTGGAGCACGGGCTTGAAGCGTGTGGAGATGCTGAACTGCTGGTCAATGTGGAAGAAGGGCTGATTCCCTGCTCCATTGCACACAGCTAGCCAAAAAAAATGGTAAACAAATATAAGAAGTACATCTACAAACATATTTTAGAGCTCTTACGTTAAACGTGTCTAACAACGCTTTGTGACCCTCGGGTGAAAGGCGCTATATAAAATGATATTATTATTAGTATTTACATGTTTGCCAGTTTCCATTAGTGACTAAATCAATTGCGTGGAAAGATGATGCTGACCTTTCACAGAATTATCCAATTTCCCATTTCAAGTGTGACCAGAATGACGTTACTTGCCACACCTGGCATTCTATTTTGTCAAGTCCACATAATGACCCTGCACTGTTTTCCATTTCGCCATTGCATCTAACGGTGCCACTCCCCCCCAATCTCCATTCAGCAAAACAGAAAGGCAAGCAGAAACGATAGAGGCCTACTCTTATACTATATAAATTCATTCTAATACTGCTATGGTATCCCGTGGTCAAATAATGACAAACCCTAGCCCCAGTCCTATCGATGACACATGTCACAAAGTAGATATACATTTAAAGAGTTAAATCGACCAATTTTACAATGGTGTTCAGTAACTTGAATTGAAGAAATTCCGATGGGTTATAGAAAATGTAATCTAACATGCTTAGCCTAACGTGTGGTCACCTGTGAACTAAAAAATGTCACATTACAAATGACGCGTATTTTGTCGTTTAGTATGCATAGATCTGTGATAAGGTCAGATTTGTGAATATCTATAGAAATGGACAATATTGCACTGGGTGTCAGCACTTGACTGTTCAGTGTGGATATGGGTTGGTCGGATATTCAGTGTACTGGTACTGAAAGATTTTACCCAAACAAATGTTAACGTGAAACATCATGGCTCTTTTGTTATGTGGGCAAAGAAGTGACTTGAATTTGGTGATACGCAACAAGAACAACTGGGAAAGACCAGTAAAGGCAGTGGATCTGCCCAGCAGCAGACCTTTTGATCCCTTCTGTCGTCGATGTGCAGCTGTGTAGAGCCAGAATTGGAGGTGAGGACCCTGTCTCCCAGGAGGAAGCCCAGGCGTGTCATCAGGGCATGTGCAGTTTCATCGCTGCAAGGAGCTGGACCAAGTGCCTTAGTAGAGCCTGCGAGCCAGTTGTCGCACACAAACATTCAAAACAGTTATACGGAAGGCATGCCGCCATTATCATACTTCAGAATGTAGCCATACACTGACAAAACAAACTAATTACGCATGAAATACAATGAAAATAACATTACATAACTAGGCAAAGTGATACACACACACACAAGAATCCCTTGTCTCCTGTCTTACTGCATATTTGTGCCTATATACAATCATCAATTGATATCATCCATTCTATCTACTAAAACTAAAATGTACAAAATAATTATCACAAACGGTAGGCCTGAAGCATTTTATAATGAAACCAGACTATGAATTCACTCTCACGAAAACATGCACAATGTAAACATTACACTGCAACTGAAAATTAAACTGCGACTGATTATAATCTAAAAAAATATTGTCTACATGGGTGGCACGGGCGCGCGGTGAGTAGCGCTGCCGTCTCACTGCAAGCAGGTCCCGGGATCGAATCCCTGCTCGGGGGCCTTTCTGTGTGGAGTTTGCATGTTCTCTCCGTGAACGTGTGGGTTTTCGCCGGGCACTCCGGTTTCCTCCAACAGTCCAAAGACATGCTGCTGCATGACTGGCGTCCCATTATGGGTATAGCCCTGCCTTGCGCCCTGTGTCTGACGGGATAGGCTCCAGCTCACCACAACCTTGTACAGGATTAAGCGGTTTTTGTAGTTCTCTACTTTTTTTTGCTAAAAGAGCTTTGTCAAATATGTACACCTAAAATAACTGTTTAAAACATATCCAATGAATGCACATATTGTAAATATAGTAATGACATAATGTTAATGTTTTGCTGATTGTGTTAATTCAAATAAGACATCAACATATATGTGTCATGTCTACATTTTAAGGCAGTGTAATATTAATCGCCAATAATCAAATCACCTGGAATGCGCCAGATTTTGTCAGATCTTAGAAGCTAAGCAAAGTTGAACCTGGATAATGCTTGGATGGGAGTCCTCCATGCATTGATGTTTATAGAATGTGAGGCTACACAGTGGGTAGCAGAGAGCCGAATGCATAAAAAAATCTGTACCGCTACCCAGCAGCAACAAGGCATGCATATATATTTACAGATTTGCCCCTACGGTAAAAACTCCGAGTCATTCGTTTTCAGCCAAGGCCAAAAACGTTGGCTAAGAACAATACCCGACCTTGTGGGAAAAGACGCAACAATGAATCCATATTTTTAACAAGAATGTTTTTTGTGGCTATAAGAAAGAAAAATACGTTAATGGCGCATTGTTAAAATTTAGCGGAAATGCATTTTCAATACTCTTTTACATTTTATTAAACACAATTACAACTCAACAAAACAGTTAGTAAACAGTAATGTACGCCTATGCTAAATTTACATGAGCAAAACAGTGCAGTTCACAAAACCTAACTTCAGAAAACGCATATACCTTCTTGAAATCTCTATGCAATCGTGGTAGGTTTTAAACTGGAGAAGTTGGGCTTATGCTTGCCTCTTTGTAGTTGATGTCACCTGTAAAGTGACCCTGCTGGCCATCCAATAAACGCTCAACCCCTGACTAAATCCTAAATCTGCCCCCACTAGAAGACCCCTTAATCTTTCATCTGACACATTCCTGCAGCCTTAGCACAATTTCAACATGTCAGTAAGAGACTATGGGAGGGTTAAGGGCTTGTGGTGAGGATCGATGTTAAACTTCGTAGCAATAACATGATGTAAAGTGAGAGGGTTTTTTGTTAAACGTGCTCTTTTAACTCATGAGGAAGGTATGGCAATGTTCAAATTGTCACAATTGCCCTTTGTGCTTTTCTTTACTCAATGATGGACAATAAAAATGGCATATTTAAAAAGCTGAGCTTAAAATACGTAAAAATTAATTCCCATTTTACTGTATATTCTGAGAAGCATACAGGAAAAATATGTTTTAAAACATTTTACTCAAAGTACAGCAATCTTTGTTTACATTGCGGTTCATTCCAATGTTAAACACAAACGTGTACAATAAACCAACTGCAACCTGAAAAACCCAAAGAACCCTTGGCACGATAAAAATTCTCCCGCATCCCACACCTTTGTGCAAATGTACGCAAAAAAATTTGATGGAGACCGGTTGCTACAGACACACACTACGCAGTTATGAGCTGCTGACAAGGCTGGCAAACAGGTTTTCTTGTTGTGAGTAGAGTGCTTGCATACCATGAGCTGGCAGCTGCTCCGAGTCTGGTCTACTGACGGACGGCGCAGCCGGCTCGGGGTCACGGGTTATGTCCGCGTACCTCGGCTTCCTGTTTGAACCTGCGATTAGGCGGTGAGATAGTGCAGAGATTCAACAGCAAGGAAGGTGCACTGTGTGGCACACTCACTGCGTGCTTAACCCTTTATACCATCCGTGGTCATTAGCATGCTTCATTTGCTTCTAAGCACTGTCATGCAATTGACTCTTTTTCCTGCTATGAATACCAACACAATAGCTGTTGTGATTATTAAGCCGAGGCTTTCAGCCAATAAACAAAAAATGATGCCAGATTATATGCTCTCCTAGCCAATCCTATTACCCATTGCTGACAACAATGAAACGAGTTATTGGAGTGGCCGGAATGCCACCTGAGACTTGTGTTATTGGTTGTCACATTCCTAGGCTTAATTACCATAAAACATCTGTTTTAGTATTTCCCAGCTGAAAATAAATCCGTAATTACATGACTAAGCCAAAATAAGGCCTTGGATACTAGGCTAAATGTTTGGCTTCTATAGTACTAATTATGTATTAGAATAATTCTATTTAATTAAAGTACTGTAGACAATATTTAACTGTGGCTATTTCCTAGGAATGCCTGTATTTCATTTCAGTGTAATCAACTCCTGCATTATGAATTATAACCCTGATGTAACGTGCTAACTTTAACACATAACATTAACACAGTACTAGAGTAACAAGACGGTTAATATAACATCCCAGAGCTATATAAATGCTATTATTATTATGAAGACATTCACATACAAAACAATGGGATTGATAACTTGTATGTAATCATATTAATGTCCATGCCTTTTTAAAAAATCAACCAACGGATGAAGACCTCGCATTGCCGTGTTGGTCAATTGATTTCATAAAGCCATACTTTCACAATGCTGGTCATACTCAGACCCAGTGTTATTCGATTACAAAAAATGTTTACACGTATCTTGACGTAATTAGTTCATCACATCGAATAGGCATAAGCTTATTTTGAAGTTAAAAGTTGAGCAAATAGTTTTTAAATACAGTGGCAAGTAGTGTAATATTATCTTACATGCTCTTCACATTACCATCAACGCATAGTTACACATTATCACCAAAGCAAAGTGCAACAGTAACGTGCCTAAGCTGTACTTTGTTAAAAATACATCTTCGAAATACAGGACTAAAGCACAGTAGTTTGCTTTAGTTTAAGCATGACTAGAACAAGACACATGCTGGCAACCCGATCCCAAGTTCAGAATACAAAAAATTACATTACCACTTGAGCCAGATGCCCTTGGCTCCTTAAAACATGAACACTGAAGTCCACAGTGTCGTACTGTGTGACAAAGCTGCAGAAACGTCCTGCGCTCAAGGCATAAGGGTGGAATGAGACCTAATTTGTTTGGAATATCTTCATTTTCAAAAACATTCCTGAAAATGGTTTATATTAATCCAAAGGTTATGTAAATTACAGCATAGGCCCATATTGCTTTGCACTGTTACATTTCAACATTTCACGAATTTGAGTTCAAAGAATACAGCAAGAGGGAACATTTAAATGCACCGCATGCAACAGCATGTCTACATTTATGCTCCTTAGTAAAGATGCAGTTATAGCAACATGCATTGTTTTTTTATGCAGATACCTTAATGTACTTTTCAAAGCTGACATTAAAAGTAACTCCATGGAATGCATCATTCAGTAAAATACAAAAATACCCCATCTGGAGTCCTTGCAAAATGCAGCCTGGATTAAAGTATTAACTGATTTTTACATTGTAATGAAGTACAGGCCTCTACTTCTCTAAGTTTTACATATCAAATGGTACGGTATTTATAGAGGTTTTAATATATAGGCTTTATTTTTGAACAATGAATAAGTAAAGTTTTCATTAGACCTGCATGTAAGAGTTTTAAAAGTTACCAAAAATACATCCTCAAACATTGTTTCCGTACATAATTGAACCAACATATACTTGATTTGTGAAGTAAGATGTACGTTAAGCAAATTTACGTAAAATTGAATTTACAAGCTAACTTATTCGCTACATCTAGTCTTCAATTTAAGTATTTTGACAGCTTCTGGTAATTATACAACCAATCACTAGCATATGTTTAAAGCAAGATACAAAACGTACGCTATCTTTTTATAGAACTACATGACACACTGTTTTTCTGACATTGATCCTTCTATAAAGCCTGAAATAAACTGCATAGCACACAGTATTGCATGAAGTTTTACAGTTACCTTCAAATCAGCAAAAAGTGCCTTTCATTCATGTCTTTCACTCTTACTGTATATCACATCTTCACATCATACAAACTACGTATAAACAAATGTTATTTGGACAAGAAAGGAAAATAACGGTAAATATGTTGTCTGCTTCCAGAATGACCATTCCAGAGTGGCTTGCCACCACCGCTACTAAATCGAGTTAGTTACAGCTCCCAGGAAACTGCGAGGGGGCAGGGGAGACAGACTCATCTGTTAGAGCCATCAGTTGCACCACGGTAATACGAGAAGCCTGGAAGAGCGGGTTGGGCCCATAAAGGCACGAACTAGGGCTCTGCCTCAACCAACGCCAGACACCAAAAAAGGTGGTCATGAGTCGATGCTGGGCAGGAAGGAAGAGAAGCAACTGGAAAGAGCACAGAGACCTCCCCAGTGTGTTTTTGCAAAACCAAAACAAAGCCAGGAATGCCGGGGGAGAGTCGGGACTAAGGGTGGGGCCAGTGGGTGTAATTGTTTTCTTTTGGGTCCCTTTGGTAACCCAAGCAGTAGTACTTATGCTTCAATCTTTCCTGTTACTTATGATTTCCTGTTCAACTGTGTCCATTATGCAATGGAGTTAAATTCATATTTACTGTATATAGCATAATGGGAGGGCGCATCACAATGTATACCAGTCCTGCCATTTAACGTAACACTTTTAAGATTACGCTTATAGGGTACGTACTATATTTCAGTTTGCAAAAATATTTTCCTAAGCTCGTTTTCACTGAGGTAATGTGTTTAATTAAAATGTCATCTTTTAATTAAATTCACATTTGTGTTGCCTTACATTATTGTGCAGTGATTTAACAAGCTTGGAGTTAAACTGTTTTTCTTTAAACTAAATACCGTAATCGGAGCAACATGCAGCCACAGCCAAATGCAAGGAGATGGACACTCCTTCTCCTCAAGTTCCAAGTGGAACGTTTCATGATTCCGTTTTGAAACGTTGCAACCGCTGCTATTGCAGCAGTTTTATTGAACAGCTCTGTGCACAGGATGTCACCCTAACCTGACCTTAAATCACACAAGCAAAGGACCCTGTTTATCTTTACTTTGCGCTACATTGAAAGTAGCCATCCGCTAGAGCATGTTACCTCGAGAATAACCTCCATACACCTGCGCAACCGTCCTCATTGAACGAACTCACAATTCAGGCTATTTCACTTTCTGCCAGGTTCTGAATTATAAGTAGCGTTAACAAAATACAGTTCTCAAATACGGCACCTCCTTGCTCCAGTGAGAATGATGCAGTGTTCATCTCCTTTTGTGGCTGAGCTAGTTGTAGAAATTTCACATTCCTACGATGAAAACTACAGGAATACGGGACCGTTTTGCCATTGCATCAGAGATTATTTGAAATGTCAGTTTGTATTATTTATTTTTCATCACGCATGTTCAAACATGAAAGCCTGAGACTCGACACTTGGAGCATTGTCACATTATCACATGCCAGTTGGTGGACTGATATGCGCTTTGCAGTCATTTCTTAGATCCATAGGTTCCCTCCCTGATGATGTGCTCCCATCATTCAATTGTAAAGCTCCCTTCTGTACATCCTGTAGCAATCTAAACCAAGCAGAAATGTAAAAGATTCAACCGCCTGACGATTCATTCATCATCCGCAACCGCTTAATCCTGTACAGTGTACAGGGTTGCGGTGAGCCGGATCCTATCCCGGCAGACACAGGGCGCAAGGCAGAGCTATACCAGGATGGGACGCCAGTCCATCACAGGGCACCCTGACGATTCAACGAATTGTCATTATTCAGGGGCATGATCAGACCTGGGGTTAATTACAATTGTACTTGGGTCATTCGTTATCAAAATGTACAATTACAATTTCAGCTAACAAGTCCGTTGTACATTGTAATTATAGTTCACCCCTCGTAATTATTTCAATCGTTTTTTACATGCGGTCAAAGCTAGCGCCTCTAGTGGATGCAGTTTATTATTTCATTCATTCTCGTGGGAACTCGAGACTGGGATACAGTATTTTCATTTTCACCAGTGACCTGGGTCCCAAATCATGACAAAAAGTAATACACAAAAATACAAGCAAGGAATATAAAGCGTTACTTAAACGCATTACACACATGTACGGTTAAAAAAACATCGATTGCTGAGTTACCACACAATTCTATGCTTATATTGTGAGGGTGAAAATCTAATTTAAATGGTTAAACCCCAAACACCAAGCATGTGAAATGCAAACGTGACAGCCAGAGAATACAGTACTGTATAGCATGTTTGCATTACTTTGGTTACGGACCCATATGCCAGTATCGCAATGTACTTCCAGTAACAAATGTCAATCATTTACAATTTTCCTCTCATTACCAGTTTCTTTTCATAAAAACAGTGTACACAACATTCCATGTGTCAGTACAGTATTGGTTTTCTCATGATGCCAGTTTTATATCAGTAACAGCCTGCTGTATACAGTAACAGATGGGGGAAATGTGCATACCTTTTCACCACATCCACACTATTTTGCTAAACGTTTCAGAAAACAAGACCGTTATGATAAAGCAAGCACTTCAAATTCTGTAAAGCACGTCTGGGTAATAAATAAAAACTGGCCGTTCTTGGCCATTAAGATAATAGTGCCTTTGTGTAACGTCTCGTGTTGCTGGTGTGAGAAACAAACCAGAGAGGAACCTGTGGGTGTCAATAACCGCAACAGCAGGAGTCTTAAGGCCATGGCCATGCAGTTGTTTCAGAAAAAAAACACTCCATATGCTGTATACAAATCCGACGCGTTAAGCTTTTAAAGCAGGGGAAATATCCTCCACACCGCCAAGTGCTTTTACAAGCTGCGCAGCTGGAGTGTTCATAGCCAAGCCAGACAGTTTCACAGCAGCTGTTACACTAATGCAGCAGACATTAATCAAACCACTACCGATACATACAGTGCCGTACTAAGGCAAGGGAGCTTCTGCGATTTACTTCTCAACAATGTACCAAATACGTTACATACAATGCACTGTACATCGCATGTTTGTGAATCATTACCCAGCAACTGTACCCCAACCAAAGGATAACATTTGGTGTGACTTTAAGTGTTATATAGGTCACTTTAACATATCTATGTGGTACTGTATATGTGCTATGTTCCAACACGCATCAGAAAAGACTCTGGGAAATGCAATGAGGATTAATGCCGTACTCGGATAGGTAGGAGTGGTTTGTGCTCTGCAATGTAGTCAAGCCAGAAATACCGCACGACACCATGCAAATCCAGTTCTGTTCTACAGCCATATTGCACTTCAAGGTAGTATAATATGGTTCGACAGCACTGATACAAGTTAACGAATACAGTAGGTGCAATGTTTACCTACATGACAGGTGCACTGCTGACCTCAGCTCCAACCCAGTACTGTACCGTAGTCATCGTCATCATCACTGTCAGAAACCGCTTAATCTTGTACAGGGTTGCGGTGAGCCGGAGCCTATCCCGGTAGACACAGAGCGCAAGGCAGGGCTATACCCATGATGGGACGCCAGTCCGTCACTGGGGACCAGGGGCAATTTAGTCCGCAGGGCAATTAACCTATGCAGCAGCATGTTTTTGGACTGACAGAAAAACGGTAGTGCCCGGTGAAAACCGACGAGGACACGGGGAGAACATGCAAACTCCACACAGATAGGCACCCGAGCCGGGCTTCGAACCCGGGTTCTTCTTGCTGCGAGGCGGCAACGCTACTCACCGGGGTCCACCAGTGCCGCCCTACTGTACCGTACTGTCTAATTGAAATAGATCATCAGCTTGCGGATTTGAAACACTGTATAAGAGCTTGTAGTTCGTTGGGCACCGATGACTCCATAGCATAACTACGTTGTCAAATGAACCAAATGATGAATTTCACTTGGCCTCACACGTGCACGACACTTTTTCCCAATCTGACAAGCCAAAAACCAACCCGACCAATCATTCCCATAACAGGCACGTTTGCTTGTAACGTTGCCCCAAAACCGAGCCACAGCGACAACTCTCATACGCGCACTGCAGTCGGACAGCAACTACCCACCGAGTAATTTGAAGGGCAGCATGCTAGCAGGCAGCACTTGCATCAGA
>JAZEWU010000005.1:11388447-11401077 GCA_036362915.1 Geotria australis | reverse complement strand
GTCGTGTTCCTTGCAGCCGCGCGTACGCACTACATTCAAGCAGGACTCGATAACAGCGAGGCGCAGCAGCAGCAGCAAGGCAACGGACTCGCTAATGAAGGCTAGGGCTCCCCCGACGTTCAAACACGCCTATCTGCGCGCCGCACTCCCCTCCTTTGCTGGTCAAGCGTTCCCGAGACGAATAGGGAAGCCGGCTTTACCCACCTGACTGTTTATGGTTGCAAATGTGTCCCACGCCCCTTGCCTGCAGCTCAACTGTGATGCAGCAAAGCGGCGACGGCAAGAGAGGCAGTGTCAGCCACCTGCACTGTAGCCCCCCGCACTCCCCACTGCCCCCTGTAGAGATGGCGTGGTGGGTGATGTCACCCCACCAACCACCTACACGGGCGGATGAGGTAATGGCTCCTCTCTAGGGACCACTCAACCTCCAGCTCACCGGGCGCCGGCTAACATGACGACAGTTGCCATGGTGAAGAAAGAAACCCGATGCTCTCCCAACTTTAAGTGGCACAATGGTGACACCAAAGATCACCTGCTTTGCCAACTTGAATCCATCTCCAGAGATGTAGGTTTTGAAAGCACTGTACTGTATGTACTTCACCGTGGAAGGTCAAATTACTAATGTGTCCTACCGGGGTTGCGAGACATCCTTCATCCATCGCCGGTTTAACCGGAGACGGTGGAGACTGGAAGAGGCCAATTTGGTAAAACACTTGATAGTTGTGCACTGCTGAATTCAAGTTGTGTCAAGCCTTATAGAGTACAATGTAGGTTGTAGGCAATACCCAAGACTAGCAAAACACCGCTTCGTTTGACCCTAATTCATGTCTGTCCACGATATGATGCTGAACGTGGCAGTAACTATTCATCCGTCTTATCCGAGAACGTTACAGAACCGTGTTTCACTGAAAATAAATTACTATACAATACAGTACTCTTCACCGGACTGCAAGGTTATATATGTACGGTGGGTCATTCTCTACTAAAAATACCCCATATATTATATTTTATATTTCATTTTTACAAAGTTATGCATCTTAAAATGCATATCTTTATGTGCTGTATTGGCTTTAGTTATATACTGCTAGATTATACAGTTCAAAAGCATATTTATAATCAGAGTGTTTAGTACAAGACATTCACACAAACCACAGTAAAAATGTTACTAGTGCAGTAAAGTATGACGGCATTTGTTTACACAATTTGCATATAGGGTTAAGCAAGGCAAACCTCCCATCCATCTCATCAGTACGTCGCTCAGGGTAACTGATAGCGATAAGGAAGCCACATCAACCGTCATCTCTATTGTTTCCTCTTACCTTGAAGGTCAGTCATAAATAAGAGGTGTACCAGTCCAATATCCACATTTCAGTCAACGCTGCATCACTGAACCTCATACCCACTTCGGATCTCCATCTCATCTTTCGTCAGTCTCCCAGCCTTTTCTATGCATCACCACTGGATAATGTTCCTACTTCTGTCCTAGGCAAGGCATCGTAGGTCATTACCCATATAGCATTCCAACAGGGACACTAACCATAGCTATTGCTGAAATCTGTGCACTTGGCTTAAATCAGTGACTAATATGATTCTGTGGCAGGATTCACAGTGTGATGCAAAACTGGATGGAGCAGGAGTTGCAGGGGCAATGGCTACTTTGGGACCCATTCTCAAGCATGAGCACTGGGCTGCCAATGAGGCTAGCTTTTGTAATGTTAATGAATTTGTGTAAAATTGGACAAAAGGCTCTGCCTCACTTGCTGGATTTATGGGAGCCCCCCGCAAGAAAAGAAAGCTGCACTTTAACCTTGTGCTAAGCCCAATGGACGTTATAAAAGATTACACAGGAACATTTAGGATTTACTAGGCTGAGGTACAGTATTTCCTATCACTACAGGGTTTTTTTTTAAGTGCATTCAAGATTGTAAGAATAAACATAGTTCCTATTTTTTTACATTTTTCCATACAGAATTTGGATCCATGTATAACTGCTGTAATGTAGTAAGACACTTTCCATCTTAACCATATGTTCAATCTATAATTCTGCAATTTGAAAGTATATGCACTATTTGGTCAGGCCAGTACGGTAAAGAAGTATAATAGGCTAAATTATAACATTTGTATGTACTGTACAAACACACACTTTAGTTGTTTTGTCAGAAAAATAAACCCATTTGGCTTCTTGCAAACCAAGCCAATATGTAACCATAGTAACTACAGATTGAATTTTTCATCCCAGTGGGCCTCTGCTCCATGCGCTGGCAGCTGGAAGTGCAAACGCAACCGAAAGAAGGCATATACATAACGACAATATATAAAAACAATATATAATTGGAAATATCTATACATTATAAGCATGAATGCTGACAGAATGAGTTAATGTATTGGTCATTGTTCCCTCTATCCTTATAATAAACCTTTTAAAAATGGCACCATTGCATATTAATTTGCATTCTATATGCAAAGAATCAGAACTGGCCTCTTGTGAACTACTGTACAGTCATTCGCTTATAATAAACAGTGACGTTCATAAAAAAGGAAGACTACACAGGGGATCATGGAGAAAATATATATAGACATATAACACCTGCATCACAATGTGTGCTTTGTGGTAGTACTGACACCCTTTAAGAGTACAGCCTCTTCTCAAAAAGAGCAGCACTGAGCCAGCGATGAAATTTTCACATTTAGAAAATGGGGCTAATCCTTCCAGAAAACAACTCCTATTGACTTCCCAAAAAGTAGTTCTTATTTTACCAATCCTGGAGGAATGAACTACCAAAATGCATTCGAATTCATATCCATGGAAGAGAATTGTTCTCCATCGCTGTTATTTCAGACTAGCCATGTCGAGTGTTCCTCCTCTCTTCTTCACGACGTTTCGCCTCCCACGTTCCATGTAGCAAACCTACATCACGACAATATACTGCACATAAACGTGAGCCAAGCTGTCTATCCGCAGAGCGTAATGATAGGTAACACTGATTTGAATGCAATCGCTTACCCGGGGATTTGTGTCCAGACCATGGTCTCATGCCACCGATGTGTCGGGAGAGGAGTGGAGAAGTAGGGAGGGATGCAGACGTGCCCTCAGTGGCATGGCTCCTTGGCTGCAAGCTCCCAGCCCCACCAACGACTTTGGATCCACCTCCCAGGCTTGGGCACAGAGAGTCGTATGGCGAGGGCTCAACGTCCGGCACAAGACCCCAGCTCCCGCTCACTGTGCCGTAGTGCTTGAGGTACTGGTCTCGACCTTCACATGAGGAAGCAGATACAATGTATTTCACACAAATCAGATATACTGGCCCAATATATACACCAATGTATGTCGTATTTAAACAGTTAATGGACTTACTGAAGGCGACCGATTATATAACTTCCACGCATGAAGTCACCTCAGAAAGACAGTATAATCAGTACAATCAATGTAATGTTAAAGTGGAATAACACTGCCACCTTTTGCTCAGGTACGAACAGTTATAGTGCTTTGCAGCTTTACCTGTCTTATTATTGTGGCCAATGGACAGTATTTCATGACCTACCTCTAATTTATTCACACAAAAACTGCATATGTCCCAAAAAACTATATATTTTTGGTTTTTTGTCGAAAAATGCACTAAACTTCTTGAAATAAAGATTGCAATATTGTAATGATGTAGCTTTTCACGGCTCGATGTATGAGAATTACTCTCCATAGCTGTTCTTTCGGGATAGACGTGTTGAGTGTTCCTGCTCTGTTCTTTATGTTATGCCTCCCACTTTGGGGGAATCATCAGGCATCAGTAACACTCAGTTTTACCAACTACAGTATGTTTCCTTTAAATGCATTCTTTTAAATATCACAGAAAGTAATTTTCCATGAGAAGTTTATTAATCGTTAGTTTTTATTTCAATAACATGTATACAGTAGAACCCCTTTTAACGAGGGTATAGGAAATATATGTTAAAGGTTTCATTCGTTCCGAGAGCATCGAAAGTTACCCTTTTTCACCCAAAAAACCGTACTTTATAACATATCATCAATGGATATGAATACATAAAGATACTAACAACATTATAAACAGATGGTATTAAAAGAGGCATGGTTAAGCAATCAATGCATTACTCAACGCACCTATTTTTCCATATGTTTCAGGCTTATCAATAATTACTCTCTTAGGTAAAACACTAATTTTCTTCCTCAATTTCTTCTCTTTATTTGTAAGCACTTTGGGAACCATAGTTATTGATTTAATTAAAGTCTTAGGCCAAAATACACCAAGAATTCAAAATAGATGTTCCCACTTTACAGCGCAGCATACACAGAATATAAACAATGCCCCAACGCTCATGAATGGACGTCGCTGATTGGCTGAGGCCTGGTCAGACCACTTTGGAGCCCATGTGTATTGTTTGTTTCCAGTGCAGATTGGCCAAAGTTGGCGGTCACATGCTCGTCGTAAGCCCATTGTTAACATGGGAATGGTCAGTAATCGAAAACATTGGGCTCTATGGAGGCCTGTCGTTAAGCTATTCATCATTAACAGTATTGGTCGTTAGGAGGGGTTCTACTGTAGATGCTTCAGTGCCGTATTTATAAATAGAAGATTTGCCGAATGGGATGAATAAAACTGGTCCATGTGTCTATGCAAAGACATGTAAGGCATTTTCAGTGTGTGAGCATGCAATTAATATGTCTTCCATTCAACCATACAAACGTATGCTTGAATGTAGAAAGTATTCTACCAAGGCTATATTTGAAAATAATAATGTCAACACATCTTTGGATTTTCAATTTCTTCTTTAAGTGATGATATATCTCTCCGCGGCCCTTGTGCAGCGCTTTGTGACCCTCGGGTGAAAGGCGCTCTCTAAAATGCCATTATTATTATAAATGAACCAGCTTCTGGACATCGTTGTCTTTCAGCTTGGCTTCGAAGTGTTTGGTAGAATTCGCAGGCAACACCAAGTATTACCTGACAGGGGTCGCGACGTGAACGCTTCTACCTCGACCCCCATCCTACCTGTAAAATGCCAATTAATTTTGAACTTTGCCCAGAAAATAACTTATCTCCGTACAGTCTAAAAAGGAATGAAATGGGTGAGTTGTACAAAATATAGTGGTAAATAGTAAGATCAATCTGGAGGGCAAGGTCACTGAGGTAATAACATGCCATGTTTTATAATAATTACAGCTTATGAGCAACCTACGGGCCCACAGCACGTTCTGTTCACAATCTCCCAGTTGCTTTTATTCATGGCATATCTGTCATGTTGAGACCAATGATGTTTATTCAGAATATTTATTTTTATTTCAAGCATTGTTGAAAACAACTGCTCTATAGAAATGTAAATAAGAAAAAATATCAGTTAGGTTCATGAAAACTTGGAAATACAAGAATACCTCTTTTAACGAAGGCTCGGTCAACGAATTTTCGTTTAACAAAACAAGAAAAGATATTCATTAATAGATATTCCGTAATCATAAACATAGCACTTGCACTGCACTCCCAAGGCTCCTGTGAACCATAAATTGTCTATAAACATGGTTAGGGTATTATTTTTACTATTATACTGCATTATTATTAATAGTACAGTATTATTATAGTATTCATTTAATAAATACTGTACAGTTATAATGAACCATGTTATAATGACCTCTCTTAACGGATTTATCGCTTAGCGGACAAGCCTCGAGAACGCATCCTATCTGTTAAGAGATATGCCTGTATTACAGAATGCCTATCATATACAGTGATGTGTGGAACCAACATAACGCATTATATAATGCACGGGATTATTTGCACAAAAGTACACATAAAAGGACGAATACGGCCAAGGGTAATAGGAACCCTCGAGGATAACAGAAATTGCTGTACTTAAAATTGTTGTATTTCATGTTCAGTCAATCCATTGCTGGATGGGGATCTATAATCCTGCACAGACCATGGGGATTAATTGAACATCTTTCCACATGCTGGCCATTATGGTTTGAAGGTGCAGAGTACAACAATATACGTTGCTGTATTATATAGAAGAGTACTGTATTTTCATTGCATCACAACAAATTACTTTGTATGGATGATGCATATTTTTACGTTTTGTAGTTCATGGTCATGGATTACTTAATTAGCATATATGTGGTTGATTGGTGATGTAGTTCGATTACTGTCATTGCTAAGTTTTTTTAGCCCATAATTTGCTTTTGTTTAAAAATAATAATTTGCTTTCATAGTATCCATAGTGCAGTTGACTTACTGTTGGCTGCAAGCCAACAGATTACAATTCAATTTCTCACCAGCAGGGAGGTGTTAGGGGAAAAAAAACATCCAATTAATTTACTACACCTTAAATCCATACTATCTAATATAGTCGAGCTGCTTTCATCAATTACAGTATCAGTGCACGCAACTTTTGATTACATTGCAATGGGATTATTTGTACTTAAAGAAAGCCTACTCATGAAGTGATTCAATTTCCTGAAATGTGAATGCATTGACTGTAGATGCTATGATGTTATGCATAATAAACCTGCAATTATTTGATTGGCATGTGATCATTTGGATCTGGCCATAATGACTGCACGGTGCATTAACCACTGAGAGCCTCATAGCTTGTTTGCAATCGGACCATGCACCAAGGGATTTAAGATTTAATGCACCAATGTCTGCTAAGTTCAATACTAATTTATTTACCTATTTAAGCATGTTTAAGGGCTAAAGATGTGTACGTGCTGCATAAAAAATGCATGCAAAACGTACAATACATTGCTGTACAACAAATGAGTAAAATGTATGCAAAATAGAACAAATGTTGTGAATCACAAAACATTACACTACAATATAATTACTGTACTAATATTATATTTTAATAGCATTGTTTTAAGAAATTCTACAGTATAATATTGGAGCAACATGGAAAACATACGGGGAAAAAAATTAACTGAATTCTGGGTGTAGAGATGCACCCAGTAGGTTTTCATCACAAGTGTGACTCTCAAACAAGGTGGGCTACAAGGTGACCAGGAGATGGCAGTAAAGCAAGTGTGTACTTCAATCTGTCTGTGTACACATGATAACTGCAGGTTTACCTTCAGGCAACCTAAGAATCAAAAAATCATTGTATCCATACAGATAATAATTTCATTACATTTAAACACAGCATTGAAACAATCACAGTGTATACAATGCAAATACATTTAAAAAAGGAAAGAGATTAAAGTAATATTATACACATTTACTGACTGTTGAATAGCACAAGTAGAAAAAGGAAAATAGAAAAATATTTACCAGATTTTCTGTTGAAAGTGCCCAGCCCAGCAATGGATCGCCTTTTGTGAGCACTGTCCTCCATCCCATTATCTGCCCAAAAAACAAAAATGTCAGCTTAGAACCTGGAAAGTAACTTTCTGATTATAAATGTGCAGTCATACAAAGCATGCCAAATGCAAACTGTACGAAATATAATTCCTCAATGTCAAACAAATAATAATTTAAGAACGTTTGATAAATAAAATAAAAATTCCCCCCCAATATTCCTGTAGAGTTCATGACAACAAACCTTATTCGCTTCAAATGCGCAATATACATGTAATTTGAACCGAGAGCAGTACTGTGCCCTTTTCACAGAGGATACTTCGAAGCCAAGCTGAAAGACAACGATGTCCAGAAGCTAGCCATCGTGCTTCGAAGAATCGCAAAGAAGAAGACAGAGGATACACAGGAGTTAATCAGGTGGCTCCCATTTTTGGAGACGTCAGTGAAGCAGCTCAGCATTGATTTATGGATCCTTTTTTCTCTCCTCTTTGCAAAAGCAAAGGCTCTGCTCCCATGTGATCCACTATTGTGTAGGTTTGAGGCAACACAGTATCCAAAGAGCAGGAGTGTAGCAGAAGATACTATTTTACACAGTTGCTGAGCATAGACTCAAAACGTCAAAGAACCAGCAACAAACAGCACTATCAACGTATTAATAGACAAGAGTATTCACGGTTTTTTGTTGTTGTATAAAACAAGGTTATAAGAGCTTGGTAAAACGAAACATGAGAGTGAATTCCAAAGTGGAGCATTGTGATTTAAGAGGAAGAAAAAGCCATGTGGCCTGAAGTATGTTGGTTGAAAACAGTAAAGATGAGATAAAACAGTCTGGTAGACGTAATCCTCAATATGGGTGGAGGAATCAATGCGTTATGTTCAGGGAAACAGTAACCATAGTAGTAGTGATGGAAAAGTGATAAGAAGGCCACTAACTGCCAGTGATCTAGTGACAGGAATAAATTAGTAAGTGTTGGTAGACTGTCAATCAATCTGACTGCTTTACTTTTAACTCTATTTAGGAAGGAGGTAAAAACTGGGTGCTCCACCACAGATATGACAACAGTATTCCAACGTTTGGCTTTGTATGGGACTAATTGTTCAGTTAAAAAAGCCTTTGCACGTAAAAGAAAACCAAGCTCCTTCAATGCCTCCTGAGCAGATTAGTGATACTGTACAGGTATAGCCATTTCAAGACAGGCAGATACGATTGTACTGCCAAGCAACGTAATGGTGCTACTATAGATACGAATATCATTATTAAACATGATGGAGAGAACTGTGAAATTGCAAGTCTTACGTGATATTATCGTGATTTTTTTTTTAAGAAAGTGACCAGGTTTGTGTCACCCCAATGAAGAAGAGTATTCTAGTCTGTGGTGATTAATAGTGCAGTTACTGTGTGTTGGCCAGTTAAATGTCTACTCTGATACATTCAGATTGGTATTTAAATGAATATGATGCACGAAGTGTACAGTCATCTGCAAAGGAGTGGACCATATTGTAAATAAAATTATCCACATTAATATAGAAGGCGCCAAATCACGGCTCCTATAATCCACAGCGTACCATGGAAGTTAGACTTTATAATCGCCAAATAAAAAATAATTCTCACCGACGCAGTGTATCCCACATGATGAGAGATAAGAGCCACGCAATTTTATTATTCCGCAGGAAAGTGAGACATGTGACTAGCAGCTAGATTAATTCGTGCTAAATTAGCAGATTACAAAATGATGAGTTTTTCTAAGACCCACATGGTGCAAAATCTGCTAATGTCCTTTTTTAACTAAACAGATCACGTCAGTACAGCTGGTCTGTGCATATCCCTTCAGCTCTCCTCCTGTACCTCTGTGTTAACTCGACCCTCTTATATGGATTGCAGCGTTTTCAATCTGCCGCGGTGTGCCGCAGATTACGGAAGCAGTCGCTAACCACCAAAATCCGCAAATTACAGGGATTCGCAGATTATTGAATTGTGAATCATTAGATTTCTGCTGCGTAATGCATCATATTGTGCTTGCACTGTGGCTTTCACAATTTCAAGATGTGAAAGCGTTATGTTAGTTCTGTTTGTTACAATTAAGATGAGTAACAAGTGCCTTTATACATTGGTGGCTTTAACATAACAAAAAAACAAAACATTCTCCGAGATTTTACAGCTTTTCTATGATGCAAAACATGTTTATAACGTACCATCCATCTGCATCTGTACTGTTTCTTAAAAGTATGTATGTTTTTGAAAGGTTGCTCATTTGTTGTGCTAAATGAAGGAAGCAATGAAGAAAAAGAGACGAAAAATGTACCAGTGGCTTGATGACGTCACTGGCGAGGTCACCAGGAGAAACCCTTGTCAGAGCCAGAGCCAAATAGAGGCCTCCATTGTAATTGAGCTAATCCACAAGCCGGAGCTGTCCCTTCTCATGTCAGATTAATTCAGCTCAAGGTATTCCAAATCTGCGTCAATTTGAGGCTGAAGTAACTGTTGACATAAGTAGGGTTAAGCAACGATTCTTAAACTCAGACATTGTATAGTATATTGAATAACTATTGAAATTGACAAGGTCTATGAGTAGAATAATAATTACAAACATAACTTAACTAAAACACACACATGCAAGAGTGATATTTTCTCTTCATATGAAATGCAAAAAAATATATTTAAAAATATAATACATGGACACTCAGTTAATACAGCACATAAAATAACAAAATATGTATTATTAATGTTTGTGAATGTGCTTTGAATAACTGTCACTTCAACCTTCCTTGATTAGACAAAATGTCACATGTCACATAAACGCATGCAATGTACAGTGCTATGCATCAAACAATATGTAGCATTTTTTTAAATAATGCCTTAAAGGGTAACACTTGCAGCATCTCCTTTGTTGAATTGTTCTAAATGTGTTCACACAGGTTTCAATGTTAAGTCAGCCCTTGCAAGACAAACCACTCCAACCCACAAGGTTGTGCAGGGCATATATGTTCTTGAGCTGCCAATTTTTGTGTCTGTCAAACTCACTGCTGTATATTATGAATTCAGCATTGATTCCAATATGACCGACTTGTGTAAATGGAGAAATTTCTACTGCGGCAAAAGAGACATGGTTGTTTCCATTTTTAAAACATGTTTCATTCAATGCAGAACAGTCATAGACAACCTGCATTATATATTTTTTCTTGCCTATCTCACAACAGCGTATGATAAAAGAATTTGCTGCAAACACTTGTTCATAAACAGTGCTGCGCATTAGTTTTATTCTAATGCTTTATAGCATGGCATCGTTTGATATTTATATTATGGGAAAGGATTACAATTATATGAATACTCATCTGTCAGCTGAAATATACGGTTAAAGAATTGATTCATATAAGTATCAACTTGATCAAATCTGGAATGCAACATGTGCATTGAGACAAGCGAGAAGTCATAAAATTGTACAATGTGTAGATATTGTGCATCCATAAATCACTGTCTACCCATGCTGGATGAAGGTCTCCCCTTTATACAATAAACAAGAACATTGTTGCAAAGGCAGAATCGTACCTGCCTCGTTATAAAACAAATGTTTTAATATTCTCCCAACTAGACTATAACTCTATAATCATTTCACCCTCCGAATTAAATATAACTGCTACTTGTGATAAAAAGGCATTAGAAAGTGTTTGAAAAAATAAACGAGAACTCAACATCTGCGCAATGATTTATTCAGGTTCCAATTAAAGCATGGTACACATTCCCCGGTGCAATTATGGTGGGTCACAGATGCACGGTTGCCATATTTCATTGCTTCTCATCTTTGAAAAAAATATTTACTTTATTCTGTTCTTGCGTATAGCAATATGTTCAGGAGCTAAATGCCAATGTCGAGGTCTGCTAGCCACGTTTTAGGACAGTTTCTGCAGTTTTGCTATTCTTCCATTCAACGATTGCAGACTTCAGTGGTTTACTATATGGTCCATTGTTTACTGTATTAAAAACTAAACATACGCAGCAGTATGCAATTATTTATAACCCATTTAATTCCAAATAAAATAAAACCTTTTGCAAATTGATTACATTAACTTTTATTGCACAATAGACAAAACAATCAT
Source organism: Geotria australis (assembly GCA_036362915.1). NCBI lineage: Eukaryota > Metazoa > Chordata > Hyperoartia > Petromyzontiformes > Geotriidae > Geotria > Geotria australis. The sequence continues at coordinate 11,389,687 of JAZEWU010000005.1, read as the reverse complement.
AATTCACAGTACAAAAGGGAATGTAAAGTGATAGAAACATTTTAGTATCACTGCTGCCGGGATAGGCTCCGGCTCACCGCGACCCTGTACAGGATTAAGCGGTTTCTGAAAATTAATGAATGAATGAATGAAATTATTTATGACTACATGTACAGTATATAAAAAGAAATGCACAAACACACAAGTGCAAATCATGCACAAAAGACAAAATCTCTCGCACACCCAATCACACGCAAACACACACTTGTGACCAGAGTAATGAGCCCCAGGCCAATCTGAAGATAAAAGAAAAAGCAATGGTCTAGTCCCATAAGTTTCATCCAGGGTTCATCCATCATTTGTGATAGGGGACCTTGGAATGTCAACCTCTGCAGCACCAAGACCCATTCATATGCGTGCCCACCCTTGCACGTACGTGCACAACGCAAGCATTCACGCACGCATTTACTCTCTTAATGCACATACGCACACACGTGCAAACACATGCTCATCAATGTATGCAAATCTGTAGGTCAGGGCATATTCCACTGGTTATAGTATATCAATGAAACTACTTATATTATAGTACTGTATTCCTGTAAGAACAGTAAGATCTATCTCATTAAATATGTAATATGCAACAGCAAAGTGTGGGGTTTTTCTAAAAACATTAAACGTCAAATAATGGAAGGGCATTGCTGTTATTACATTGCCCTTGCGATTGGCTCTAACGAGGGCCCAATTTAAATAATTTGTCATTTGATTGGGGCTGAGTTTAAGATGGGTACAACTCCAAGACTGCCTCAGCAGACAAATACCTGGTTGCCCAGTGCCACCACAGCACAACCTTGCTAACATGATTAGCACAATATATGTATATGGTTTTTGGTTCTACTGTATATCCAACCCTCATATATATGAGGCAATGATGGATTCAGAATGCAAATCTACTGCTGTTATTGTATCACACAGTCGACTCATCACTGGAATACAGATGGCATACTGTTGGCCAGCCAACCGTATCCCGCTGGACCAAAATATAACGCTAACCATGCAAGAAAGCGGCAGGGGGCAAAAAACCATTCGGGCATTTTTCAAAGTGGTTGTAGCAAACATAACACATAGCGTAGAATATACGAGGTTTTACCCTTTCCGGCAATGAGAACAGTGTTAAGATCTTAAAACACTAAATGGACACCTTTTTGCAAAGATTCCAGCTTGCAAGCAGCCACACATGCAAATTAATGCTATGATAATGCAT
>JAZEWU010000005.1:11373210-11388275 GCA_036362915.1 Geotria australis | reverse complement strand
AGAAGAAGAATAGCTCGGGTCAAGCTGTTTGCAAAAAGGTGTCCATTTAGTGTTTTAAGATCTTAACACTGTTCTCATTGTCGGAAAGGGTAAAATCTCGTATATTCTACATTATTTGTACAACGGCAAAAAGGTCTCATAGTCATAACACATAGCACTGCAAAACATCAACATATTTGGACAAGTACCCTAGGAATTGCATACCATTTTGTTTAAATGTTCACACTTTACACTGGTCATGTGACTTTTATGTATACATACAAATACATGAAACTATCTGCTGTTTAAACAATATAAAAGCAGGATTTTACTGAGAGTTCCATTATTTAAAAATGCTTTACATTATTTTATTTAAAACAATCATCTTGCGGAAGCATACCATCTTATACGGTAGGGGTTGCTGTGCCAACTACCGCGAACCTAAGCATTTATTGTACATTCCACTAGATATTTACTACCAAAAATGAGAGGATCTCCGTAAATTTACTTCAACATAATTTCCACAAATAAGACAACCATTTTGCGCCAAGTTTACTCGACATCTACCATATTTTCTTCTCAAAAGTTGAATTCCCAAAACAGCATTTGTAGAAATGTCAAGGACCATTTGTCGCAGTTGTACGAACTGTCAAAAGCTCTGCAATGTACGCTGCACTCAGGCACGTCTGAATAATTTCTCTGACATTTTAAAAGGAAATCTTCATTTCCCATATCTTAGACTATGCTCTGCAATAGCGTGCTATGTTCAAAGCCACCCCAACCCATCCAAACATTTTTTTCCATCTAAGCAGGATTTCAGAATAGAGTACAGTGGTGCCATAGTTGTTTAAAAAATCATCTTGCGTGTGAACTTTCAGTAACTATACCCTTGTACTCATGGACTATTACATATTTAGGGCATATTACTGTCTGGATAAAATACAGCATTCTTTTTTTTATAGTAATGATATCACACTGTGTTTACGTATTGTATGCGTATCCATATGTCCATTTTCCATCTGTTTAAAAAAAATGCTTTCCTGGTGATGGTCGTGGCAGCAGCATGGATGGAGGGGGGATCAGCACAATAAGGATTAGCATGCTGCGCTATAAACCTGCGACCCAAGTTCAATTCCCAGCCGTGGCTCACATCATCAGCGACAAGTCATATCAGAGCTNNNTCTGACATGCAAAGCCCATTTTTGTCAACCCACTGCTGGATGAGGACCTCGCCATGCAGGTGATACACATTTAAAAAAATATGATCAACTAGTATATTCAAGTCAGCATCTCAAAATACGATGTGCAATCATTACCAAAAAAACAGGACTGATTAGCATAGGTGACCATGGAGCGAAAAATGCTCAGCTATATGTAAAAGCCTGGCTTAGACACAATTGATTTTTCTTTGTTGCCACTTGAAAAATCATTACCATAGCATACCATCCACTCATCGCTCTTGAAACCAGAGTATTTGATCTTTACTCCAAGTACAGTACTGTAAAATCGTGTTTAAAATCTCAATCGTCATATTAATAATAACATTGTAATCATTTATATATCGATTACTTTTTGAAAATCTCTTTAAAAGGCAGGCTCCAGAGTATAACGTAATGATGTTTGAGCGTAAAATAATCTGAGGTTTGTACAATGGAGAGATAATTTAACGCAAAAAAAGACCTTGACCTTGGACACTGACCTTTAAAATCGGTTTGGTAGATTACTAACTGGGATATATCATCCTTACAGTTCTCAGCCTTAAAGTCGCCAGTAATAGATGATAAATTCCGCTACTAGATAGTGTCTTATCTGTATTGTTAATTGAATACAAGCAATCATAGATATCTTTGTGACTTTTTACATTGCATCCGGCCAATACATGTAGTAATAAAGAAAGCTATTCAACAGTGAATTATATCATTTTGACAACCAGTGGCTATTAGGGTCACAATGGTCATTAGGGTTAAAAAAAGCTATTAAAGAGGATCCAACACAACCACCATAATTTAGAGGCAGTTTGTGTCCTGCATGGCTGCTTCAATTTCCTTATACTACGTTAATTTCAGCAATAAATGTATTGTCAGGTTATTTATGTTTAACCTTATTTATTTACTTATTTCAACACGTACAGTATATGCTTTTTAAACTGGCAAGAGTATCATTACAGCTAGCCTGATTGCAAAAAACCATAACCATGCACATCAGGATGACCTTTCTCTAATTGGGTATGATTTTCAAAGATCTGTGAAAAAAAAAGTATTCCCTAAAATGTCCTCTCACAAAACTGCACCATCTTCTTTTTCACATTACATTTTTTTAAAGGCCAGTATATAGCATGCTGCGCTCATGCATTGTAGTCAGTTCAATGTTTTAGTACCCCTTCATACACGCACGCATGCACACCAAAGACAAAAAAGACATCAGCACGTTATAGAGCGTTAAATGTTTTACATCAAAGTGCTTATCCCCTACTGTGGTCTATAGGTGTAGAATATTATTTAAAGTGACGATCCAGAGGTCATCACAAACAATGTTGCTGATGTCTCTATACCTCGCTCTCGCTTTGTTGCTTTTGCTAGAGCCCAGTTGTTGTAAAGTTGACTCCCATTCTTAAAGAACCCCTCTTAGAGTATCACACAATCTAAGATAGTGTACTATCTAATACTTTACTAACTGAAGATACCATGTCCTCCACTTTGACCGACCGCTGGCGAATGACTCTATTCTTAGGGGACGCTGGCAGATTTTTGCCGCTCTTAAGATTGCCAGTTTCACGATCTTTCAGTATATTCGAAGCACCCTTAATCATTTAATTTTTGTTCCTTTGGTTTTTATTGGTTGTTTTCTTCTTTCGTTGTTGACATGCCGTTCTCTTCGCGGCCCTTGTGCAGTGCTTTGTGACCCTCGGGTGAAAGGCGCTATATAAAATGCTATTATTATTGCCTGTTTAAGTAACATGTCCTCCTCCATTACAGGCTCACGTGCCACCCAGCACAATCTCCTTTTCTTAATTATAGCTACAAAATGTTGTTTCCAAATTTTATTCCGAACTTCAAAGTTGGTTACCTGATCCTTCCATTAAACATCTAGTATTCTCTGCATCGCAGTTTGCATCTAAATGTCGGGGATTTATTTTCTGGTTGCTTTATTGAAATCCAAGTCTCTAATCCTGACGGTAACAAAGGACTCCTAACCTCAAATGCTTATTTTTAACACTAACATTGACCTAACCGGTTATGGTTTATGTAGTTATCAAAAGCTTGCCCTGCTAATACCATACATTTCTTGACCTCATGATCACAACCCCCAATATCACAAGACTGCACCTGGACTATCATAATACAAGCCCTCTACTAAGTCCACATTCTCATGTCCTACTTACACTTGTAATAACCGTGCACAGGTCACATCCCTAGCCACTGCCATGAAGTTTGCTTTTTGATGGCTTACATAAATGGTCCCACTTTGCAGCCACAGTCTCCAAGACAGGCAAAATAAAATATTCAAAGACCCATCCTATATTTTAACAAACAAATATGCCTGATCCGCACATTTCAAGTCCCAGTTACAAATTAACCAGGGCAATTCCTGCGTATTTTGCTGTTTCTACCATATCCATGGTTTTAGTGAAGACAAAATCACATATGAACAGACAAAATGCATCCTTGTCACATACCTGTTCTCACCTCAACTACTCTGATATTTCTCCTTTTAACAAGTGCACCAAAAATGAATTTCTTCAATAATTCTTCTGTAACATCTTAGTTTGAATACAATAACATACAGTACAATGACCCTCACCAGGACAAGCGGTTTAGAAAATGGATGTATGGATGGAACATCAAATTTCCCATGTTTCAAATCTTCATAAAATGATTTATATACTGTACAAGACATCTGTAACTATCTTCCACATCATCATCAACCATGATCAAACAACTGCTGAATAAAGGTCTCCAAGCCATCTTCATCTCTCACATTCCTCTATGCAATGATCCACCAATGATCTGCAGAAGACCTGCTTTCATCACTACACGTCTTCGATGTGTCTTTTTGGGTGCGTTCTATACTTTGGCTGCTATTCCATCAGTATTCTTGACCTTCTAGCTACATGTCCTGTTGAAGCCCACTTTCCTTAATAGTGTGCATTATGTCATTAACTTGCGTATCTTCTGGAATCAATGGAATCAATGTGTTGCTCTCATTTGTCAGTGTAATTCCAAGAATGACTGATACGTACTCCATACGCATGAGTAAAATATAGTATCCAGTCAATGGCAGTACATCTTAGTAAAGGAAATAGCTTTTACCAGTTTTGAAAAAGTCAGGATGAGATTTCACTTTAAAATTGTAGTCAACCCTGGCCTTCTAAGGCTATTACATGTCATTCACAGAAAACAGGATGCTGCATTTATCACTAGAATGAGGATATCGATTTGTGGATCCATCTCTGCAATGTCACTCTGCCATAAAAACCATAAGCATATAAGTAATGTTTCAGTGACCAAGCTTCATTACTCAATAAAGTACTCATCAGTTGCACTGCCAAAATAAACCTTTCATTAAATGGCATATAAAGACACCAATAGTTTTATGGAAGCTTAAAATTCAACCATACTATGTGTTAAAATGCTTCGAAGTTATTTCCATGAGATTTTACGTGTGTGAATTGGCAAGGAATATTTGTTTTTTTTTAGATAACTCAATTAATAGACAGGCACACTTCAATAACAGAGTATGTTGCTTGACCGTAGTTTGATAATTTATCACCTTGGTATTCAAATAGTCATATCAATTACAGACACAAATAAAGATAAAGGGATTGAGCAGGACACATCGCAAAACTTGATAATGGCCGATGGTCAAGAACCGTAATGAGGCAGCAGCCAAGATAATAAATAAATCCATCCAAAAGAATATACACCTAGGAGATGGAGCAATTAAATCAGCTTATATGGACGTGCTTAGTGGTTTGTTACATAGCAGAATGGTGACGAATTGGGGCAGCCTTTATTCAACAATGGATTATAGCTGATGATGATTACATGTCTTGTTGTGTCGCAGGAATCCCGTAAAGAGCTTGCAAGCTCACTGGGTATTTTTCTGCTGTAATAATAAACATCGATATATCTGTCTGTTGTTTCAAATGATAGGCATCATTCAAATTAAGTATTTCAGATTACAACTAAGAGGAGTAAAAACTGGCATAATCACTACATCACTATGTGACTGATGGCATATTCACTGGGAAAATATACTATTGATGCATTTAAATGAGCAAATGAACTGATGAATGCCAAGGCAATATTTACATAGGGAGGGGTTAAATATGCTCAGTGTGTGCTTGCACCTGCCAGGACTGGTAATACAACATAAGTAAGCTCTATCAGTGGTATAAACAGTTCTCTATATGCATATTGAATTGAAAGCTTTATGAAATGAGTGATAATACTGCACTGTAATGAAATGTATGACTTATTGGGGGCTTTAATTAAAGTCTGCTTGGCAAGTGGCATCCATTATTGCCAGCCAAATGTTGAAAGAGTTGAAAGGTCAACTGATCCAGGCCGAAATAGGACACTATTTATGCCATTCATTACAAGGGGCAGGGTACATTTAATTCACAGTTCTGTGCTTTGCAGTAATGCAGGCCAGATGGGTTGTGAAAGCACAAAATTACCAGTCATTACTTCACATTTTAAATGACATTACGATACATGCCAGAGGGGCCAAAGATTTTAAGCAAATACAATTGTGTACTTAAATTCATGGAGCAAATATTGCAATAAATTAGTATATGGTGCATACTAAAGAGTAACCTTAATCCTAACCCCTCTCAAACATAATGACTGCAACATGAACTCAAGATCCATTTAAACTGTTATTTTAAAATATTTAATTACAAAACTTTACAATACTGCATTAATTTTATCGATTTTTTTGTTTTGTTTATACACCATCAGCATATTATTTTTCATTATTGAGCTCAGTTTTACAAAGTCCTCCTACATGCTCTCATCTGACTCATTTTATCATGTTGATTGCAGTCTGTCTCCAATAAATGCCATAGGTACGTGTATCCTGATAAGAGACGTGCGTGCAAATTACAAAGAAAATGAAAACGCTAAAAAGTATGCAAATATGCATGGAAAGGTAAATGAGATTCAATTAGCAATGACATCAGCTCATTTGCAGATGCCATACAAATTGTTGCAACAAAAGACCAAAATAAATATACCTGGCTTGCAGATGCTTTCATTCGGCAACTGATTAAGGCCGATTATGTTTAATGTATTATGATCTAAACCAGGGGTTCTCGACCTTTTGCACTTCAAGGCTCACTTGGCCACTTGGGTATGGTCTCCACGGACCACTAGGAGGCCCTTGAGGCCCACAGATGGGTTGTGATCCACCAGTTGAGAATGGTGGATTTAAACTGTATCACTGCTGATAGTTGTACTTGCTAGTCACCTTGCCATACCCCAAAAGGTATTGCAGCTCAGTGGATAATTTGGTGCAACAGTGGATTTTTGAGTAGTGCTGCTGCCTCACAGAAGAATGGCCTGGATTCGCTTCCCGGCTCAGTACCTTTCTGTGTGGAGTTTGCACGTTCCCCTCGTATCCGTGTGGGTTTTCGTCGGGGACTCCCTAGGTTAACTCTCCTGACTAAATTTACCGTGGTGCCCTAAGATGGTGTAACTTGCTTACCCCTCCCTGCTGGACAACTGTTAAAAAGAGCCACATTAGCTCAAGGGTTCTTTGCGGCTTAAATAAAAGCGTAGTGTTCAAAGATCTTAACACTTTTTTCTCATTGCCAGAAAGGGTTAAACCTCGCATATTCTACATTATTCGTATTGACTGTATTAAAATAATTGTAGTCGAACGCATTACATACATGTTATGCATACTGGTCACACCACAAAATGTCTGTTCTTAACTGCCGACGAATTACTAATATAAAACATAAACCTTAGTGAAATGTATTAATTGCAATTGTGGACACATATTCATGGTCCTCTGTGGTTTGTGCTAGTGGCTCAGTCTATTAAGTATATGCGCTAAAATAAAGCTTTTGAACCTATATTCATTTCACTTATTGGGAATAATATTGGCTCAAAGGCAGCTGGCAGTTTCAAATACACAAACCCACATGAGAAAAATTATGGGTTATCACCAATAGTAAATATTTTATTAACTTAAGAATTGGTGGCAACTCTTTCTGTTTAGTATGCTTGCTCTGTCAATCTTAAAATCTGCATATAAAAGCTGACCTTGTGCGTAACATACCAATTTGGCACTGATTAATTAAGCATGCGTTGAGTGCATTTATTACACGAGGAGGGGGGCACGAAGAGGGGGGCACGAGGGGGGCCATGAGGGGGAGGATGCGTTCTTGAGGCTTGTCTCCTCAGTGATAAATCCGTTAAGAGAGGTCATTATAACAGTACTGTAATTTATTGGATCAATACAATAACACTTCTTCTTCTTTGCGATTCTTCGAAGCACGATGGTCAGCTTCTGGACATCGTTGTCTGTCAGCTCGGCTTCAAAGTGTTTGGTAGAATTCGCAGGCAACACCAAGTATTACCTGACAGGGATCGCGACGTGAACGCTTCTACATTGACCCCCACAATAACACTATACTACGACTAATAATGCAGTATAATAGCAAAAATAATAACCTAAGCATGTTTATAGATAATGTATGGTTCACAGGAGCCTTGGTAGTGCAGTGCAAGTGCTATACTTAACTATTATCGAACATTCCTTATTGAATATTTTTTTCTTGTCCGTTAACTGAAAGAGGCTGACCATCGTGCTTCGAAGAATCGCAAAGAAGAGTGAAACATTGTTAGCCGAGGCTTTGTTAAAAGAGGTATGCCTGTATACATACATACAAACCTTGCTGCAATTATATAGATTTCATTCACGAAAGGGGTGTTCGCTAAGTGGTGGACATTACCCTATTGATACTTACACAAACTGATTTAGTAAGCCCCCTCCTTTTTCTAAAAGTCGGCTGGCCATTGCCCCCCTAACAGTTAAATGTTCCTGTGCCTTAGTTCCTTGGATTTCCCTTTCGGTTTCTTGGGTTTTTCCCAAGGTGTGTCAGTGGCAGTCTCGCTGATTTGAACTCTTTGGGGCTGACATGCCTGTGAATGCCACACTTAAGGCAATGCTGGTAGATTACTGTAGAGAACATTTGTATTTACAATTGCGTGTCGCCAATTGCTTCACGATAAGGACTATATAATGAATACTTATAGTCTGCATCATGATCGTGATGCAAAAGTAACGAGATATTGTTCATCTAAAATATATGTAATGACATAAAATAGGAACATTAATAAACATATTTTACTCAAGAAAATTGTGTTTATTCCCCCACATCGATATGACAGCTCTATCTATATTACATTAAGACTGCTGCTATTGGTTTAAAAATGAACAGCACTTTCACAAAATTATAAAAACCTTTCAAGCATTTCATGATAGAATTAAGTAGAGAAATACATTTGCATGAAAGACAGCAGTGCATAGAGGAAGATGCCATTTATAATAGATTTGCTCTTGCAGAGTCAATTATTTATATTCTGTCAATCATCCAAGTGTCTTGAAAAAGTGGTAAACAATAATTATATATTTTCATTTAACACATTATATATTTGCTACATTGTGTCACTCGGTTATTAATTCAATAGGCCTTCAAAAGCTCAAGCTGCTTAATTAAACAGCTATCACTTCGTGGATTATAAGTGGGCAAACTTCCTGAAAATACACAATCACACTTGCAATCATATAAATGCATCTACTGCAATAAAAAATCATCAAAAAACCCTCTCACTCACACTGGCCTTAAATACTGTGCTGAGAAACTCTTGTGTTTACGGTTTTGCTGTTTGGCATTTATCTATTTTTAGGTTGCACCATGTGTGGGGTGAGTCGGCAGAAGTTCAATGTGTGTGGAGTCAAAATGCAGGAAATGCGTTCTCATAAACTGAACATTTTCTGGTGAAAAACACCTAGACCCTCTGCTTTTAAGTGGATCGCAGACACCGATGTGTTCCCAGTGGATTTTTTCCAATTCCACCCCTGGTTTCAATCCAAAAATGTGTCGGAGCTGGCTCTAAATTTTCATCTCATTTAATCTAACCTTCATTATGTCAAAGTATCTTTCTTAACAAATAGATGAAATCATAATGCCTCTACTGTAATCATTGCAGAACAGTATTAGGCTGCAAATATAACAGTGCCATCCACAATGTGAAACACGTCTAAAAGCAAATACATCTAAACACTGGTGCCCTTGTATATTTTAATTTCAGGTTAAAGGAGTACAGTGTTAATGGTGACATTACAAAATGGGTGTTATAAAATCATTGGCGTGAACATTGTGTAGGCTATATCCAGTGTTGGCACATTTAATTATCATATTTTACAAGAAAAAATCAAAGCATTTCATGGGAGGACATTAGCAGAGAAATTGGTAGGCTATCTTATGCAAAGTGAGAAAGTGATCAATCACAAACGTGCAGATATGATTATAATGCCTTATATAATTATGAATTATCCACAGGGCACCACACATGCCAGTTACACGATGATATACCCAGAATTTTTAACCAATGCGCACTCAGTCAGAAACCTAAAATCTTGTCTAGTTATGCGTAAATGCTGCCAAAGGCATGCTCATCTACCAGTCTGAGCAATAGTGTCGTGTATTTTATATCCCACACTCAAACCACATCCACAGTTGTGTTAATTGGGGACAAATGCAACTTAGTTGTGAAACTTATTAAAACGCATTGCACTCAACAGATTTACAAGTAAAACATATCCCTGTCCTAAAATTCCAAAGTCGATTAAGATTCTTAAGTCCACTCAATTTCATTATCGTGCTGAGTGGTGTGAATTTAAGTGCACGCCTCTTTTAAGCTACTTAATTGGTTTTATATGTATAACTGGCCAGCATTCAAACTGGCTACAATCTTAGCTGTCGATGTGTAGTTGCTTGAAATTCGCTCTCTATACTAATTTTAACAACAATAAAATAGATAACTAAAGTATTGTAGGCCTATTGTGTAATTGAGCTGCCAATGGTCATGAAAGCATCCGAGTTAAATGAATATATAAGTATATAATAATATACAGTCCCATATTTTATTATAAACTTGAGTAAATTAGATGTTTTATATGTGACTCAATCCACTGCAGGATGAAGACCTCCTCAACTCAATCACAATCCTGCATGGCTTTGCGATACAACAATCTACTCGGGATGTACACACAAGCTGACCTCGTTCCTCCATCTACATGGTGGACATAATCTTGGCCACTTTTCCTCCTTCGGCTGCCACCAGCCACCATTATCAGTACCTGCTTAATTCTGTACAGGGTCGCTGGGGCCAAAGCCTATCTCAGCAGACAGAAGGAACAAAGCAGGGTTATACCCAGGATAGGACGACAGTCCATTGCAGGACACGGGGGCAATTTAGTCAGCAGGCCAATTAATCTAGGCAGCAACAGCATGTCTTTGGATTGTGGGAGAAAATCAGAGCACCTGGTGAAAATCAAATCAGACACGGGGAGAGCATGAAAACTCCACACTACGTCACCGTGCCATCCACCAGCCATCATTATGGTCAAAATCGTACATTTATGGGTTCCTCTGTTTCTCAGTAGAGTATAATCACAATCATGAATGTTATGTGAAGTAATCTGCACACTAGTGTGCAAACAAAAACTTTTTAACGATTTCCATCAACAAAATTTGAACAAAGCAATACCTGCCCCAATTAAATTATAGAAACCTAGGTCCGCATTGTAAGAGGGCCTCGTTCATGTGTTGTTGAAATATCTTTCAGCAAATTTTCAGTGGAAGAACAGCCAAATCCGTGGCAAAGTGATACTTTGTACATTTTTCTAAGATTCGCAAATATAACCAACATGTAAAGCAGGCCCAACCAATATAAATTGTGTTCTCACCTCCATAAATAATTGACTGACAGATTGGAATAGGTTTACTCATTTTAGTTTTAGTTCCTTACATGAACACATGCAACTATAATTGATTTCAAAGTGCAAGCACATGAAAACTGACAAAAGCAAACTTGAATACAGCCAATCATGATGAACAAATACATAATACATATCCAAGATACTATTTTACCACGCTAAAATGTCCATGTTGTGTTTGGACTAATACTGCATTCAGAAATCTTGGCACAAAAAATAGCCAGATATTTGTTCGTGTTTATTTTGTGCAAAATAATATTGTAAAGGGACGTAAACATTGACCTTGTTATCAAGAAAACCTCATACAACATTGGTGTGCAACCCCTTTTGGGCTCTTCCATAAATCCACAAAATGTGCCAATGAGACGAGTAAAGAAGCAATAACACAACCTGAGATTACAGCCCTGAAATATAATGCTCATACTACTACTGGGGAAAGGTCTCCACTAGAGGGAGCTCTCGAGAACCCCTTAAGAGGAAACATTTTACCTGCTCTTCCATTCTGGCCAGGTGTCTTTGACGAGATGGGAGACCCCCCCTCAATTTACCCCACCACACATGACCTGACAATCGACTATGGTGTACTAATTTTTATAATGCTGGATGAACAGAGGTGGGAGTATTTAAAAACGGTGTCCATTGTTTCAACTGCCACGCTGGGGAGAATCAAACCAGTGGCCTTATTAAGTACACTATGCTAAGTGTTACACCTGTCAGCTTCCTTCCTGCAGAAGGAGTTAAATAGAAAAAGGGGGCTCTCAATGCTTGGGGCCCCACCCTTCATGCCAAAATGCGCACTTGTGTTGCAAAATGACACTGCAAACGCGCACGAAGCGGCGGGCTCGTTTCACTGCGCAGGCACGTACAGGGATAGGCATTTCAGTGACCTCATCTCCATGGTTGAGCCCAGATCATCATTTTGTAGCACATATATCTGTCAATGAAATTCTGTAGGGATGAGTGTAACGTTGACATTTCCTTGATTTTATCGTGCGTATCCAAATTTAAAAATAAACAAATTAATCTTGCTTCATGTTTACTTCCATGGTCATTGTAATCATATCGCATTTTCTGTTATATTACATGAGCACACATACATTCATAGAAAATCGTGTTGCATATAAATAACGCATTAAATTACACAATGGCTGAGGTCGAATCATTCACCTCGAAAAAACATTTTCAGCTTCAAAATATTACTAAAACCAGGATCTTACATTTTGGTAAACTCACTCCTCCCCAAATATAATACTATGTAAAGGACACCTGCTACAAATAAAATAAATTTAGCTACAGCATTCTCAAACCACCAATAGGTGAAAGCCTCCCTATATAGTCACGGTTTTGTTTTTGACATACCATTATGGTTAGTTAAGTGCAAAGGTGGTAAAGGGAAGCACCCATTGTGATATCAATTGCCACTAATGTTAGCCGTGGCCAGGAATTAAATTCTGGTCACCATATTTATAGCACAGCTCCCGCATGTAACCCGTTCCAATAATAAAGAAAAATACTATTTATGACGCATGCAAATTTAATGCCTGGTCATGGACGAGACACAGATACGGAGGCACAAGGAAACAGTAGAGAGGGGGGGGAAGTTATCTAGGCAGTTAGCCGGTGCCAGCCCACCATACACTGCTTTCCTATATATCATGATGTTATCGGCCAATTCATCAATTAGTATTTTTAGTTGTGGGAGGAAACCGGAAAACCTGGAGGAAAACCACGCATAACAGGGGGAGAGCACAAACTTCACACAGAAAGGCACCCGGGGAGGGAATCGAACCGCCTCGGGCAGGACTTTTTCTGAGAGGCGCAGATGTTACCACTGCGCCACCCCACTTGCTACGCTACAAATAAATCAAACATGTAGCTACAGCATCATTGACATTTTAATTACAAGTCAGTTTACAAAAATGCTATGGCCACGGAATATGTTGTGGATGCTGTGGCTGTGACCGCACACTATTTTTAGTGAGGTGGTCAATCGCACCGCTTGGAACATTCCTTTGCGCTGCACTCTGGCACACAGACAACCTCTGCTCCATACAAAATATACTGAGAACCCCCACTCCAGACATAAACGAAACAGCTTCACAGTAATTCTGTTGAAATGAAACAAAAACATACGCTACTGTGTTGGCAGTGGTGCACAAGCGTAAATCAAATATATAAAAAGTGGCTGCATGATTAGCGAGCAGTGGCGCAGTAATTAGCACGCCACATTATGAACTCGGTGACCAGAGTTCAATACCCCATCACGGCTGACATCGGTGATGCCCTAACCAGTCCTAGGTGGCCTCCTTTCACCGCAATGACCAGCGTAGTGTGAAGTAGAGAAACATCAAACAACCCCCATGACCGACACGGCGTTTGGAGGCCTTCATGCCGTGGTGAATTTACAAAGCGCTGTACATTTATATTCTTTACAGGCCATAATGGCAAAGGTCTAGAGAAAGGACATTGCTGACAACCTTTTGCTGTACTGTATACATGTTTCTCGTTGTAAAGCAGTGTCAATGAGAAATGTAGTGATATTGTTTGGCTTGTGCATAGCTGCCAATGTATTGTAGTCCGCTATTGTTTAAAATGAAAGCATACATTTTACAGAAAATACAAATCCTCTGATAATTGCACTAGCAATGCTCACTCTATACACAATTACACGAGGAAGCCTAACCTACTCCTCTGGGATTCGAGTGACTTGTGACCTCGTCGGTCTGAAAAAAGCTGGTATTATTCCGATCGTGCATGTGGGGTTTCTTCTAAAGGAAACCAAATTGCCAATCTAATTCCTTAACCCTATATGACACAGGGTTTGGGTTTTATTTCTACTAAACCACAGCATCCGGAGGAAAAACAACATGTCATGCATGTCAGTATCAGATTACTGAAATGTCAATACGGTACTGGATAAAGATAACTACATATTGGTCACTTTCACAGATACCTAAGATACCTGCACAATAGCATTACATGTTATAATACACTGTATTTTACTGTGTAATACATCTATACACTACACTGCAACTTCAAACGTGATAGATTTATTCAGCACTTACACAGCATTAACAATACTTTCCGGAGGCTTAATGTACATCGGAAACGTACAGGCACAAAGCTTTCAGCACCAGTTCAGAGCGCACCAGCCCACCAGCACGGCACATAGTTTGCCTTTACATTGCAAGGGAACAAAAGCCATATCCTCCGCTCAGCTTATTAAAATCCACAGCCTCGGGCAAGAGCACAACAGAGTACAGTGTGCCTGTGTGGCAGGGCATACGTCCTTGCCAGTGATTGCAGATTTTTACTGTCAAGAAGCATAATGAGCAACGCGGCTTAGGATTCTGTAAGTGTTTCCATCTGCTACCAACTGTAATGACCAGGGCTACGTATACAGTTCTGTGCATCGAATGCAAACGCTTTTTGGATAGAATTCTGCAGTATTTTACACGTTGTTCTAATGGTGGGCTTAGAGCATTCTCTGTTTTGTAAATTATTACGCAGCATTTCCAGCATGCGGTATGATGGTATTCTTGTTGATGATCTACCGGTGATCGACTCGTTAGGATTAAGAATTCTGCAATGAGTAAGGTTAGGAAAATACCCAATTAGAATCTGAAAGCTGTATATCACTACATATATCGTACATCACCATAAATGTAAAAAAATGGCACTATCTGGCAGACTAATTGTTTCCACTGAATAGATGACAATAATCCATTCAAGTATTGGCAGAAGACCACATAGCCTGGTTCTATTTTTGCATATCATATTTGTTTATACATTTTAAATTGAGGCGCATTAGCTTCCCACAAAACAAGAACATCACAATATAAAATAATAAAAATACAACTTTGGCTTTGTGCGGTCACAAATTGCAGTAGTGTCACAGCATCAATGTGAAACATATAATAGAAACTAAAAAATAAACAACATGTACATCTGAGACGACTGTAATAGACTGCAATACTCCATCCATTTTCAGAAACCGCTTAATCCTATACAGGGTCGCGGTGAGCCGGAGCCTATCCCGGCAGACACAGGGCGCAAGGCAGGGGTGAACA